>CAUYUJ010010993.1:0-25350 GCA_963575745.1 Prorocentrum cordatum | reverse complement strand
TCTGGCTCCAGCAGAGCACCGTCGGGGTACTCCCCACGGATCTTTTCCACTTCGTTATGGACCTTGCGGAGAAATTCGTCGCGATCACCATCGGAATAAAACTCTACCTTTCGAGCGATGGTCATATGAAAATGGTCCGGGAAAGTCACGCTGGGATTTGTGAAGATGGCCCTGAACTTCTCCTGCAGTTGTGCCAGACCAGGATTCTCGCTTGCATCGAAGCGCAATTCCACCTCTGGTGGATCGTCTCCGTTCAATACACAGCTTGTGGGCTTAACTCTGATTGGGTCGAATGTAACATCCTGCATCTTCTGGACGATACGGTCCTCGGTCAAACCACCATACTCGCTTATGCCGTTGCCCACATGCACTATCTCCACATGCGCCGAGTCACTGTTGGGGAGTTTCCACTGAGTTCCTTCATTTGTCCCATCGCCCTCCCCACCACCGACCAACCATCCATCATCATTTGTTTTGCAGACGTGCTGATAGTCACGATCCTGAAGCACATTAAAATCGAATTGGCTCTGGCGAGACACGCTCCTATTATTCGAGGTCTGTGCTGTCTCGAGAGATAGCCGACTCAGACTCAGTCCAATGAAGACGAGTCCATCGGAGGCTCTCGGGGCAGAATAACGTTTGCAAGTGCTCACTCGACCGCAACGGGGGACCATCCCAACACCTTCACAAGAATGGCCTCCACCATCGGACTCCCCGCTTGCCGTGCGGCTACTCCCGACAGCAACCCCCAACGCGAACGAAACGCTGACAAGAAGCAAAGATGAACACGCTGCTCTTACCGAGCAGTAAGATCTTCTGGCCCGCCTGGCTTCGTCCAGCATCTCCACATCGTCAGGGAGCCGCAGACCGACCGCATCCTGCGTATTGGGCCGACCGACTATGATGCTTGGAGAGGTCATACCCAAGCCAAGAAAGCCTCGACCCAGAAAACTATGGATGGCGATGGAGATAGTTTTAACGATGGCCGACGGTGACGGTTATGGCCATGGGGATGCCAAAAGGGGAGGACCAACCTCGTGGTGTCGCTGCTCCCAGCTGCCTTCGTGCTGCCAGGGCGGTGGTGGCGCGCCAGACAACGACGCAACGTTAGGAGAGAGGGGGGAGGAACATTTGTTGAGAAGGATGAGGAAGATGAGAACGGCGGACGGAGAATCAGTCTGGGCGGAAGCAGGAAAGATCCCAGAGTTGGGGCCTAATTAGGAGCGTGGACGTTAACATAATAGAGTCTGAATCCAGCGCAAACTCGATCAGCACCAGCCCTTTGGTTGTAGATGGTTTAGCGGCTCCACTGCTCCAAAACAGCTCTTTCTTCTCCTTCTGAACGGGGCTTGACCCCCTCCCCAGGGGACTGAAACTGGCCGCGTGCGATTGGAGCGTCCAGGATAGTCCAGGCTGGCTCCAATATACGCGGATTATGGCCCCGTGCTGCCCCAAGATAGCCTGCAGGATGGCGCATGGCAGCCCCGAGTCGGTCGCGCAGTGCCCCCAGCCTGGCTCCGACGGTCCAAAAATGGCTCGATGCGGCCACGGTGCCTGCCAGGAGGAGGCCGAAGACACTGGATCACATGGAGCGCTTCTCTGACTGGGCGTGTCCTCCTACAGGGGGATTTCAGAAGAAACATACGACGACAACTACAACAACAACCAACAACAGCAACAACAACAACAACAACAACAACAACAACAACAACAACAACAACAACAACAACAACAACAACAACATGCCGAAAGAGAATCGAAAAAAATTCCCCGATGGGCGAAACTAGTAAAGAAAATAAAAAACGAAAATTAAGAAATACTCAAAAAATCCCCACCCCATGGGCGACAATAGTAAAAAAATCGTCCCCAGGCTATGTTTTGACTACTTTTGAGTCTTCCTCCTGCAAGGGGGACGTGCCCGACTTCAGGTTCCACCGACGGTGGCCGCCCTGCTCCTCGGCGCCGGAGGGGCCTCCCCGCGGCCCTCTGGCATGCACCAGGGCGGCCCCAAAACAGATGGGGCGCCACCGTTGAGTCGGGCCTGTCCTTCTACAGGAGGGAGATTCAAAAACAGTCAAAAGATAGTCTGGGGACGATTTTTGCACTATTTTCGCCCATTGGGGGGGGGATTTTGTGAGTATTTCTCAAATTTCGCTCAAAATCCCCCTGTAGGGGGACACGCCCGACTTACCACCGGAGAGAACCCAAAAGGTTTGAAAAGAAAATGACACTGGAGAAAAACCCCAATCAAGGGATGGCTTGCGCTGAGGAGATCGACCGGGAGCCAGGGAGCCCGGGAACCCGGAACCCACCGAAATCTGCCCGGAACCAAGCACTGGGAGCCCGGGAGCCGGGAACCCGGGAACCTAGCCTGCTACCAAGATCGGCAGGAAATGTTCGCCGAATCTTTCAACTTCTGCTAGGATTAAGTCGGGCGTGTCCCCCTCCCTACAGGGGGAATTTCGACGAAAAACAAAAAATACCCCCAAAAAATACACCAAAATGGTCAAAAAATACCAAAAGAATAATCCCCAGACCATTTCTGGACTATTTTGGGGCTATTCTGGGTGTATTTTCTATCTTTCGTCGAAAATCCCCCTGTAGGGGGACACGCCCGACTTAATGCCAGGGCCCCTTCAGTGCAGGCACTGGCTGTGGAAACAAAGCGGGAGGAGCCAATTCGAGCCCCTCCTCGCCCCGCTGTTGCAGGGCCTGGTCTTGACCAGCCCTGGTAAAAGGCTTGACGACTTCTGCCGTCCTTCGGCCCGCGCGCGAGCGGCCGAGAGCTGCTCCCACTCCCCCTGGAGATCCCTGGATATTTACCTGGATCTGCCCAGACTTGCCTGGGGTTGCCTGGATCTGCCTCGACGTATCTGCACCTGCCTGGATTTATCATCTGGCTCGATCCCCGCAGGTCGACTGGCGAACAGTCGACAAGCCCTTGGGCATCCCTCTCCCCCGTCGGCAGGGGGTGCGCGCCGGCGCGCGAGCGGACTGCGACTCAGCGGTCGGGGCAGGGCCAGGATCCAAGAGGGACAGCCGCCAGCCGCCTCGCCCACTCCCGCCGCGACCCTTCTGGCACGCGCGTGGCACCCGAAACGCGGCGTGGGCAGCGGTCGCCATCTTGAGGGCAGCCGTTGGTGATCAGCACAGTGGAGGCCAATCCACCAGGAACCTTCCACGCGAGACCCAAGCCTGAGACCCCAGGACGTCCACTGGGTTTTGGTATGGGAACGTCGCGCCTTCCACAGCAAGACCATCGTAGGGAGCCGAACTCTACAGTGAATCTCGCACAGGGAAGCGGATCCTGGTGTATACGGGATCCTGGTGTATACATCCTTCTCTATTTCCCCAAGAAGACGGGGGAAAAAGTATACACCACACCACCCCGACGTCGCCCCCGACCCTCAAAAAAAAGTCCTGGGGTTGAAAAACCGCCCGCCACTGGTAGTGTACATGCTCCAGTTTCCGACATCGAAACCCAAGAAACCTTCCACGAGAGACCCAACCCTGAGGTGGGAACGTCGCGCCTTCGACGGCAAGACCATCGAAACCCAAGAAACCCAGGGCACCCTGTGAGGCGAGCAGAGTGCTGCTTGGCAGGGGCCTCCACTGCGCGCGACGCCCTGGCGCACCGCGCGGGCGACGCGGCCCTGCGCATGCCGGGTGCGCCCGTGCGCCCAGAGGTGCGCCCGGCGAGCACGGCAGTCGCGGAATTGTGGGGACGCGTCGGGCCAGCGGGGGCGGCTAAGAGGGGGGCGTCGAAGAGGGGGGGCGCCAATCATGGCCAGCGGCATGTGCGCGGCCCAGGTGGGGGGCCAGGGACGTCATGAAATGAGAGGAGGCACCATGAAATCCCAGGAACTATCATGGCCCACGCCATGAGATCCACCCCCCCCCTAGTCATCACCCCCCTCTTTGCCGCCCCCAAGGCCCAGAGCCGGCCGCGCCCGCAGCCTGCCGGGGGGATGCTCGGCGTGCACGTTTTCGGCGGTGGACAAGCCTCCCTCTAGCATTGTGGATGCCAAGACAATGGACACTCTAACAATCCTATCATTGAATTAAAGATGTGTTTAAACTGTGTAAAAATATGTTCTAAGAATGTTTCAGACATGTTTGTACATATTTAAAACATGTTTGAGACATTTGTTCGGCATCTGGAAATGATTTGGCAGCACGCTTCCTCTCCATGAATCGACTTCCACAACTCTAGCTGACCTCCCCTCGGTGAAAACGACCTGGGACCGAAACCGACGGACCTGGACCCGCAAAATTGACGGCCGCGACGCCCTCTCGCGAACTGGAAACGGCGAGTTCGCTAATCGACGTGTCAGTGCAGGAGGTCTATCAACCTCCAATTTTTTACCGTCGTCGCGCAGACCGCAAACCAACCCAAAACCCAGAAGGCCCGAAAAGCCCACCCTCGCGACACCCAAGCTGGCCTCCAAGACGGCCACGACGGCCCGATATGAGGACCCCTAAAAGGGCGCCAAAGGGCAGAATAACCAAACTACTTCCATGAAGTGCTACCCGAATTTGCCTCCAAGAAGACCCCCAAGAGGGCGCCAAGATGCAAGATCGCGCAATTACTTCTGTGAGGCAACACCCTAAGCGGCCTCCAAGAGGACCCCCAAGAGGGCGCCAAAAAGCAAAATCACGGAACGCCCGAAGTGGCCTCCAAGAGGAACCCCCCAAGAGGGCGACAAAAGGCAAGATCACGAAGTTACAGTCTGGCTGCTGACAGAAGAAACGCTAAACAAGGAACGAGGCCCCTCTTTCGCACCAGGTGAACCTGGGTGCACGAGAAGAGAGCTAGAGAAACAGTTGTTTCGTCGGCGGCGAGGCAGAAGCGGCCCCTACCAGCGTGAGGCTAGTCGGGGCAACCGACAAGCGAATTGTCCGGCGTTGAAGAGCTAGAGGAATAGCCAGGGAAGGACCTAAGGAACATCGACCCCCTTCCGAATCCAAACTCTTCCTTATTGCAGCGCCTTGGGTGTACTTCCGTGAAGTGCTTCAATGCTCTCGACGCTCTCGCCCTCAAGGGCTTCCGACGGCCTCTGACGGCCCACGAGGCCTCCAAGACGACCCCAAGACTGCCTCAGAAGCCCCCAAGAGGCTCCCAAGAAGGCCGCACGACGGTCCAAGGTGACCCCCCACACGACCAGGGTAGCCTCGAAGTCGGCCAAGATGGCCATGTACGGCTTCCAAGACGCTCCAAGATGCCCTCCGAGACGACCAGGATGACCCACGATGGCCGCAAGACGGCCAAGACGGTTCGAACAAGGCCCTAGCCAAGAGGCCACCAAGAGGCCCCCAAGAGGCTCCCTGGAGACCCCAAGAGGCTCCAAAGAGGCCACCTCCTCCGCCTGCTTCTATTCCTCCATGCATGTTCCTCATAGATAACTCCTCCCTGATGCATCCCCAGACGTGTCGGTAGGGCAGGCCAGGCGTTTCGCCTCCAACACGCCAAAGAGGTCACAACAAAAGTAACCCAGACAGCCTCAAGACGGCCCAAGAAACCTCCAATACGTCCCCAGGGAGCTTGAAGAGAACCCCCAAGACACAATCGCCCCAAATCCTCCGGAACACATGCAGTTTTAGCATATCCACCCATGTGGTGCCAACAGCATATGATAAGCAGCCCAAAAGGCCCGCCAATATCGCTCCAAGCGGGCCCGGTGGGGTCCGTCAGAGGACCCCAAGACGGCCCGAGAGAGCCCCGGGAACGTGCCCAGAGGCGCCCGAGGCCGCCCAAGAGGACCCAGAAAGAGCCTCAAAAGAGGTCCGCTCGAGCCCGCCAGCAGGCGCCCAAGAGACCCCCGAGAGGGCCCCGGGAGGGCCCCCCAAGAGGCCCAGAAGCTGCCCCGGTGGGTCCCTCGAGCAAGTGCCGGCAGAGAGCCTCACCCGTGGGCTTCGCGCTCTCCTCTGGGGGGTCCGCGGAGCGGCGGAAGCCACCGGAGCAAGAGAAGAGACGCTGGTCTGGACACGTCAAGCCATCCCTCCGACACAGCGGCAAAGACGCCAACGAGCGGCCCGAAGCGGGTCCGAAAGCCAGCGGGGGCAAGGTCCCGAGGGGACGACGAGGCAGGACCACGATCGAAACGCCAGACAGAACCCGAAGACCTCGCAAGACATAGATCAAAGGCTTGAAGCCAAACCGCCATCTACAGCTCATAAGAATTCGCGACACGAATCCTCATCCTGATCTTCGTTTGGCCGGGGCGAGAACGAGGAAGGGGAGGAGGAGGCGGAGTGAGAGGAGCAAAAATCCGATGAGCTGACGTGCGACTGCGGCACGTCACCCCCCCTGGTCAGAGCCCTTCCTCTCTGCAAGAGCCTTCCGGTTCCCCAATTCTCCGACGTCGCGATCTCTTGTACGTCGTGGACCCCCACGTCTAGACCCCGTCCCCGGACCTGATTGGGACGCACAGAGACATACTAGTACTATATGTTCTCCTTGGAGGCGAGCGTCCGACCCGAACATATAGTATACCCATCAGTATATCCTTTCCCGAGCAGTGTGGCCAGAAAGCGCTCGCCGCAACACACATACTATCAGATTTCTCGGTGCGTGCGTCGCCCCTGGGGGGGCGACGCACATATAGTATACTCTGGATCGCTTGATAATCGCCCCCCCCCCTTGGAGTGCCCCGGAGGGTTGGCCGCGGCGCGTCCGCGGGGGTGCCAGGGGGGTTCTGGGGTTCGTTCTATTCCCCACGGGGGCGCGGGGGTGGTGCCGGGGGGGGGTTGGCCACGGCGCGGTTTCACGTTTGTCACCCCACGGTTGATTAATAGGAAGGTCGGAGTAAGTATGCTGGGGAGCGCCGACTGCTTGTCATCCCGAATCGCCTTTTGACGGTATTGGGGCCCAGAGAAAGCCCCCGAGGGTCGGAAACCACCAAGAACCTCCCGTCGTGATGTTTTCCACGACGAGAAGAGCTCCAGGGGCTGGCTCAGTATCCTCCTCCTCCTCCTCCTCCTCGTCCTGCTCCTCCTCCTCCTCCTCCTTCTCATCCTCCTCCTCCTCCTCCTCCTCCTTCTCATCCTCATCATCATCATCATCATCATCATCATCATCATCATCATCATCATCATCATCATCAGCATCATCATCAGCATCATCATCATCAGCATCATCATCACCATCAGCATCACCATCGCCATCATCATCAGCATCAGCATCGGCATCATCATCAGCAGCATCATCATCATCATGCTCATCCTTATCCTCATCCTCGTGCACTTCTTCTCCATAGCCCCTGCAACACCACGCAAAGACAGCTTCACACTACTGCTGCACAATGAAGGGATCCACCCTCAAGGTGGTGCAGTCATGAACAATGCAGACCCGAAACCGAAGCCCCTGAAAGGGACTGCGTATGAATCGAAAGATGTAGAGGCTCGTTGCCAAGGCAACATACTCTCAACGTGAGCCCTGTCTGGAGTTTTTGCATGCTGATCGTTTGCGCGCGCACGCCCGCCTTTTCTGCGCCCGGCGCGCACCTTTCAGTCTGCATTAGAAAAGGCCTCCGGGTCTCTCTGTCGGCACTTTTGCCAGCTGCGATGCAGCTCAGCCGAAAGGACGAGACGGACAAGGCGGATGCAAGTCACACGGAGCTCGGCAAAGACGGAAAAAGGGACTCGGCAAATATGGATTTAGACTGTAGAGAGCGAGAGAGAGAGAGAGTGAGAGAACCAAAAAAATGAAAATCCAGAAAGAGAGAGAGAGAGAGAGAGAGGGACGGAGAAAAACAATAACAGAAAATATGAAGAGAAAGAATTACACCAAGAAGCAACTGCCGTCGACCAAATGTGCCCTCGTCCTCCCCCTCCTCCATTCCTTCCGACTCGTCGTGGCTCTCCTCGTGGACGCGTGAATAATATGCCCCCCTCCTCCCCCCCTCCATTCCCTCCGACTGGGCGACGCTCTCCTCCTGAATGTGTAGTACTTGCGCCGTGCATCTGGGCACTGATCTTCGAACCATAGAGATAGATGCTCACCGAAGTCCGCCTTCAAAATGAAGGCAGAGCGAGGAGGAGGAGCGGGAGAAGCAACCGGACGGCCTTTTGTTGAGTTCCACGCCGAACGCCTCCAAATGCCTGCAAGTTGAAGCCAGCACAGCCGCAACGGAGGGAGGTGCAGCTGATAGATCCAAAACAACGTCGGTTCGAATCATCACTCTGGCTGCGGGTTCCGATGGGGGGCATAGGCGGCTCGTCATCCTCCTCCCTAAGGGCAAATGAGACACGATTGAGCAAGTGGGCCTCCGACGTCGTAGGAACTCCACTGCTAGCTAGCACCACTAGATGCTGATTCAGACCAGGCGTGTGAGTATCTCTGAGAAGCTCGGCAGGCTGCGGGGTGCAAGAGAAAACAGATGGCTCGGCCCCCATGTCGGCAAGATCGCTCAATCCTGAGCCATCGCTCATGGGCGTGGGCGTCAATATCTGGTTCACAACTGGCTACCTACCAGACCACCCCAACCCAAACCGAAGACCCGAATTTGACCCGAAGTTCGGGTGTGTGGGGGGGGGGCACGGGTTCCATGTGTTTTTTCAATATTCCCCGCCCCCCCCCCCCCCCACTGGAAATGGAAGGCAAATCGGGGCATTCGGGTTGGGTTGGGGTGGCTTGGTGGGCGGGGAATAACTGGATCGACGAGCCGCGATTCTGGCACACTTCGCAAGAGCATGATGCGCTGGGGATCGCCGCTCGATCTGGCAGCGAGGCGGCAGCATCCACCGCGCTGCTACAATCTGGAAGGACGCGGGAGGTCTCGGGCCTCCGAGGGAGAGCAGTCGCCCAAGCCAAGGCGCTGCACTCAGCTCCCTGCAGGGCCTCGGGGCGGCAAGGGCCCCACACCGGGGCCCTGAACTCCGCCAACAACTCCCCAGCGGGGTTCACCACGCACACAGGACTGGCCGCTCGAGATGGCTCAAGAAGCGCACGGCGAGCGCACGAACCTTCCACGAAAAGACCACCCCCAGACTCGGACGCTCGGGGGCTGGTCACCAGGAGAGGTCATTGCGTCACTGCGCCACACGAATATAGTCGACATCGTTCTCTCAGAGGGACCCCGGGAAGGCGTCGTCGGGACGTCGAAAGGCCCCAGAAACAAACGCGAAGAGAGCGTCCTTGTCGCCAGACGCCTGAGCAGCCAGGCGGCATCGATGGTGCTCTGTTCGATCGCCTCGGTGCAGTCGGCAACAGCAGGGGGGCCTGGGGCACTCTCAGAGGCGATGGAATATCGCATCCATCATCCCGCAGAACGGGCAGGCAAGGCTCACATAGTACCCACACTGGGCCGCCCTCTCTCCAGCGAAAAAGGCCTCCGTGGCAAACGCCCGAATCCCAACCTTCTGAGGGGGAGTGAAACGCTGCGATTTCGGCGGGGCGCTTTCTTTCAAAACGCAACAACCAATCCTAAGAAGAACCCCCCTCTCCGCGCCAGACTCACGCCCGAGCATCCAAGGTACCCAGCGCGAACTAGAGATAGGGATCAACTGACCGAAACCTGCCATCCGATCCGAGAAAGAAACACGCGCAAAGCAGAGACCGGTCCTGACACCTTGCGACAGGAGCAACAATCAGCCGAAAAAACAGCTTGACGCGCCCTGCGCAAAGTGGGCATGCCGAGAGCCCACATGCACGCACTGGCCCGACTAATCCAAGTCCCCCTTGCTCCACCGAGCGACGGGCGCCGCGGCGCCCCCCCGCGAGGGCCACCATCCAGGATGGCAACTGCAGTCGCAAGCCTCAGCCGGCCGGCTGGCATCGCGACCGAAAAAGCAGAACGGCGCGGCAGCCCAGCATCAGAATCGCTGGAACGCGCGACCTCGGAGCCGCACGGGGCCCGCGCCAGGGGCCCCGCCGAGGAAAACTTCCAGGACAGCGGAACGCTCGAGGGCCCCGGACTGCCGACCTGAGTCGCGACGCGGCCCCTCAACTTACATGGGCGGCCAGTGGCGAGGACCGATCGCCCAGCAGCGCAGCCCACGCCTGGACTCGCAGCTGCAGAGCTAGGCCGGCCATACAGGTGCGCAAGAGAACTGGCCACCGCAGCCCCCGCATGCAAGGAGCTAAGGCCTTCTCAACGGCAAAAAAAACACCCGAACATACACCCGACAGCCTCATCTAACGACGTGGCCCCCGAAATAGTAACCGACACCACTTTGCCAGCAAGCCCAGCGAACGACAACTCCTGATCGTCGACGCAAACATCCAGGCCCGGTCCCCCCAATAGCGAACGCACGACATTGTCGAAAACATCAAGGCCGAACACTCTCATCAACGCGGCGGCCATGGATCAGAGGTCCAGAGGTCCAGAGGTCTACCGGCGTGCGCCGGAGCGCGCCCTGCTCGGGCTGCCGGAGAAAAGGCTTCTCGCAGAACCAAAGTTATTGAATGCAAAAGGATTCCCTAACTGTAGATGACGACATCGTCCGTCCATCGCTTCAGCGGACGGCCTGGCGCCCTGTGCCCCACCGGCGTCCAGTCCAGCGCTGCTTTCGACCACCTGCCATCGGTGCTGCCGACGATCTTCTGCAACAAAGCAGCTTTTCGACGTTTCTGCAATTGTACCCAATTATGAAAACCGGCTTTCTCGTACTCGCCCACTGCTTTCTTAGTCGCCCGGCTGACCCACTCCACGTACGGCTCGTCCGTGCCGCCTTCAGAAACTGCTTTCATCGGTGGCGTTGCAACAACTTTCCGAAGCATATTGCGCAATTCTGTCTGTAGCGTTGTCTCCCTCGCCGCCGTCATAGTCCACGCCCCACTACCGTAGAGGACAGTTGATGTGACCACGGCATCGAACAGGCGAAAACGAGAACGGCAAAAGGTAATGCATATTACACAGCACTTCTTTGAACTTGCCGAAGGCCCCCCATCCCTTAGCAATGCGGCTCTGTATTTCCACGTCATGAAGATCCTGGAAGCAAAGCTTGCGCCCGAGATAAGACACATTTCCGCCCACTGGGAGCACTTCCACCCTGCCAGCCCCGACCGGCACGTGCGATTGCGCAAGGGCCCCTCTGCGGTCAACAACATTCGACAAGATTTTGGTTTTGCCCATATGCAGCGTCAGCCCAGCTTCGCCAGCGCGAACTGTCAAGTCTTCCAACATGTGCCGAACCTGCGCCCGCGTAGCTCCAATCAGCATGATATCATCTGCGAACCGGAGATTCGTGAGACGTTTGCCTCCTACTCTCACCCCGAAGCCTTTCTTATCCCACTTCTGTTTGAGGTCGCGCATAATCGACTCCAGCAAAGCGTTAAACAAAATAGGGCCCATCGGATCACCATGTTCTCCCCCTTTCCAAAGTGGAAACTCGACTCGCGCGGTCTGACAAGATCTGCCCTGTCTGCCCCTCGCACAGCCTGCGCAAAACACTGATATACGAAGCAGGGACGCCTTGCTCGCTCAGGGACGCCCACAGTGACGTGTGACTGACGGAATCGAACGCCTTCTCGAAATCCACAGCTGCCACCCAGAGAGCAATATTGTGTTCATACATTTTTTTCGTGCAGCAGCACTAACGTTAGTAGGTGGTCGTCGCAACTGTATCCTTTCCGGAATCCAGCTTGGCCCACCGATTGCTCTTCTGTAAGGTATGCCAACAATCTTCCGTGTAATACCACGCTGAACAGTTTGTACAGAATCGGAAGGATCGAAATGGGGCGATAATTGCTCGGCAACTTGGGGTCACCTTTTTTGAAAAGCACTTTGATGCACGTGTGTCTCCATGTCTGCGGAGGCCCCTCCCCGTCGGTCAAAATACTCGTAAAGACGCGGGATAACACTTCCAACAGATAGTCGCCACCAGCCTTGAACATCTCTGCAACTATGCCGGCCGAGTCCGACGCCTTGCCTTTCTTCAATTTCTTTACCTGTCTTCTGACCTCTTCAGTACTTACCGGCGGTATGCCCGATTGCACACTTGTGGATGACGGCGTGTTCCCGGCTCCCCCGGGGCAATGCTTTCTGGAGTGCAAATCTTCATAAAACGTCGCAAATACGTCTGCTATGCCTTGCCTGTCCGAGACTTCAACCCCCTCGTTGTTTTTCACACACGTCATCCGCTGCTCCTTAAAATTGTTACCAATATTGTATATTCTCCCAATGTCAGAAAATTCCCGCAATATGCCGTCTATCGTTTCTTGTTTGCGCTGCCGGTCCCAAGTTCTTAACTCTTTCTTCAAGTCCTTGCTGATGCATTTGATTGTCCTTTGACCTTCACCCCCTTCCCGCGCTGCTCGTCGTTCGTCGAGCAGCTGTCGAATCCGAGGAGGCAGCTCTGTCCGTCGTTTTTCTTGGCCACAGTGTTGTGTGCGCATTTCTCTGTAGCTGATGACATTGCGGACTCAATGCGCTCGCAAAGCTCTGCGGCCGGCAACGTGCCACCCGGCTCGTCCAACCCGCACGTCGCCTTCAATTCTTCCTTCAACGTATCATCGAGGCTTGGATGCCCAGTAAACCGGCGTTTGTTCTTGCGCTGTGCCGGCTCTCGTTGGTCGCCCCCGGGCCTGGGCAGTCGCAAGGTTAGCTTTACCCCTCTGTGGTCCACTCCTACCCCAATGTCTGGTATAGCTGCAGAGTATGTTGTGCGAGTGCTCATCTCTGCGTCCGTGCAGAAAAAATCGATTTGCCGATGCCTGTTTCCATCATAGTGTGTCCAGTTGCCGCAAGATGAGCTGGGAAATTGTGCGTTCGCAATCGACAAGGTTTCCTCGGCGACTCATGCAGCTAGGTCGTCACCTCTGCGATTGCGCACGCCGAATCCGTGGTCTCCAATGCACGCGTTGTCCACCGGGTCACCCGCTGCGCCCACAGAAGCATTGAAGTCGCCTCCAACAATGAAAGCAATATTTCTTAATAATGTGGCCGCTTTTTTAATTGACGACATCGCTGCGTACACGGCTTCACCATCCTCATCTGGCAGCCACGCGTTTGGCATGTACACTGAAAGCACTCGCACACAACGCATGTAGATGCGCATGTCAGTCCAACATAGTCTGTCCGAGCGAGCCGTGAAAGAGAAAATGTTGTCTTTCCAGCGTCCTTGTACTATTATAGCAACGCCGTTGGAATGTTTGCAACCTCCAGAGCCCATGAAAACATGCCCCTGCTCTGTTTGAAATTGCTCCTCTTTCTCCTCCCTCCAAGCTTCGCTCAATAAGATCAGATCCCATTTTCTCAAGCGTGACAGCTCCACCAATAATTCCTGTAATCTTGCCTCGGTTCGTACTGATTGCACGTTTTTGCACAGCATTGTAAATGACGCCGTATTGTCGCAACCCCCAGCCTCCAGCTCCTGCCCCTCACAGTTGTGCGTGCCATTGCATGTTCGTGGCTGATGGCGTAAGGCTGTCGCTATGCTTACAGGCAAGCCGCCGTCCACAATAACCCCAACGAGGCAAACGCGGGGCCCCTCAAGCCAACCCCCAAACTCATGAAGCGACCGCACTTGTAGGCGAACAAGCAAGCCCTCGCAATGATACGAGGGAAGTTCTGTCTGCGGCACCTGAGGTCGAGCGCAGCAGGAGAGAAGCGCCCATAAAGCTGCAAGAGGTCACTAGTTTCTCCACGGGCCAACCAGCTCTCCGCAGTGACTGCCTGCCTTCAGACCACGTCCGCGGCTCGTCGAAACTGCCCAGCCGCCCAGTACTGACGGGGCCGATGAACTTCCCATTTTTAATCTAATGGACGCCCGAGACGCCCCCACACTCTGAACCAGAAGCAGGACACCCCCATTGGCATGCTTCGGGAACAGCGCCAACACCACCACCGACATAATGGGGGGAGAACACCCATGGCTTTGATGACTTGGAAGGCGCCTTCTAAATAATAAAAGCCCTCATCAGACGACAAGCAGCAACGGCGACGATAAAATCAGCCCGCCGAAGCCGCCGCAGACTCTTTGCGAGTGCGAGACATACCCCTATCCCCATGGCCGGAAGACGAGGGACAGGTTTCAACATCTCGCCCGAGAAATGGCCTCCGAGGCCAGGCCCCCAGATCGAAGCAACGTTCGAACCTTCCGACCTGAGGAGGGGTCGGACGCAATCGCCCCACCTGCACAGAGCGCGCCGCCAAGGGGCCCGAGGCCCGAGGGGCAGGATCTCGCGGAAGCACGCGCGCGCGTCGCACCAGAGCCCACCCTAACCTTCAACCAAGCAGCCCAATCAGCACGCCCTCGTGGGGCGCACTGGCTGTTTGCGGCCCGGGCGGCCACCTGGACCTGAGCGCACAGGCCGGGGCGATAACTGCGGGCTCGCGAAGGGCACTCGAGGCCGACGCCGCACTTGCCGCCGCCTCGAAGAGAGGAGCGCACTCACCCCTCGCACTACGCACGGCAGGCGACGGCCGCTGCAGCTCACTCAGACCTCAGACGGCGAGCACAGGTGAAAAACCCGTCGTCGCGAGCAGCGCGGACAAAGGCCCGCAGCCGCTGGCCAAGCCGCTTGATGGCGCGATATCCTGGGTGGCGAACGCGCGGGCCCCGGGCCAGAATGGTGGATGAGCGCCGCGAAGCTAGACCGAGCGGGCAAGGACCCCCACCCTCGGCGACGTCACCTCCCGGCACGCTAGCGCAGCCCAACCATGCCAGGAGCGCGCGAAAATGCCTCCCCCCCGGGGCATCACCCACAACCTCCACCACGGCGGGCGACCGCGCAGACTTCCGACCATGGCGGAGGAAGCGGTCGCTAGCCTGCGCGATATCATCGCGACCTCTGAGACTGCGCTGTTGGCAGGGCAAAACGCGCGCATTAGAACCTTCAATCAACGCCCGAATGACTTACCAGGAATGTCCACTGACGGTCTGAAACTTGAGCGCCACGGAGTCCAGAATCTGTTCCTCAGCACAGCCTTGAACAAAGGAGGCAGGATCAGCTGCCGAACGCGGTTCGCTCTCACACAAAACTCAAAGGAAATCGAGGAAAACGTTTGAACATGCAGTCAGACTCCACCCGAAACTCCCCGACAGCGGTCGCGACGCCCCAACCGGTCGAAGTCACGAGCGGGGCCCCTAGGGTGCAAAGCCACCACAGTAGCGCGACAAGGTGAATCTGTGGCCGGCGACATCAGAAGATACAACCCTGACGGTTCAGCGAAATCCAAGGGGGCCTGCTTTCGGTGAATAGATAGATCAGAGCCTGGGCTGACAAGCGACGTAGCCGCGACCGCATCAGCACGAGCTAGCGACGTCGTCCACCTGCGAGGGGGGAACACACTGCCGCAACCGACCAGGACAGCGCGCCGAAAGCATGGGGAAGCCACGCTTGCGCCACAAGGAAACTCCCACAATCCCCGCTGAGCGACACGCACCCAAAAAAAGACACATCAAAGCTAGAGCATCAAAGCCAGAGCCCCGGGACAAAATAATCACACGTTGGCCCGAAAAACCTCCGACCAGAAACCAGGAGCCGAGAGCGGCAAGGCCCTGGAACGGGAGGCCCACCGAGGGCCGTTCATGCTGGACCTCTGGGGGGGTGGGTAGAGTGAAAGGGTGGCCCGGCGACCTTGCCCCCTCCAATGCCTGCGTCGCGGTCAACTGTGGAACGGGCCGCGTCAGCAGACGCCAAAGAAGCCGAAGAACACGGGTCAACCCGCGACCGTGCAGCTGCAGCCCCAGGCGCCGCGCGCGCCGAGCTGGCATCAGGCGCCGAGGCCTCGCCACCCTCAGCAGCCACCTCCACGAACTTCCTCTTCGTCTGGCGTCGTTCAGCGCGTGCTGCATGCCCCCTCTTGGCCTCGACCATCTTGCTCTTGGCCTCCATGACCAGAGGTGCGAGAGGGTCCGAGAAGCCCGACTTGAGTTGACCAACCCGCGAAGACAACTGGGACTGATCCTCCAAACAGGTGGGCGCCCGCGTCGATCTTGACAATGTCACCAAAGTCGATGTCGAAGAAGGATTCCAGATTGCTCTGGTCGAAGACCACATCAGCAGGGAGCTTGGGGCTGGGAGCAGGGTCTCCTGGCAGTTCATCCGCCGAGCGTCGTACTAACTGCCCATGTTCAGTTTCGGCGTCACTGAGTTCAGCCCGAAGTTGGACGACAAGCTTCTGCTGAGTGGATAACTGGGCCTCGATCGCGTCGTAGCGAGAGCAGGCCTGCTCAAAAAAAACGGTACCCCAGATGACGGGCACGACCGTGAGCTCGCTGCAAGCGGATTTGCAATGACTCGGGGGCGCCCTCGGGGCTGGGGAGCGCTTTCGCCGCCATGCGAGGCGCCGACGCGGCACGCGCGTCACCCAGCTTGTCGCGGAGGACGGCCAGCTGGTTGTATCCATCAGCGCTGCGAGATGCGCCTGCGCCAGAGCTGCCGCATCCTTGTCCACGCCCTGCCCAGCGCCGCCGTGCGCACCGCGGCTGGCACCGCCGTGCTGGGCTCCTCACGCAAGCGCGCCCGGCTGGAGGACGGGAGGACCTGCAGACCAAGACGGCATGGAATCCACCCTGCTAGCAGACTTGGGGGGGGGGGGGCGCAGCAACGCTTGCAGAAGTAGGCGATGGCCTCCTTCTTGGCGCGGCCGAAGAAGGAGCGTGTCCACCACTGCCCCTTGCCGCGTGGAGCCGCGATGTCGCTCCCAGCGCCAGCAAGTCCCGCACGAGGTGAACGCATGAAAACGGACCCCCGCCCTCCACCTGAGGAACTTTAGACCAACTGGGCCGCGCGCGCGGCCCCCCCCTCCCCTGCGGCAGCTGGCAATGCCCTCGCCTACAGAGTGCCTACACCTACGCGCACTCGCCATACTTGCAAAACGCTGACATGTAAAATTCCTTGTTGTGGGGGCTGGGGTCGGTGCCCCACCTCTGTTCACGAGGTTGAAGACCAGGCAGCAGAGGAGGCCAGGCGCGCATGCATGTCGTGATCACCCGGCTGCGGGCACAACCGCTCGCGACGGGCTGCGAGCTGCCCGGGCCGCGCTGTTCCACAGCGCCCGCGACGCCCGTTTGCCACCGCGTCTCCCGCCTGGTGCCGCCCGACCTCGCTCCTCTCGAAGACGTGGCTGGCGGCTCACGCGGGAGCGAGAAGAGAGGGTCTGGCCCTCGACTTGTACCGTCGAGGTGCTGAACTCAGGAACCCTAAATAGGGAACGAGGCCCCTTTCTCCCAGAAGTTGAAGTTCGATTTCCCGTGGAAAACCTCAGGAACACCTGAGGCAAACTGTAGAACGATCAAGGAACACCGAGCCTCTCCCCAACGAAAATGGCTCCTTCTTCAGCGACCCAACTGTAAGTAAAACGCCGAGAGAACAAACAACATTTACCCTGTGACGTACCCAACCCACGCGCGTCAAGTGGCAAGAGGAGTAGGCCAACATTAGCAGGAACAACGACAGTGTAGACGCGGTGAATTGCTGCGCAAACTACATGGGATGCGCATACCTTGCACGACCCACAGGACGACGATCGAAAGAACGAGGATTGGCGCCCCAGGCTCGAAGAATAACGGGGACAGGAACGAGGGGCAGGAAAAGGATGGAATGGGGGGTAATCTGAATCTGCGTATGACGTCACTCCGCTGGGCCCCCCAGCAGCCCTCGAAAGTGGTGACAGTTTCGCAGATCGCAGCCCCCCAGGGATGGCGAGGTCGAATCTGAATCTGCGTATGACGTCACTCCGCTGCCCCCCCCCCCCCCGCAGCCCTCGAAAGTGGTGACAGATTAGCAGATCGCAGCACCACAGGGATGGCGAAGTCTAATATCAATCTGCGTATGACGTCACCCCGCTGGGCCCCCCAGCAGCCCTCGAAAGTGGTGACATATTCGCAGATCGCAGCCCCCCAGGGATGGCGAGGTCGAATCTGAATATGCGCATGACCCCACTCCGCTGGGCACCCCAGCAGCCCTCGAAAGTGATGACAGCCTCGCAGATCGCAGCCCCCCAGGGATGGCGAAGTCTAATCTGAATATGCGTATGACCCCACTCCGCTCCCCCCCCAGCAGCCCTCGACAGTGGTGACAGCTTCGCAGATCACAGCCTCCCAGGGATGGCGAGGTCTAATCTGAATATGCGCATGACCCCACTCCGCTGGGCCCCCCAGCAGCCCTCGAAAGTGGTGACATATTCGCAGATCGCAGCCCCCCAGGGATGGCGAGGTCGAATCTGAATCTGCGTATGACCCCACTCCGCTGGGCCCCCCCGGCACCCTCGAAAGTGGCGACAGTTTCGCAGATTGCAGCCCCCCACTCCGCTGGGGGATGGTAGTTTCGATCAGGGATGGCGATTCTGAATCTGCGTGCGACCCCACTCCGCTGGGCCCCCAGCAGCCCTCGAAAGTGGTGACAGGTTCGCAGATTGCAGCCCCCCAGGGATGGCGAGGTCTAATCTGAATCTGCGTATGACCCCACTCCGCTGCCCCCCCCCCCCAGCAGCCCTCGACAGTGGTGATAGTCACGCAGATCGCAGCCCCCCAGGGATGGCGAGGTATAATCTGGAACTGCGTATGACCCCAATCCGCTGCCCCCCCCCCCAGCAGCCCTCGACAGTGGTGACAGCTTCGCAGATCGCAGCCTCCCAGGGATGGCGAGGTCTAATCTGAATATGCGCATGACCCCACTTCGCTGGGCACCCCAGCAGCCCTCGAAAGTGGCGACAGTTTTGCAGATCGCAGCCCCCAAGCAGCCCTCGAAAGTGGCGACAATTTCGCAGATTGCAGCCCCCCAGGGATGGCGAGATCTAATCTGAATCTGCGTGCGACCCCACTCCGCTGAGCCCCCAGCAGCCCTCGAAAGTGGTGACAGCTTCGCAGATCGCAGACCCCCAGGGATGGCGAGGTCGAATCTGAATATGCGCACACGGCCCCACTTCGCTGGGCCCCCCAGCAGCCCTCGAAAGCGGCGAGAGATTCGCAGATCGCAACCCCCCAGGGATGGCGAGGTCGAATCTGAATATACGTATGACCCCACGCCGCTGCTCCCCCCCCCACCACCACAGCAGCCCTCGACAGTGGTGACAGGTTCGCAGATCGCAGCCATTCAGTGGTGGCGGCGTCTAATCTGAATCTGCGCATGACCCCACTCCGCTGGGCCCCCCAGCAGCCCTCGAAGGTGGTGGCAGATTCGCAGATCGCAGCCCCCCAGGGATGGCGAGGTCTAATCTGAATCTGAGTGTGACCCCACTCCGCTGGGCCCACCAGCAGCCCTCGAACGTGGCGACGGTTTCGCAGATCGCAGCCCACCAGGGATGGCGAGGTCTAATCCGAATCTGTATATGACCCCACTCCGCTGGGCCCCCAGCAGCCCTCGAAAGTGGTGACAGTTTCTCAGATCACAGCCCCCCAGGGATGGCGAGGTCTAATATGGAACTGCGTATGACCTTACTCCGCTGGGCCCCCAGCAGTCCTCGAAAGTGGTGACAGTTTCGCAGATCGTAGCCCCACAAGGATGGCGAGGTCTAGTCCGAATATGCGTATGACCCCACTCCGCTGGGCTCCCCAGCAGCCCTCGAAAGTGGTGACGGTTTCGCAGATCGCAGCCCCCCAGGAATGTCGAGGTCGAATCTGGATCTGCTGGGCCCCCAGCAGCCCTCGGCAGGGGTGACGGTTTCGCAGATCGCAGCCCCCCAGGGATGGCGAGGTCTAATCTGAATATGCGTATGACCCCACTCCGCTGCCCCCCCCCCCCCCCCCAGCAGCCCTCGACAGTGGTGATAGTCACGCAGATCGCAGCCCCCCAGGGATGGCGAGGTATAATCTGGAACTGCGTATGACCCCAATCCGCTGCCCCCCCCCCCAGCAGCCCTCGACAGTGGTGACAGCTTCGCAGATCGCAGCCTCCCAGGGATGGCGAGGTCTAATCTGAATATGCGCATGACCCCACTTCGCTGGGCACCCCAGCAGCCCTCGAAAGTGGCGACAGTTTTGCAGATCGCAGCCCCCAGGGATGGTGAGGTAGGAGACAAACTGGCACGCAGGAGCGAGCGAGGTAGGAAGCAGGGGGGAAGAGGAAAGGAGGAGGGGGCGGGAGAGGAGAGGAGAGGAGAGGAGAGGAGTCGCGACCGCAGCTGCTCCACTCAAAACGAGAACCCAACGCAGGATGGTTTGGAACAAAACAAACAACAACCAAAGACGGACCGCGGCAGCACGATGTCGTTCTGAAGGCATGCTGCCGCAAGCCCAAAAGCTCGGGCCAGAACGGCGAGCAGCAGGGGCGTCAGGAGGAGAACGAGAGTGAGGATGCGGAGGAAGATTGGGAGGGTAAGGGTGGCGAGCAGAAAGACGAGGAGGGAGAGAAGGGTGAGGAGGGTGAGGGTGAGGAGTGTGAGGGTGAGAAGTAGGAGCGAGGAGGGGGGCGGGAGGAGCAGGGGGAGGGAGAAGGGAAGCGGGAGAGGAGGGGCGACGCTTGGATGGGATCCAACTCGGCTCATCGTGAAGAACTGCAGCATGAGAACAGACACTATACGCTCTCTTCCACACAGTCTTTACTGCAGCCCTCCCACAGACCCGAGGACCAACACGAGGGAGTATAATCACGCGAGCACGAGCGACGTCTGATTTAAGCCCCAGACTGGTAGAAAGCTGGGAGGATCCTCTTTCTCCTGCCTTACCCCTCCCTTCTCTCCCCTCCCCACTCCCACCTCCCCCTCCGGTGGGACATGTAATGCAACTGCAAGCGGTTCATGACGCATTTGATTGATTTGCTGGCGCAGCTGGCAACCACGACGCAACGAGAGGACGCTGAACTGCAGGTCTGGAAACATGGCGCAGAAGCAACACGGCGCAATGATACGACAGAGTGTCTGCGGAGCTCGCGTCATCGCGTCATCCACACCTCTGGAGCGCGGGCAAGCGAGGCCCTGGATCGCGCCCTCCTGACACTGCTTCCAGGTTTGCCGCGGGGACTCCCTGGAAGGGAAAGTTAGCAAGCACGTGCTCGATGGCTTGATGGCGCTTTCTTGACCTCCCTGTGATGAGGGAGCGAGAAAAGGGAAGGACTGACGAGTTGAGAAAAAAATATCCTGGCGAAGGACCCAACCATATGCAATTGTGAATAACGCTTTGTGGGTGCCGCTTTCGCTGGGGCTCCTCATGGGGCCACGAAAGGCGTGCCACGAAACACTGTCCTGGGCGTACGGGACGCATGAGGGCGGTAGCACTGGGGCCTTCGGTGGAGCTCCCTATGGGGCCACGAAACGTGTGAGGGGTGTGCCGAAATGGGTGCGGCGCCGCCATGCCAACGCAACCACTGGGGCTTTCGGTGGAGCTCCCTATGGGGCCACGAAACGTGTGAGGGGTGTGCCGAAATTGGTGCGGCGCCGCCATGCCAACGCAGCCACTGGGGCCTTCGGTGGAGCTCCCTATGGGGCCACGAAACGTGTGAGGGGTGTGCCGAAATGGGTGCGGCGCCGCCATGCCAACGCAGCCACTGGGGCCTTCGGTGGAGCTCCCTATGGGGCCACGAAGCGTGTGAGGGGTGTGCCGAATGGGTGCGGCGCCGCCATGCCAACGCAGCCACTGGGGCCTTCGGTGGAGCTCCCTATGGGGCCACGAAGCGTGTGAGGGGTGTGCCAAATTGGGTGCGGCGCCGCCATGCAAACGCAGCCACTGGTGCCTTCGGTGGAGCTCCTATGGGGCCACGAAACGTGTTGAGGGGTTGCCCGAATGGCCGAAATGGGTGCGCGCCGCCATGCCAACGCAGCCACTGGGGCCTTGGTGGAGCTCCCTATGTGGCCACTAAACGTGTGAGGGGTGTGCAGAAATGGTTCGCGCCGCCATGCCAACGCAGCCGCTGGGGCCTTCGGTGGAGCTCCCTATGGGGCCACGAAACGTGCGAGGGGTGTGCCGAAATTGGTGCGGCGCCGCCATGCCAACGCAGTCACTGGGGCTTTCAGTGGAGCTCACTATGGGGCCACGAAGCGTGTGAGGGGTGTGCCAAATTGGGTGCGGCGCCGCCATGCCAACGCAGCCACTGGGGCCGTCGGTGGAGCTCCCAATGGGGCCGCGATACGTGTGAGGGGTGTGCCGACATGGGTGCGGGGCCGCCATGCCAACGCAGCCGACTGGGCCTCCCGGGTGAGCCCCCTATGGGTCCACGAAACGTGTGAGTGAGGGGTGTGCCAAATTGGGTCGGCGCCGCCATGCCAACGCAGCCACTGGGGCCTTCGGTGGAGCTCCCTATGGGGCCACGAAACGTGTGAGGGGTGTGCAGAAATGGGTGCGGCGCCGCCATGCGAACGCAGCCACTGGGGCCTTCGGTGGAGCTCCCTATGGGGCCACGAAACGTGTGAGGGGTGTGCCAGAATGGGGGGTGGAACCGCATGCGGGCGCAGCCACTGGGGCCTTCGGTGGAGCTCCCTATGGGTCCACGAAACGTGTGAGGGGTGTGCCAGTATGGGGGGTGGAACCGCATGCGGGCGCAGCCACTGGGGCCTTCGGTGGAGCTCCCTATGGGGCCACGAAACGTGTGAGGGGTGTGCCGAAATGGGTGCGGCGGCCGCCATGCCAACGCAGCCACGGGGGCCTTCGGTGGACTCCCTATGGGCCACGAAAACGTTTGAGGGTGGTGTCAAATTGGCTCGGCGGCGGGCCGCCATTGCAAACGCAGTCACTGGGGCCTTCGGTGAAGCTCCCTATGGGGCCACAAAACGTGTGTAGGGTGTGCGAAATGGGTGCGGCGCCGCATGCCAACGCAAAAAAGCCACTGGGGCCTTCGGTTGAGCTCCCTATGTGGCCACGAAGCGTGTGAGGGGTGTGCCGAAATGGGTGCGGCGCTGCCATGCCAACGCAGTCACTGGGGCCTTCGGTGGAGCTCCCTATGGGGCCACGAAACGTGTGAGGGGTGTGCCGAAATCTGCGCGGCGGGCGCATGGGAGCGCAGCCACTGGGGCCTTCGCTGGAGCTCCTTATGGGGCCACGAAACGTGTGAGGGTGTGTGTCCGTGTGAGTGGAGGAGGGAGGATGGAGGGGGAGGAGGCGAGGAGGAGAAGGAAAGGAAGGAATTAAGGAAGGAAGGGAAGGAAGGAAGGAAGGAAGGAGAGGAGACGCGGGGCGGAGGACGCTGTCCTTCAAACGAAGACCCAACACCACAGGATGGTTGGGAACAAAACATCATATCGCTGGACATTTCATCAAACTCCATCCTCATGCGTTTTTGCGTTTCTGCCGCATGGTACCGTGTTCCAGCAGCACCGCGTGGTCATCCTCCTCCTCCTCCTCCTCCTCCTCCTCCTCCTCCTCCTCCTCCTCCTCCTCCACCGCCGCTTCTATCTCCTCCTTCTCCTCCTCCTCATCATCCTCTTCTCTTTCTCCTGCTCAGCCTCCTCCTTCCTCGTCCTACTCCTCTGCGGGAATAGGAGACACCCGATGAGTGGGTGATACTGAAGCTATCCGAAATCGAATTTGCATGCGCCTGCCTGCGTACAAGGCAGGGCCATTGCCAGAACTGCGGCCAACCGCTGAGACAAGCCGAGGAGCAGGAAGGGTAGCAGCAAGATGGGAGGGATGGAGGAACCGTAGAAGGACAACCAGAAGTGGAACCCCTGATGCCCCCACCCCCGTCCCCCGAAATTCAAAAAATTGGACCTGGGTGTGAAGCAGCAGAGGCGCGAGAGGCCACAAGAGGCCCGCGCGAGTCCGAGGCCAATTTTGGACCCATGGGAAGGGGGGGGAAGGCAAACACACAGGGCCGAACACGGACGGGGGGCCACCTGTTGTCTCTCTCTACGGGCGGGGGGGAGGAGGGAGGCGAGATATCCATGTGCATGCTCCGAGGCGTTGGGCCATTAGCGGGTGCGGCCTGGAGTTAAGTCGGGCCTGTCCCTCTACAGGAAGAATATTCAAAATTAGTAAAAAAAATGATATGGGGACAATGTTTTTAGCATTTTTGCATATTTTAGGGGGCATCTTTTGAATATCATTAAACTTTTCGCCCAGAATCCGCCTGTAGGGGGACATGCCCGACCTAAGCCTGGAGTGTCGGACTCGTGCTCACGCTCCTGGCGCCAGCGGCCGCCTGCCCAAGAGGGGGGCGGGGGCCGGGGCCGCGGGTCGGCCAGGGATCGGCGGCGGGGGCCAGGGGGGGAAGCGAGGAGGAGAAGACCCTCTCGGAAGGCGGCGGGGGCTTCTCGGAAGCCCTCGCGCCTTCCGAGAAGTCTCCTGCGTCTTCGGGGAAGGCTCAGAAAACTTCGCAGAAGGCCGGGGGGGCTTCCGAGCTCTCGGGGAAGGCCCGCCCCATCTCGTTTCCCCCCCTCTGCTCGCCGCCGCAGGGAGGGAAGGCCGAGGCAGTGATGTCTTCTGCCATGACTTCTTGCGCACATGTTCGGGCCATGCTCCCTACCCTTTGCATGCGCATCGCCAGGAGTCAGTCTGGGTCGGAGAAGTCCCGCTAGGGACGAAACGTCTCCCCGAGACTGACCAAAAACTGCATCGACGTGCTTCGATCGCCCCCTCCTCCTCCTCCTCCTCCTCCTCCTCCTCCTCCTCCTCCTCCTCATCATCATCATCATCATCATCCTCCTGAGCACTGAGCACTAAGCGCCGCGGGCGTCGGCGTCTCCATGTCCATTCACCCTGGTCTATGCCAGGTGGGATTCACCCAGGTCTATGCCAGAGCACAGTCGAAGCAATGCCACAAGAGCGCGGGCATTCCAAGGCGCGGGCATTCCATTCCAAGGCGATAGGAATCATTAACTAATGAGCATAAGCTTTCGAACTCCGACAGTCTATGTCTGTGGGGTGTTTCTTCTTGTTATTCCTCATGGTAGTACTCTCCGACTTATACTAGCATTCCAAAGTGTCGTATGATCCCTGATACTACTATTAGGTCGGGCGTGCCCCCCTCCAGGCGGGTCTTGGACGGAAAATACAGAATAGTCAAAAGATACCCAAAAATAATCAACAACATAAATCGAAAATAGTACCCAGACTATTGTTCGACTATGTTTCAATATTCCCCCTGTAGAGGGACAGGCCCGACTTAATACTACGAATCGCCATATTGTTATGATGAGCACTCAATTGTGTGCCAGCTGTAAGCACCGGCGAGCGGGCGAATCGTAGAGAAGAGGCGGGGGGATAAGCCCCCCCTCCTCTTCCATCCTCCACGAGGGTTCTCGACCCTCCTCCTGCTCGATCCTCTGAATCATCCTCCTCTTACTCCTCCCTGTCCTCTTCCTCCTCCTCCTCCTCCTCCTCCTCCTCCGCCTCCTCCTCCTCCTCCTCCTCCTCCTCCTTCTCCTCCATCTTCGACCGCCCTCCTGGAGCCACGAGGGGCCTCGATCCACGCCACTCGGGCCTCGGGCAGGGGGAGGGGGAGGAGGAGGGAGCACGGGGAGGGCAGGAGGGGGGAGGAGGAGGAGGAGGAGGAGGAGGAGGAGGAGGAGGAGGAGGAGGGGGAGGAGGAGG
>CAUYUJ010010992.1:0-25357 GCA_963575745.1 Prorocentrum cordatum | reverse complement strand
GAGGAAGAGGAAGAGGAGGAGGAGGAGGAGGAGGAGGAGGAGGAAGAGGAGGAGGAGATGGAGGAGGAGGAGGAGGAGGAGGAGGACGAGGCGAGGAGGAGGAGGAGGAGGAGGAGGAGGAGGAGGAGGAGGAGGAGGAGGAGGAGGAGGAGGAGGAGGAGGAGGAAGGTGACGGCGGAACCTCCGCGGCGCCGGGAACTCCCGTGTTTGGCGCGGGGATGCCACCGCTTCCTGGCCTCCCCTCCTGCGGTGCTTTCGACGGGCGCGAGGGGGCCAAGCCCAAACGCACGGCCAGTTCGGTCGCACCGCGGCCGGAGGCCTCCCCTGCCCAGGGCAACTCTTGCGTGCAGCCGTGCAGCCGATGCCCTGTCATCCCCCGATCTGACTTTTTCTATCCGTGGCCGCAAAACTGCCGACTCCGTCCCAAGGGATAGTTTTTCGCCCCGGGTCCATTCCTGATGGACCTGGGGCCCGTCGTCAGGCCGGGTTGAACAAGTGATCCATCGGTCTGCTGAAATCAGGAACGCCAAGTAGGGAACTAAGCCCTTTGGCACCAGGCATATTTGGCGCACGAGGAAGGCAGGAGGAGCAACCACACAATGACCCAACAGACAGCGAGCGAGCCCCTTCCGAACTCACATATCGGTATTCAGCGTCTTGGTTGTATCTTCGGAGATCTGAGCGGGTGGCCGCGCGCCGCGCCGTTGTTTGAAAGCTGGTTGATGGTGAGGTGATGATGTCGATGATGATTATTATGATGATGACGATGACGGTAATGATGCTGATGGTGTTGTTGATGAAACTGATGATGATGATGATGATGATGATGATGATGTTGATGGTGGTAATGGTGATGATGCTGATTGTGATGGTGATGTTGCTTATGATGTTCATGACGATAATGGTGGTGGTGATGATGATGCTGATGCTGATGCTGCTGCTGATGATGATGATGATGACAATAATACTTATATCGATGATGATGATGCTGCTGATGATGATGCCGATGCTGATGATTACGAGGTTGATTATGATAGTTTTAATGATGTCTATTCTGCTGATGATGATGATGACGCTGCAGCTGCTGCTCATGATGATGGATGATGATGATGATGGTTATGATGATGCTGATGATTCTTATGATGGTGGTGCTGATGATGCTGATGCTGATGATAACGATGAGGATGAGGATGATGATGCTGATGCTGCTGCTGATGATGACGATGATTATTATTATTATTATTTCTATTATGTTATACGTATTATTCGTAGCGTTATGTTTATCGTTGTATTACTTTTACTTGGAATTTCATTACCATTATCACTAACCTATCATTATCATCATTATTATCATTATGATCTTTATTATGATTCTTCTCATTGTTATCATCGCTATCATTCTTATCAACAGTATCATTTTACTGATTACTATCATTATCTATCATAATTAGTACTGCTACTCCTATTATTTACTGTCTTACTTGTGTGATTATAATTGTCATTATCTTCCTCATTCGTATTATAATATCCTTATTAGTACTACCTCCTAGCGCTGAAGCGCCGAAACACTCTGTGACCACAAAAGGCTTGCCGCACGGGACTCTGCGCGAGTTGCCCGTGGGCGGCCTCGCTTGCGGAGCGCTTTCGAGCAATCGTGACCTTACGCCGGAAACTTACGCGCGAACGTCGGTGAAGACATGCAAAGACGACCCCGCTTTTCTGCGTCGCTCGAGTCGATCTCGGCGTGCTTGAGGGCGGCCCTGCCCAGATCCAACCCGCCCCGCCGCTGCTGCCGCGCCCGCGGCTGCACTGCCGCTGGCGACCGCACCCGGCGCCGCTGTCTGAACGCCGCCTTGGGCCTGCAGACCGCCTTGGGCCAACAGTTGCCCGTGGGCGGCCTCGCTTGCTGAGCGCTTTCGAGCAATCGTGACCTGAGCCACACACGGCGCCGCTGTCTGAACGCCGCCTTGGGCCTGCAGACCGCCCCGCCCCCGCCGGCGGCCCGCGCGCGCAATGCGCGCGCGGCCAGCCCGCGTCGGGGCGTCGGCGCCTCCGAGGGGCGCGGCGCTTGCGCCGCCCAGGGGCGCGCCGCAGGCGGCCCCGGCAGCGCCCGGGCGGCTGCCGCGCAGGCGGCCCCAGGCGGGCGCGGGCGTCGCCGTCGTCGTCGTCGTCGTCGCCGTCGGCGTCGTCGTCGTCGCCGTCGGCGTCGTCGTCGTCGTCGTCGTCGGCGTCGTCGTCGCCGTCGTCGTCGTCGTCCTCGGCGTCGGCGTCGGCGTCGGCGTCGGCGTCGGCGTCGGCGTCGGCGTCGGCGTCGTCGTCGTCGTCGGCGTCGTCGTCGTCGTCGTCGTCGTCGTCGTCGTCGTCGTCGTCGTTGTCGGCGTCGGCGTCGTCGTTCGGCGTGGGAGGGAGCCCCGAACATCTTTCCGGTGTCAAAGAAACACGACGGGAGGTGTGTGTGTGTGTGGCAGTGTTCGGCCTCTGGGGACCCTTCCTGGCCCCGAAGGCAATCAACAGAAATGCCGCAGGGTGAGAGACTGGTCTCCCAAGGAAGGGGTCCAGACCTGCGCGGGTCCACGTGGTGAAGGAGTCACGACGCTGGACGTTTGGGAAAGAGAAAGGGAGGGAGGAAGGGATGGAGGAAGGAGGAAAGAGAAAGAGGGAAGGACGAATGAGGGAGAAGGGATGCTGATGAAGAAAATGATGATGCTGATGCTGATGCTGATGCTGCCGCTGCTGCTGATGATGATGCTGATGCTGATGATGATGCTGATGCTGCTGATGATGAGGAGGATGATCAGGAGGAGGAGGAAGAAGAGGAGGAGGAGGAAGAGGAGGAGGACGCGGAGGAGGAGGAAGAGGAGGAGCAGGAGGATGAGGAGGAGTTGGAGGAGGAGAGAAGGATCGGGGGGAAGAAAAAACATGGAGTGAAGGAGAGATGGATGGGGAAGAAGGATATGGATAATGGTGGGGAGGACTCTCGGAAATCCAGCAACAGTCACGTAGACAGCAACGCACCCTCCCTCTCAATGCTTGCCCAGGTGGGAACGTGTGTGGAGCTGCCCTGGGTCGCGACAACAACCGCTGAGAGGACGGAGCATGGAGGATCCAAGGAACACCTGAAACTCTTTAGGCGAGCTTGAACCTTCCTCCTCCTCCTCCTCCTCTACTGCGCGAGAAGGCGGGGTAGGTGAGAGGGAGGTCGGGGGGTGCACGGAGGCTTCGCAGAGCACGGGCGGCCATGGCCTTGGAGGCCGCGGCGGCCGTGACGGTGGTGTCGGAGGCTGCCAGTGGCGATGGCGGCAGGGACGGGGATGGCGGCGCAGGAGGGCGGTCCACGAGGTCCGACGTTGCGAAACTGCTGCGCCGCCGCAGAAAGTCACGACAGGAGGAGGAGGAGGAGGAGGAGGGGGAGGAGGAGGAGGAGGAGGAGGAGGAGGAGGAGGAGGAGGAGGAGGAGGGGGAGGAGGAGGAGGGGGGGAGGAGGGGGAGGAGGGGGAGGAGGAGGGGGAGGAGGAGGGGGAGGAGGAGGAGGCGGAGGGGAGGAGGAGGGGGGAGGAGGGGGAGGAGGAGGAGGAGGAGGAGGAGGAGGATGAGCCATCTGGACCCCATCTCTCGGCGGCAGGCTGCTTCGAGCCAGGCCGATCTCCGTGGTGGCGCCCCGGGGCCCGAGGCCGGGCGACGACGCCCGGTGTGCAGAGCCTGCGCGCGTGGACCTCGGCACCCAGACCCCCGACGTCATGATTCTTTCCTTGCGTCGACACTGCAGGGATCTCGACCCCTTCCCCGGGGCCGGTGTCTCGTCCCGCGTCGTTTTTTGGACGTTCCCGAGGGCCGGTGAGGGCCTCCAAGACAGACCCCACCTCCCGTCACGATTTTTTTTTCATGGCCCGAGGGGGTCTGGGCAGCGCGGCTGTGGTGGCGAAGACAGCAGCAGGAGGAGGAGTAGGAGGAGGAGGAGGAGGAGGAGGAGGAGGAGGAGGAGGAGGAGGAGGAGGAGGAGGAGGGGGAGGAGGGGGAGGGTGCGGGGGAAGGGGAGGAGGAGGCTGGAGAGGAGGAGGAGGGTGGAGGGGGAGGGGGAGGAGGAGGCAGCACCACCGGCAGCGGTGGCCGGGCGGGCGCCGGCAGCTCCCAGGCCGCGGGGGCCTCGGCCCTGGGCGCCGCCGGCGCCAGCATCGCGGGCGCGGCCGGAGGCCCGCGCGGTCGTCGGCGCCGGGCGTGCCGCGCCGTGTCTTTGGCAGCGTGGGCCCAGGAGTGGCCAGAGGAGGAGGAGGAGGGGGAGAAGGAGGAGGAGGAGGGTAGGAGGAGGAGGAGGAGGAGGAAGAGGGAACGAGGGAGAAGGAGGAGGAGGAGGAGAGGAGGAGGAGGGAGGAGGAGGGGGAGGAGAAGGGGAGGAGGAGGAGGGGGATGAGGAGGAGGATGAGGAGGAGAGGGAGCGAGGCTGATGTATGAGAGAGGAGGAGGAGGAGGAGGAGGAGGAGGAGGAGGAGGAGGGGGAGGAGGGGGAGGAGATGCAGGAGGAGGAGGGGGAGTAGGAGCAGGAGGAGGAGGAGGAGAGTAGGAGGAGGAGGAGGAGAGGTAGGAGGGGAGGAGGAGGAGGAGGAGGAGGAGGGGAGGAGGAGGAGAGGAGGAGGAGGAGGAGGAGGAGGAGGAGGAGGAGGAGACAGGAGGAGAGGGCCCGTTCTGGCTCGGAGGGGGTTGGGCGCGGGCTCAGAGCGGAGGCGGGCTCGGGGTCGTGCCCTGCCCAGCCGCGGTGCCTCGCGACTGCTCCCAGGCCTTTGGGAGGCGCTTTCTATCGGGTTGGTGTGCGTTGATGCTTTGCTGGAGACCGACTCGCTTGGGGGACGACTCAAGCATGCGGTGCGTGGGCCCGTGTGGCAGTCGGCGAGTCAGTACGGCATGGGTGCCCAGACATTTGACGTCGTGATTTCAGATAACGTGGACTTGAGGTCTGGACCCCTTCCCCGGGATTGTTTTGAGCACCCCGAGTTGTTATTCGACGTTCCTGGGGCCCAGCAGAGGCCCCCAGAGGCCGAACGTTGCCGAGAACCTTCCGTCGTGATCTTTTCACAGCGCGAGGATGTCAGGGTGGCCGCATGCCGCGTTTCATCAACTGCCTCCCTGTATGCGCCGCAACGTACCCCCTGTCCCTTGCCTCAGGGGCAACGTCAGGGGGATATCGTCTCAGGGCGGGAGGCATCGACCCCGAACCGCCCGATCATCGCCGAGGGGGCCTGGTAGCCCCAGCCAGGGGGCGTGCGTATTCGCTATCGAGAGCCTGCCGCCGATATGTGGCGATGTAGCTCTGACTTCAGGTCGATGTCGCCTCCCCTGAGCGGGTCCCCCCCTAACGTTGCTCCCCGTTGCCAGGCGGCAGCAGCTCCGCTTCGGGACCAGCGCCCGTCGGAGAGGGCGGCGAGCTGGAGGGCCTCGAGGCCGTGGGCCAGCCCCGCCGCTGGCGCGTGTGCTTTGGTCCGCTACGCGCGTGCGCACAGGGGGTCACTTGCACATGCGCGAGGATGTTGTGGGATCGGAGAGGTGTTGGGCTGTAGAGGCAGTCTTCCTCTGTTTCTTCCTCTTCTTCTTCTTCATCTTCTCATTTTTTCTTCTTTGTCTCAATCTTTTCTTCTTCTCCATTATTCCATATTCCTTCTGGAGGTGTTTAGCTTTTAAATCCCCCGTTGTTTCTTTCCGCGGGGAACAAGTTGCCCCTCCCTCCTCCTCATGCTCCTCCTCCTCCTCCTCCTCCTGCTCCTCCTATTCGTCCTTTTCTTCCTCCGTTTCCTCCTCCTCCCCCTCCTCCTCCTCCTTCTCCTCCTCCTCCTCCTCCCCCCCCCTGCTGTTCCTCCTCCTCCTCGTCCTCCCTCCTCCTCCTCCTCCTCTCCTCCTCCTCCTCCTCCTCCTCCTCCTCCTCCTCCTCCTCCTCCTTCCTCCTCCTCCTCCCCCCCCCCCCCCCTCCTCCTCCTCCTCCTCCTCCTCCTCCTCCTACTCCTCCTCCTCCTCCTCCTCCTCCCTCCTCTCCTCCTCCTCCTCCTCCCCTCCTCCTCCTCCTCCTCCTCCTCCTCCTCCTCCTCCTCCTCCTCCTCCTCCCCTCCTCCTCCTCCTCCTCCTCCTCCTCCTCTCCTCCTCCTCCCTCCTCCTCCTCCTCCTCCCTTTCTTCCTCTTCTCTTCTTCTTCTTCTTCTTCTTCTTCTCTTCTTCTTTCTTCTTCTTCTCTTATTTTTCTTGCTCCCCCCTCCTCCCCCCTCCTCTCTCCTCCTACTCCCCCTCCTCCTCCTCCTCCTCCTCCTTCTCCTGTTCTCCTCCTCCCCCCCCTCTCCTCTCTCCCTCCCCCTCCTCCTCCTCCTCCTCCTTTCCTCCTCTCCTCCTCCTCCTTCCTCCTCCTACTCCCCCTCCCTCCTACTCCTCCTCCTCCTCCTCCTCCTCCTCCTCCTCCTCCCCCTCCTCCTCCTCCCCTCCTCCTCCCTCCTTTTCCTCTTCCTCCTCTCCTACTCTTCTTCCTCCTCCTCTTCCTCCTCCTCCTCCTCCTCCTTCTCACCCTCCTCCCCCCCCTCCTCTTCCTCCTCCTCCTCCTTCTGCTCCTCCTCGTCGGCGCCCGGGTCGCGGGCTACGATTATTTTGCCTCTAATGTTTGCCGCGCTTGAACATTTTGGGGGCTCTTGCTCCCAGCGAAAAGTGCTCAGCCTGCACGGCGGAGGAATTTTGAGCACGTTTGCAAGTGGATTGTAGTACAGGTCGACACATTCTTCTCTGGAGGCGTTGCTCACAATCTCCTCCTTCATCTCGTCGTGTTTGTGAACATTCTGCACCATAGCGTTCATACAGATACGGTAGACATCTACATCTTCAGCGTCAGCGCCCGCGACGCGGCCCACCGATTAGTTTCCCACTGTTGCTTGCCGTGCTGGATAATGTTTTTTTTTCTCTCTGGGCGACCCTGCGCGACCCTGCGCGACGGAGGAATTTGGAGCATGTGTGTAAGAGGATTGCATCATAGCCCGTAGTCGTACTCGTAGTCGTAGTTGTAGTCGTAGTCGTAATAGTAGTCGCCATCGTAGTCGTACGTTATCGTATTCGTCGTCGTCGTCGCGGAGGTGACAGTTTTCCTTTTATTGTTTGGCGGACCGGATAAGTTGCTAGGGTTCTTTCTCCGAGGGAATCTAATCAACGGTGGGTTGTCCTACCGGGTAGAAGATTGGCGAACATCTCCTCATGAGGATTGCAATAGAACTCGGCGGTTGAAGTTGTAGGCGGGACTAGTCGTGATTGTAATCGTGGTTGTACTCGTGATTGTAATCGTGGTTTTAGTCGTGCTTGTAGTCGTGATTGTAGTCGAATTCGTAGTCGTGGTTTCAGTTGTGATCGTAGTCGACGAAATGTGTGGTCGTAGTCGTAATTGTGGTCGTAGTCGTCGTCTTTGTTGTGCGGCGGGCGCCTCGGACAAATGATAGTTGGCCACTATTGGTGCGACCCCAGTCCGTGAATCAGGTGGCCGAACAGATAGATGGTTTTCCAGTGGTGGGTAGTCTTCAAAGACATATCGAGGTTATCTATTTGTTTGGTTAATGTTTCTTTCATTCGCCAGACCGTAAATTTATGTTTATTTTCCTGTTGCAGTGTTTTTTCGGAGTATTACAGTGTCGTTGTTGTTGTTGTTGTTGTTGTTGTTGTTGTTGTTGTTGTTGTTGATGTTGTTGTTGTTGTTGTTGTTGAACACTATTACTTCTAAAGAATTATTATTGTTGGACCCCCTGGTGCACGCCCCCCGCCCAAAACCTAGGCCGCAGCTACATTTTCATCATTTTTCTGCGAAAGCTTCAGAAAAGTGGATTACCCCCGGATCCGGTTTTTTGTTGACGCTCGTTTTCCCTTGCAAAAAACAATAGAAAATGAAAATTCTTGTTCTTAGTTGATCAAATTTCAAGAATCCCTTGCAAAAAATAAGGTAAAGTGGACATTCGCGCTCGCAAGACGAAATCCTTCCAAAACCTTAGGTTTCGTAACGATTTTAACATAAAAACATCAAAAACCCCAATGGTTTTTTAAGAAAAAATTGTCAAAATGTCCTTCCGCGCGCTCTTGCGGATTCATAGGAAACACACCACTTTTTAAACATTTCTGTCAAAAGGGTCTTTGCGTGCTACTTCTTCAGGTGCTTTGAACTTCTCCAACAACGGTTGCGCGCCTGCGAGGGCCACCATCCCTTGCAAAAAATGAGACGAAGTGCACATGCGCGCGGCCGCCGCGCGCGCATGTCGAAATCCTGCCAAACACAGCGCATGAGTCTATGAGCAATGCATGCGTCATCCTTGGGACTGTATAACATCAGTGTAACACATGTACTTCTGTAATCGCATCCCCACGAATTTGCCCCAAAAATGTGACCAACTATCTTGGCACTGCGTACCATCTCACGTGTACCGTGTACCACATCATATGTAACAGATGTGATCAACCTCTGTGGGTGTGTACCCCACGCCAGTGTAGTAGCCAGGGTCGTCCGCACGCCACGAAGTGAAGTGTCCCAACGTCATAGGGCGGGAAGCTGGGTGTGGGTGGTCTCGAAGAGTCGTTTGGATATTTGGTAGAGCTTGAACGGCCCCCCCACGAAGTGGGGGTATTGGCTGGTGTCGCAAGAAAACCCTGGCACTGGGGAGAACACTGAGCGTTCGGGTAAAATGATTGTTGTTGTTGTTGTTGTTGTTGTTGTTGTTGTTGTTGTTGTTGTTGTTAAATTTAACGAATAAAATGTATAATTAATATCAATGTTAACATTCAAGTCTTATCATCATTGTTACTAGTCGTCTTCTTCTTTTTCAGGGGGCGGCGCGGCAGCGCAACCATGGTGGGTTGGAGACGTGGTCCGTTGTCCTCGGGGTTTGGTGCTTTTCTTATTTTCCCGCCGCCTGTTTCCTCCTCCTCCAGTGCAGTCGCGGGTGTGGGTTGGGTGGGGGTGTTCCAGGATCGCTTCTACTTATCCTCGCCCCACCTCCCCCCAGCCCTCCCCCCACATCTTCCTCCTCCTCCTCCTCCTCCTCCTCCTCCTCCTCCTCCTCCTCCTCCTCCTCCCTCGTCCCTCCCTCGTTCTCTTCGACATTGTCCGTCCCCCTCCCTTTCCTGCCTCCTCGTCTGAGTCGAGGAGTATATCGAGTGATAGAACACGCACTTCTAACTCCAGGGTCGTTGCTACAGCACGTTGTATATCTCCTGCGCGGCGCTGGCAACATAGCATGTGGGCGGTAAAGACAGTCTGAGGATACATCTTGTGGTAAAGACAGCCTGGCGATACAACTGGTGTTGATATATTATTTCACCCGTCTCGGTCAAATGCTCAGTCAACATATCATACCATCAACTGATCCAGGGGCTGGGGTTTTCAACGTACGCCAGTCTATAATCTTTCGGGACCAGCCCGTAACATTGCATAGAACGTTCTGGACGTAGTCTTGGGCTCTTTCCCTGGTGCACGTATTCGGCAACACGCGAGCGGCCAGGCGAACAAAAAGGCTCCGACGCGATACACGACGGAATTGCATCATGTGAGGCTGCGTAGTCTCTCCTGTGCGCCAGTCGGTTCTCATGTTTCCTTTGTGCCACAACCTCCTGCGTTGCGTCAGGCACCAGTGGCGGCACATGATTGACATAAACAATCGGAGCAAGTGGGGCGCCAGTTTGCCGCGTGACCGATCAACATTCACCTGACATCAGAAGCTCGCAAGCAAGCTGCGCACGGATTGTCTGGCGCGCGTCGCCTAGCGATGTCTGACACTGTAGCGTGTACTGCTCGGATGTGAGCATCGAGCTAGGGGGCGCTTAGAGAGGTAAACTCACACACGTGGCATTCAAAAAGGCTATCGCAGCACAGGAGGTGGGGTATCCTTGGGGGCAGAGGGTCTTTTACTCGTGAGTGCAGTCAGAAGTCGTTTCTCCCACTTCGAGACCTCGAGGTTTGCGCTGCTCGGGCAATCATGACACCCGCCCGCAACTTGGTCTGCGCTGCTCACGAGGTGGTGATTGCGATGAGTGCTTGTTTCTGGCTGGCCATCGTTGCGGCCGCGCTAGCGCGCGTAGTCTCGCGCGCAGAACGGCCAGCTAGTGTGGCGCGGCCAGCACGGCCAGGGTGGTGTTGGACGCTGGTGACTTCCCAGCGCGTGTCGCAAGTCGCGTTGGCGCGCTGGCATTTTACTTTGAGTCGGTGACTCGAGCTGGCGCGGTATCATGGCGACGTCGACAATGTCGGAAACGATGGCGATGGTGGCGATGGTGGCAATGCGGGCGAGCGGCCCGCGCGCTTCCATGTGACAGGGATCGTGCCCTCCCCAGCAAGCGCGCAGAGGCGTCCGCATGATTCCCACATGCGCGCGCGAAAGTCCCGCTTGGTCGCATTTGGTAGCAATTTTAAAACGCGCCGATGTTTGTTATCTTTGAATGTGTATATATATATATAGATATATGGACGCCCCCCGCCCCAGCACCCCCAAACCACCCGAAAACAAACAAAGCGCCAACTGATCGTGATATCCTCCTCCTTCTCCGTCTCCTCCTCGTTATCCCGTCCTCCTCCTTCCCAGATACTGAAAACGACTCTCTTGGGCTCGTTTGAGGAGGGGTCACGACGCCCTCATGCTCTGTCACTGCCTCGTCTGCAAATGTGACTGATGGCGAACGTTCCCGATGACGAGACTTCCTGTGCGGCGTCGGGGCACGCTGCTGACCAGTAGCTTCACTGTGAGAAGCCGCACCAACATCCACTGGTCATGTGGGAGGGACCTTGCTCAAGGTTTGGCATTTCGGCAGCGCAACTTTGGCCCTTGCTTTTGCCTTTGGCTCCCTTGCCTCAACCAGGAACGTCTCGTCGTCGAAGCATTCCACCGACTTCTAGCCTCGTGTCATCGCACGATGAGCAAGTGGTCCGCTCCAGGAAGTTGGGGATCGAGCGCGATGTACAGAACCAAGATTGTGATGATTGTGCAGAATTGGCGGAAATATGAAACGACAGTCGTCGGCTTGCTAGCAGAACGTCCGTCGTCGACACTCGGGCAATGATTCGGGCAGTCGCACGAGTAGCTCCTTGACGGCGGTGCCAAGCCGGCTCGCTACCATGTCATTTCGTCTTGGAGCCGGCCGCGGCCAGCAGCTATCTACATGGGCCAGCGCGCTGGCTCTGGACAGAAGCGGAGTATACGGAAACGTATGTAGGCAAATTTGTAGACGGTGAACCCGCGCTGATGGCTCGCGCCCCCGCCTCGTCTCCACGCAGGCGGAGCCAGCCGGAAAGTGAAAGTTGTCCAGCATTCGCTGCCCGGAACCTATAGGGAAGGGGAGGAAGAGGGAAGAGGAAGAGGAAGAGGAGAAGGAGGAGGAGGAAGAGGAGGAGGAGGAAAAACAGTGGAAACCTACACGCGTCAGCGATTTCGCAATAAATTCCCTTAGAATTTACTCTTCACAGGTCCCTGCTTGGATTCGTTCCACTGCGGGAAGTGCCCCGCTGGAAGACAACCGTTTTAGGGTCCGCAACTGTACCAAAACAACATTCCTGTGATTTCGACGCCGCGAGTCAGCCTTACTGCTGTGTCCCGACGATCCCCAGTCTTGCTGGAACGCCATTCTCGGGACTTCGGCACCGCGAGTGAGCGTGACTGTCTCGCTTTGGCAGTCCTAGATCGTGCCTGCGCGCTGCTCGTGGAGCGTCGACAGGAAGTATATTTGAAGCTAGTGCAGAATCTGAAGAGACGAATGTGCGCGGCGCGAAAGGGGAACCCACATCTTGAAAAGGAACCGCCCTTAATCCGTGAAGCTTTGGCAAGCTTTTCAGAGGAGTGTGCGCGGCACTGTGGCGAGAGTCACGTTTCGAAAAGGAGCCGCCCTCCATCCGCGAAACTGTTGCAAGCTTTTTTCGACGAATGTGCGCGGCGCTGAGGCCAGAACGGCGCTGAGGCCAGAACCGCACTTTGAGCAGGAACCGCCATCCAACCGCGAAGCGGTTGCAGACGTTAGGACGAATGTGCGCGACGCTAAAGCGAGAGCCACATTTTGAAAAGGAATCGCCCTCCATGCGTGAAACTGTTGCTAAGACGAATGCGCGCGGCGCTACAACGAGAGCTGTTTTGGAAGACGATCCGCCCTCAATCAGTGAAGATCTCGCAGACTTTTGCGACGAATGTGCGCGGCGCTAAGGCGATAACCCCATTTTCAAAACGACCCGCCTTTCATCCGTGAAAGCGTTGCGAACATCAAGCTTCAGGATCAGCAGTGGTGAGGAAGTCTCAGGCGAAATGCCCTGCCCGCCTTGCCGACGTGTCTCGGGGTGCGACAGGGAGGAGTTATTTATAGTACAAGGTAAGGAGGAGGAGGACGAGGAAAGGAGAAGGAGTGTGTGCACATCGCTGACGAAGACGGCTTGCGGTGCGGAGCGGATCGGGTGGCCAATTCAGAGTTTTCTTCACTTCCTTCGCTTCCTTGGCTTTTCTCCTAGTTCCTCCTCCTCCTCCTCCTCCTGGACTCCTCCCCCCCTCCTCCAACTTCACCTTCCTCCCAATCCCGTCGTCCTTTCCAGACCTCAGTTTGTTGCAGTCTGAGCGAGAGCCCGTTCACTTTCCATACAGACCACTCTCCTGTCGGGTGCAGCTGCGTCAACCCCACTGTGCGAGTGCACCTCCAGCGGCGCTGCTCGCGCAGCGCCAGCAGGTGTGTGTGTGTGTTGCTCAAGTTTCTGGGCAGACCGCCGCCTCCCAAACGCTGCCGTGAAACTCCAGGAGGAGGAAGAGGAGGAGGAGGAGGAGGAGGAGGAGGGGAGGAGGAGGAGGAGGAGGAGGAGGAGGAGGAGGAGGAGGAGGAGGAGGAGGAGGAGGAGGAGGAGGAGGAGGAGGAGGAGGACGGCTGCCGTCTGCCTCTCCGTCTTTGCCCCTCGGCCTTCCCCGCCGTTCCGTCCTCCCCGCTCCGCCTGCCTGCCCTCTCTCCGTCGGGGCCTCTGCGCCGCCCCTCGCAGGGGGCGGGCCCGGCCACCGCTTTTGCGCTGCCCGGGATCGGGTCCCGATCGCCCTCTCTGGGCCTGCATGGTTCAGGAGGGGAACAGAAACACACAGACGCAATGAATCGTCGATTCCCCAGAAAATATGGGACAATCTGGGAAGTGGGGGAGAAGGCAAAAACCCGGAAATAATGAGAAAATATGGGGAATCCTGTTATTTGTGTGTGTGTGTGTGTTTATTTGTGTGTCCTTGGGCCCCTTGAATGGTGGAGTCCTCTACCCATCAGTTGGGACGCTGGCAGTTTTCATCATCAGGTGTTCGTGTTGGAAACAAATCCCCGTTCGGGTTCAGCTCGGCATCTCCGGCTTGACCGTTGTAGACTCAGCAAATGTACTCCTGTCCGCAGAGCCTCCCTCATGCCGCATTGAGAAGGAGGATGAAGTTAATGGATCGCAGAAGGAGGTATACGTAGCGAGAATGATTGTACAGTGCCGTTTTTAATGCATGCTCCGCGTGCGGATCATGTATTTCACATGCAGGGTTTAGTGCTAAAAACAACGATGAGTGCATGCATAAGTTTGTTCATATATCTATCATGTATTAAACATCCAATATTTAAAACAAATCCTATGTATCAAAAACTGCCCTGTATGGTCTAGTGTGTGGGGCTGCATGGCCAGCGAAGAGTCGAGTCGCCGAGCAGAGCGCTGCCTTGTCGTGGTCGGCTCGCTCGTGGAGCCAGGCTGGCCCGCGTACTGGCCCCCAGCCCCAGGGCACGAGTGACCAGGCATGGACGGCACAACGTGACCCGCCCGTGCATGGATTCACTGAGTTCTCCTCCTTCTCCTCATCTGGCGTGGGGCCAGGACCAGGACAAATCGTTATTCGTTTCAGAGCGTTCTGGGACGCTCTCTGAGCGACCTGGAGCGCTCTTGGAACGGCCGCGGCCGCCAGATCTCAGAGATCCCCGATATATGCTGGTCCGACGTTGTTCCTGTTCTGGCCTCGTCTTATCATCCTCCAGGCTAGCGTGAACGATCGGCCGCGCGCACGGGGGGTAGGGGAAGGGGGGAATGTTTCTTAGGGGTAACCCTGCTTGGAAGGCGGGCCTGGTCTGTAGATGCAGGGCCAGGACCTTCGAGAAGCAGATTCCTACTAAGAAGCCTCCCCCCCTCCCCCTACGGTAGGTTTGTGTCGTGTCGACCGGCGGCGACCCCAGCGCGGACGTTCAAGGTTGAACGCCGCCGGCGACCCAGAATCGATCGATGTTGAACGATCGGACGTTGCGGCAGCGGCCGATCGTTCAAGGTTGAACGATCCCTGCGGTGTCAAAAACCAACGCCGAAGTCGGCACGACACGGACCTGCCGTACCCCCTTCTGCGCGCCGCCGAAACCGCCCCGGCCGCCAGCGGCGGATCGATCTGCTTCACCGGTGTGCTGGCCCACGCAGGCCCGAGGGATTCTGGGCAGGAGCATGGACCAGGCGAGGGCGATCACAAGAAGCTCCTCGCACTCCGCGTCCTCCTCTTTCTCGAGCCGTTCCATTCGGGGGTGGACAGAACCCCCACCCTGACACGTCGATTAGTGAATTGTCCGTTTTCGGTTCTCCAGAGGGCGCTGTAGCCGTCATTTTCCAGGCTTTCGCCCGCCAGATTTGGGCCCGAGGTCGTTTTCACTGAACCACGTTTTGCTAAAGGGCGTTCTGTCCATCCCCGATCCATGGCTTTCTTGGATTTGATTTTCCACTTTGGGCGAATGTCTTGCTGCCTTGGGGCGCCCTGCCTACGCGTGCAGGACAAGTGGCAGTCCTACCTGCAGGGGGAGGAGCGCCTGCCTTTGCTCGAGCTCCCCTCCTGTTTGTCCTCCTGCTCCGCCTCCTTCCCTTTTGATATTGCCTTGTAAGCGTGACATCTTAGGCCTGCGAGGATCGGAGAGTGACGGCGCATCGACATCGTGTCGGATCCGTGGTCGCAACCGCGGATGTGCGGTAGTTGTGTGCAATGGGGGGCGTCATCGTGGTTTTTTGGTTGTGATGATGTCCTTCATTATCCTAATTTTGCAGGGGGACAGGATAGCTCTGCAAGAACCCCAATCAAAGCTGTTCGTGGCATTTATCAGTATCCACCGCGCGACGCGTTTAGACCCGTGGTTCCAGTGGTGGATTTCAACCAGCGGTTCGACACGGGGGTTGGGTCGAGCCGGTGGTTCGTTCGAGCCTGTTGTTCGACTTAGCTGTATTGATTCTGTTCGAGTCGTTGGTTCGACCTTGTTTGGGCCCAGAACGTTTGTCTCGAAGTCATGGACGCGTCGTCCCCTCAACAGCAAGAGGTGTGAGGTTCTTTCTTGCCACCAGGAGGGGTCATATTTCCAGGTGGTGCTATTAGGCCCGTGGTCTGATGTGGTTGCTGTGTTGTGTTGTGCCGTATGCCCCGTGGTCGGATTTGGCTAAAGAGCCTCACTCCCGGCAGTCATGGGTCATGTGTACTGGAACCACCTGGGATGGGATCAGCCATCTTGGGGCATCTGGACGTCATCGTGGGCCTCAGTGTACCGCCCGTGAGGCATTCGGAAGCCTTCCTGGGCCATCTGGAGACCATGGAAAGGCGGGCTCATAGTGACTCCGCCGACTCGATTCGAATCGATTTCGACCGATTCTGATTCCGATTCGATTCGACTTCGGATTCCGCTCTGAATTTCGGTTTCTCAGTGGAGGCCTTACTCGCGTGCCAATCTCCACTGATTCGTCTTTTCCCCGCTTGGCTGCCGATTTCATTCGGATCGTTGATCCGACTTACCGATTCGATTCTTGGCTCTCCTGCCCTTCCCCCCTCCCTCAAACGCACAATTTTGGGTCTAGTGTGTGGGAGGGGATTTTTTTGGGGAATCTTTTACGCGCCTCGAGACCCCACGGAGTCGCTAGATTCTCGACCTGGTTCACCCCGATGTGGGAGGGATCGGTTTTTGAAAACCATACGAGTCCTAGCATGCAGCGAGCAGGTACTCTGACACGCGTCAACGTGCTGAAGGCACGGTGTCGCCTCGGCTTTGGGAGTCTGTAATCCAGGTGGCCAGGATCCAAGGCAATCCCATGCGCAGGGACATACAATGCTTTGAAAGAGCGTGTTCTACCGCTGCTGGCGGAAAACCGGGGGGGGTCACTACCGGTTCGAACCCCTCCCCCCCCCTCCGGAAAACCGGGGGGGGTCACTACCGGTTCGAACCCCCCCCCTTTCTCGAACTCGAAAACCGGGGGGGGGGGTCACTACCTGTTCGAACCCCCCCCCCCTCGAAAACCGAGGGGGGGTGCGGACAGTGGTGGGGACGGTGGTGGTGGGGACAGTGGTGGGGGGACAGCGGGACAGTGGTGGGGACAGTGGGACAGTGGGACAGTGGTGGGGACGGTAGTGGTGGGGACAATGGTGAGGACAATGGTCGGAACAGTGGGGACAGTGGGACAGTGGTGGGGACGGTGGTGGTGGGGACAGTGGTGTGGGGACAGTGGGAATGTGGTGGAAACAGTAGGACAGTGGAGGGTACAGTGGTGGTGGGGACAGTGGTGAAGGCGGTGGCGAGGACGGCGGTGGGACAATGGGACAGAGGTACAGTGGGGACAGTGGTGGGGACAGTGGGGACAGTGGTGGGAACAGTGGGACAGCTCAGTGGGACAGCGGAGGAGTCAGTGGGACAGTGGGGACAGTGGGGATAGTCGGGCAGTGGTTGGGGCCGTGGAGAAAGTTGGGAGAGCGGAACCGTGGTGGGAACAGTGGTGGGGACAGTGGGGACAGTGCGACAGTGGTGGTGGCCTTGGTGGGGACAATAGGGGCGGTGGTGGAGCCAGTGGGGGACAGAGGTGGTGAGGACAGTGGTGCTGGGAACAACAGTGGGGGATGTGGTGAGGACGGTAGTAGGGACCGGAAGTCGTTTGCTGGCGGTGAGAGGGGGGGGGGTGGGGAGGGGTTCGAACCGGTAGTGACCCCCCCTCCGGTTTTCGAGGGACTGGTAGTGACCCCCCCCCGGTTTTCGAGGGGGAGGGGGGGGGGGAGGGGTTAGGGGGGGGGGTGGGGCGGGGGAGGGGGGGGTCCAGCCGGGGGGGGATTTTCGGAGGGGAGGGGAGACCCCCGGGTTCCAGAGGAAAAGGGCGGCAATTTTCCACAGTAAAGCGGCGGTGGATCACGCTCTCTCAATGATTTCAAACACATCATACATAATCATACATGTCTATCGAGGACACCTGCGGCGAAGCAACAGTGCCCCTGCCTTGCGGAAGCGCCTGTGTAGCCAGCCGCTGGGCCAAAGTTTGGCCAAGCTATCGGGCAGTGTGTTCCCCCAGTCGGTGTGGAAACATTTGGGGGAGGAAGGGAGAGTAGGAGTTAAGCTCAGTGCACTCGCGCCTCATGCGACACCCTATCCCTCCCATCCCATCCCTTCCCACGGTGCTGATTTTCTTCATCCGCGGACGCGTGTCATAGCTGACCTGCGACTTCCACAGAGAGACCACTTCGTGCTATGCGCAGCCGGGAAAAGTGGGAGCTGCGTACACTGGGGAGGAAGAGAGAGAGCAGGAGTAGAGAGATGATCACGAGGACGAGGAGGAGATCTCTTGCGGGCCTCTTGCGGCTGTCTCGGGGCCTCCTGGAGGCCTCTTCGGGGGCCTCTCGGGGGCCCCTGGGGGCCTCTTGCGGGCGCCTTGGGCCATCCCAGAGCTCACTTGGCCCGTCTGACTCTTTCGTTGGCTGTCTGGGAGGTCTCTTTGGCCCTCTAGGAGCGCTTTCGGTCCGTCCTGGATGTCTCTTGGGCCCGTCGTGGGGCCGTCCTGGAGGCTTCTTGGGCCGTCTTGGAGCTACCTGGCCTGTTGGGCTGTCTTCGGCCGTCACAAGCCCGCACAGGTGAGAGCGCGAAAAATTGGGAATCAATAGTTCTGGCTTCTCTGGGCTCTCCTGCTGAGCTGAGCAGTGCTGTGACGAGGGGGGGAAGAGTGAAGTGTGTGTGTGTGTGTGTGTGTGTGAGTGAGGGGAGGAAGAAAGAGAGAGGAGGGGAGGTGAGAGGAAGAAAACCAGAACCCCACGAAACATGTGGGGAAAAACTGGCAACAACCAGTTGGGAATCAGTAGCTCTGGCTTCTCCGGGCGCTCCTGCAGGGCCTCCTGGAGCCCTCTTGGGGCGTCTTAGGGGGACTGTTGGCCCGCCCGGAGGCCATCTCGGACCGCCTTAAGTCAGGAGGGGAAAAAACACACAGACACAATTAATCGGCGATTCCCAGAAAATATGGGAAAATATGGGAAGTGGGGGGGAAGACAAGAACCCAGAAAATATGGGAAAATATGGGGGATATTTTTATTTGTGTGTATTTATTTGTGTGTCCCAGTTCCCCTTCATTAAGAGCAACCTTGGTCCGTCTGGGGTCATGCTGGAATCATCTTGACCTCCTTAGAAGATCTTCTCGGAGGCCGTCTTTTCCCTCTCGGAGCTCTTTGGGGACCATCGTGTGGGCGGTGCAGCCGCCGCATTACTCATTGCTTGGTGGGCAGACTTGTTGGGCCCGAGGCCACTGGGAGCCTTCTGCCGTGGGAACACAGACCCGGGGCTGTGGCAGACCCAGGGTGAAATTTCTTCTATTTGCCCTTTAGTAAGGCCTCCGGAACGGAGCCGGCCTGCCACGGCAGCTTTTTCGGTTGCGTTACGAAGCAAGCGAGCTTCTCGCAAGCCGCGTGCAGCGAGCCACGCCAGGGCCAGGCAAGCCGCGCTGCCGCCGCAGGACCTTTCCGATGCAGAATCTGAAAGGGTTTAAAGGGTTGTCGTCCATCACGCACGCAAGCAATCCCTCCCTCTTGCAAGCAGCAGGGGGCGGCGGATCGAAGACGTCAACGGCGAGCCTCCGCCGCCCCCTGCCTGTTGGAAACGCCTAGGAGGAGAAAGGAGGATGGGAAGTAGGATAAGGAGGAGGAGGAGGAGGAGGAGGAGGAGGAGGAGGAGAAGGAGGAGAACGAACGAACGAACGACTCTGCAGAGGCGTGCCAGCTGATCCTGCGTCCTCGCGGGGCAATTGAAATCAACACCAGAAGATTTCCAGGGCTGGCTCGCTTCTAGAGGCGCTGTGATGAGACTATACTCATCACGCGTGGCACTCGGAGCACTTGTGCTCCCGCCCACCCCCTACCTCGGCTGAAAGCCCGTGCTTTAAAGGCTGGGCATGGCCGTAGGGTCAGGGGCAGAGAGGGGGGAAACAAACGGCGACAGGGACCGCCCTAAACGAGTGGAAGTCCCCCGACGCCCGACAAACAACAGTTTTAAAGCCAACGAAACTCGGGCAGCCTACGGCCCGCGGGCCAACACAAAAAGTTCAATCCGAGAATCATCTGAGCGGTTTCTGAAGCCCCAGGAGGCTCATAATATTATCAAAGGGGAGAGGAGGTGCCGATGAGGAAGCGGAGGAACTCGGCTCAGCAGCGGCGGCGGCATCTCTAGGCCTAGACGAACTCGCGGAGGTAGGAGTTGCCTCGCAGGGTCCGCTGGAGGCCGAAGGAACGGAGCGCGATTGCCTTTGGGTTTTCGTGGAGCTCATCCCCGCTGCCGTAGGGAGTGCCGTCAGTGATCCAGTCGTGTCCGTAATAGTCGGGGACGGTGCACTCTGTGTCTGTCGGGCAGTAATTGTAGTAGAAGGTGCCGTCGCCTTCGGGGAAGGCGTAGTAGACTGATACTCAAAAACAACAACATGCGACCTGATTCTTGCTTGTCTCGAGGCGGTACGCCCAGAGGGGGTCGGCTCAGAGAATTCTAAGGTCCCCGCACCACTGAAACAAGCGTGGGCACCGTCAGTGACGGGATTGGGGACCATCTCATCATAGCCTACCCTCGAGACAAGCGAGCAATTTTTCTCAACCCGTGACGAGTCCTGATGTGAGTCACTCCGCGTCTCCTTGCCGCCTCTAAAAGCCTTGCTACTGATTCGCGTCGAGATGCAACTGCAATATCCTTGAGTTGTGACTGCGAGGCGGGGTCTCATGCTTGTGTACTCCACCGATCTGCACCAAAGCCTGCACCACAATATCCTCCATCCCCGTCGCTTTGGCCTCGATCCAAATCTTGACTTTGTCTTGTGCGTGCGTCGTCTGGAGTCTGCAGTGCCAAACTAAGTCTGCCAAGTCTCCGTTGGTCAGCTTCTCGTGCTTGAGCTTCTCTTGGTATTCCTTGAGCTTGGTTGCGTTCGTCTGTCCTACTTTCTCTCCCTGTGCCACGAGCGCGCCTATGAGTGATGCCCACACGTGTGGATATGGGACCCCGAGCCCTTCCAACTCGGGAACGAGTTCGCCATTCTTGATTGCCTCCTGGTGGTGATCGCGTAGCCTCTTGGCCTGCCCGTAGTAGCGCGCCGTGAGCATCATCGACTGCGGCACGTCGTGGTTGGTCGGAAGCCGGACGTGACGAAAGGACGCCGACTCTATACTGGTCCGAGTCGATGTTCATGCCCAAGCGCCATCCTCGTCAAGATGGGCGTCGTCGCTTGCGCCCACTGGATCGGCATCGACTGCATGTCGGTGGGGTCTCCCTCGCGCAGTCCGTAGCGGTTGTCGGTGGCGGCCCGTGCGTCGTTGGAGCGCCCGGACCCCTTATACCCAACCCTCAGAGCCAATCCTTTTCCCGAGGTTACGGATCTATTTTGCCGACTTCCCTTACCTATTTTCTTCTATCGACCAGAGGCTGCTAACCTTGGAGACCTGATGCGGTTATGGGTACGACCAGGGGTGAGAATAAGCCTTTCCTTCGGTTTTTCAAGGACAGTTGAGAGCGTGCTGGGGCATCGCTGCCTGGGGTCCCCCAGGAGGGGGCGGCAGTGGCTGGGCCCGCATCCCCGCGCCACCTTCGGCGACCTCGGTCTCCGCTGCGAGTCCGATCTCCGCGCCCCGCGGCGAGCTCTCCTCGCCTCTGCTCCGTCCCCGTCGCGAGTGCCTTTCGGAGGGCACCAGCTAGACACCAGCACCGATCTTGGCCCAGGGTCACCCTGGGCCCAGGATCGGTGTACATGCCTTCTTGCGCAGGGCAGGAGGGCGTATACACCGATCCTGGGCCCAGGGCGATCCTGGCCAGGATCGGTGCTGGTGTATAGTTGGTGCCCTCCTAGCCTTGTCCGCCAGGTTCGACATCTATCGCAAGATCGGGTGGCGGGTGGGCGTGAACTTCTCGGATGTGTGCCTGCAGTGCTTGTAGCCTGGGAAACTCGCCTTGAGCCAGTACGGCTCCAGACACGGATTCACGAAAGGCCTCGTGCGCACTCTCTGGGTCCACGCAGATGGGGCAGCGTAAATCGTCGGGCATTCTCAGCGGGGGCGAGTGCGCACTGTAATCTGTCAGGCACCTGCGACGCTTCACCGATTGCACCACATGTCTCTTGGCCAGCACCACCGACGAGAAGGTGGACGAGCAACAGCAGCTTGGTTGGTAACCACGAGCTGATGCATAGGTACCCTGATCTCGTGCGCAGGGTGGTGGCACTGGTGAGCACGCAAGGCCGCCCTGGAGTAGAAGTAGAAGCCCTGGCCACAAGGGTCCCCACCGTCGCCTGGAAGCTCGCAGTAGAACTCTTGAGGGGGGCCTTCAGGGACTGGAGGAACTTCAGGGGCACCTGAAGCATGGAGTTCCGAGGGTAGCTGAAGGGGTCCACTACGAGCCTGTTCCCAGTAGGCCTTGCGGAAGTCCTTGGCGTTTCTGCTCCTACAGTGTGCAGCGATCCTAAGGTTGGTAAATATGTCTTTGATGCTGTGGCCCTGGTCTGAGAAGTATTTCCCGAGCGGGGTGGCCTCAAGGGGCTTCCTCTTTTTGCAACTGCAGGGCCCACGGATTGGCACCGGGTCGGATCCAGCCAGAGGGGGTGAACGTCGGGGATTCGCCAAGCGCCTTGAACTGCCCAAAGAGAGCCGCAACAGCCTGCACAGAATCGTCTGGATGAAAGGCCAGACGCTGCCAGTAACTGAGACGACGCATCAACGGCTCGGTCCTAGCGTCTGCGATCTTCAACTTTTTACGCAGCAGCCACGCCGGCGGGGTCCGAATGCGACCCCCGCCAGGACCAGCATGGCGAGCGACCCCTCGAAGAGCGGATTTTGCAAGCCCAAGGTGACCGAGTCCAGCTTCGCATAGTCCCTTTTCCCCAAAATGTAGACCTCCAGGCCCGAGAAGGCCGTGCTGTGGATTACTCCCGAGAACGCCATTCGCTTGAGTTTCAGGGACGTGTGCTGGTTCCGAAATCGTTCTAGGTTCGACCGAGCTGCTCTCGTGGCGTCAACCCGAAGTCGAACCTCGGCTCCAGCTCCTCCCGTTAGATGTTCCAGTTCTCCTAAGTAGATCGTCTCAGCTTTTACTTGTCCAGGAAACTGCACCAGTCCAGAGAGGGCGGCTCGAGTGGCCGTATATCCCCCAGGGCCAGCAAAAGCAGGGAGGATGATCTCCTTATCGACGTTCTGGCAAACACCTCCTAACTCCTCCAACTGATCAGACAAGATGCGAGACGACAGTTTTGCCCTCTGAGCTGCTCGAAGTGGGTTGCCATCAGGGAGGGGCAGCGTCTGCGAGACGTCGTCTGCGTAGTCCCGCATTGATATATCAATCTGTTCCAGATGAATGGGCGAGTAAATCAGCGTCGCCGCTTCCATCATCGGAACGGAGCCACCTCCTCCTGTGTCCAAGACGGCCTGAGTCTCCGTCCTCAATATGTGATTCCATGTCTCCAGCGGCTTCACAAAATAATGTACGACCATCTCGCAAGCGTTACCGTCGCCCATGCCAGCTCCATGGGAAGGTGCGAAGTATCCTTTTTCCCTCGCCCGCCTGAGTTTCCATCACTGCCTCGCGATGACGCTGCTGCGGGAGGACCTGGTCCTGCATATCTGGAATAACCTCCCCGATCACCTGCTCCAGCATCTTGTGATCAGTGGAAGGGAAGGCGTTGCTCATGTCTTTTTTTCCACGTGCAGGTGCGACACGAGCTTCTTGCGCAGTCTCCAGGAGTGCAGTTTGGCGGCGAGCTGTGCGTTCTGCCTCGATCGATGTGCCGCATATCCGTGAGCATGAACAGGGGGCCTCGGTCTTTTGTGCGGAACAAATGTACCTCCATACCAAGCTTTGCCAAAAGGGCAGTAACCATGAATCAATCTCATGGCTTTCGTTCCTCGCTTGTCGCTTCCTTTGCTGAGCTGAAGCGTTCGTGGCCAGTGCCACTGGCATGGCGTGCGACGGGATCGCCTGATCTGCCGCATGATTCCGAAGAGGCGTTCCACGATCCTCGGACAGGGGACGTGCGCTCGTCCTCCTGCTTCGCCGTCGTCCTCAGGAGGGTCTCCTCGAGCCTCGCGCGTGGCCGCCCTGAGGGCCGACAGCCATGCCTCACCAGGGGCGGAATGTGGTGGTGCGTGCCGTCTCCTCGCAGCTTTTTCCAGACACCCCAGGGCATTCGTCCAATCAGCCTAAGCCGCCGTGCCAGGCCGTCCACGCATGTCCTTTCACTCCCCATCAGGATCGCCCAGGTCACGCTGTCCCCGAGCTGCAGCACCAGGAGAACCAGGACCCAACACTCTTGTTGCAGAGAAGCCGTCCTCAGCGGCGCTGGGCTCCATTGTCTCCTGCCACTCCTCCAGGGCGGGGGCGTAGGTCGGGATCGGGTTGAAGCGTCGGCGCCGTGTTTCATGATAGCGGGCGCCTGTCTGGAATCCAACCTTCCATGCAGCACTAGCATGTCCTTGATCAGCCGCTTGTTGTGCTTCGCATAGCAGCTCGTCGACCCGTTCTCTGTCCAAACGTACTCTAGCCCGCTGGATCTCCCTGCCGCGTGCTCGTAATCGTAGTCTATCCGCTTCAGTGCAATTGACGCTCATTTGTCTCCGCTCTTCCAATAATCTCGCGCTCTGCTCGGTAGTCATCCGTGGGGCCAGGCTTGCGCTGGTTCGCAGGCTCCGTCTCTGCTGCTTCGCGAATGGCCGTGGCAAGCTGAGCCCAGGCCATGGGCGGATCCCCTGTCAGTATCGCCCGTCTCCGCAGCGGAGCGCCGCTCTCCGTGCGTCTTCCCGGCTCAGCAGCAAGCTCTGGGGCGCCACTCAGCTTCCGCCCCTTGCCCAAGAGGTCGCGACCCCACGTTGATGCGCTCTGCTCGGGCGGAGGGGCTGTCTGTAATCGGTACCGCAGCTTCCACAGCGCTAGGCAGTGAGCACGAGGGTGCGGGGGCGGAATGCGCTGCAGGTCTCTCATAGCTCGTCTCAGGCATGCGCAAGCTTGCGTGGCCTTCACTGCATCGCGCGGTCCCCTCGGGCGGTCGGGATGTGAGGGTATGTGCGGCAATGCTCCAAAATGCGTCGGTCCAGTGTCAAAGAAAGTATCTATGACCGCCATCCCCTCCATGCTCACCATTCTCCACAATGCAGCGCCCACGCCATTCTCGAAGCTGTTCGCGTACTGCCCCGCGTGCATGTCGTCTCTCGTCGCCGTGGGGGTACCGCTCGCTCCAGCTCTCTTACCAAACTCCGAGTTGGTGTCGGCTCCCACTATTACCGTGCTGCGGGCCTTGGCCCTTTGTATCGTCCGACGAAGCCAGGTCGTGAGTTTTGCGCGCGCGCGTTCGTCCAGTGGCCGACCTGATGCTTCTGCGGGGGAGGGTAGTAGGCCACAATCGCCAGAATGTCAAACGTCGGACTCTTCAGTCTCACTGCCCCCCCGCCCCGCGAGATCCTTGGGGGGCTCTATGATCTCCTGAATGTGACTCTGCCTGAACGCACGTCGGCGCAGCATGATCGAACAGCCCTCGCTTTTGTTCGTATATCGACCCTTCTGCCAGCCGAAATTAATCATCATGTGGCGCTCCAGCTTCTGGAAGGTCGCTGTGCCCCCTGCTCTGCGGCGCTGCTGTGTGCAAGGCAATATAACCTCATCTGCAACTCGCAACCGAGAAGAAATCCCATGTGCTCTCCATTCATCTGAAATCGAGAGTGGATGGTACAATATCGTCTGAAGGAGAGACGCCCACGTGGCGGGCGGGGGCGGGGGGCAGCAGGCGAAAGGGCCCTAGCCTGCGGAACTTGCTTCCAGGGGGCCCCGCGAGGACCCGAGCCTGAGCAGGAAGGGGCTTGGAGGAGGAGGGGGGGGGGGGAGGAGGAGAGGACAAGAAGGACAAAGAGTCCCCTGAGGCCCGTCATGTGGCTTCTTGGGGGCTTCCTGGGAGGAGCTTGGGGGTCCTCTTCGGTGCATTTTGGGGCCTTTTTGGCTGGGGGGCCTCCTGGGACCTCTTGGGGGCTTCTCGGCGGTCGTGGGTTTCCGTTTGGACGCTTCAGGGCTGTCTTGGAGGTCTGTGTGGCCGTCTCGGGGCCGTCTTGAGGGCTCCTGTGCCATCTTGAGGGAATGTTCCCAAG
>CAUYUJ010010991.1:12500-25361 GCA_963575745.1 Prorocentrum cordatum | reverse complement strand
GAGGAGCAGGAGGAGGAGGAGGAGGAGGAGCAGGAGGAGGAGGAGGAGGTGGAGGAAAAGGAAAGGAGAGGGGGGGTCAGCAAGGCGGGGGCGACGGAGGCCCCCTCGCGCCATGGAAACCAGGGCTGGACCCAAACGCTGGTCTGCTGGACTTTGGCCGTATTTTTTTTCATACCCCCTAAATCGGAGGTTTCGCAGGGGAGGAACATCTGCAACTGAGACGGGGTTCTTCGATTCGTGTACCTTCTGATTCATGGGCTTCATGCGCTTCGGTGTGCCAGGGGGCCCTCGTGGCTTTGGGAGCTCCCACGGGAGCGGCGGATTTCTTTTTCCGCAGGGGCAAGCGTCTCGCAGAGTTCCACACTTCGCTTGGCGCGGAGGCTTCAGGTGTCCGCCTGGCGCGGAGGCGGGGTAGCAAGTGTCCGGCTCGAAGTGGCCCTAAGGGGCCCGTTCTGCAACGGCTGCCGCCTGGCGCGGAGGCAGGGTATCAGGTTTCTGCCCCAAGTTGGGGCCCTGCTCTGGCCTCGCGGTCTGGGCCAGGACAAGCGGGGCACTTGAAGCCCGCCCGCCCATCCCTGTGTGCTCTGGTATATTTTCGTCGCCATGCTGGCGTTTGGATCCTCCTGGGGAGTGTGGAGTCGGTGCGGGGGCGTCGCGCAAAGGGCTCTCTCGCCCGCCGCACCGGCAGCGTCTTGGCTGCTGTCCCAAGGTCGGCGCGCCCACTCCACCAGAGGCGAGGGCAGTAGATTTTCCGTTGTGGCAGGGAGGTGCAGGACAACAGGTAGAGCAAACACGAACAACAAAATGAAAACAAGACGAAAAACAGCGTTTCGGTCCAGCTCTGACGGAAACAACACGACGGAACGTCTCTTTCCCGTCCTCGGCCTCCGGGGGACCCGACCTCGGGAGGGAGCGCCGGCCCGGATGAAGGGGTCGAGACCTCAGGGCCCCCCTTGCTTCTGCGAGAGAATCACGGCTTCGAGGATCTGGGTCCTCTTCCTTCTTCTTTTCCATTTCTGGTTGCCCTCTTTCATCATTTCTTCTCCTCCTCTCCCTCCTCCTCCTCCTCCTCCTCCTCCTCCTCCTCCTCTTCGCCCAGAGGAGGAGGAGGAGGAGGAGGAGGAGGAGGAGGAGGAGGAGGAGGAGGAGGAGGAGGGAGCCGCAGTCACCATAGGACTTGGCGCCCGGAGGCAAGCTCAGGCGACCATTGGGCCGGGCACCTCCGCTGGGGTAGGAGCCACCACAGGTCCCTGTACCCAGGGCACGGGCACCACACGAGCGTCCTCCCGGGAGGCCTGATAGGATCGCGTGTGCCCAAACCTCTGTGTGCCCTCTGCGGTGTTCGGGGACACGTCGCTGCGGTGTGCCCGTCGATGCAGTCCCCGAACGCATCGCCGACACCAGCTACCACGCCGAAATCCTCACCTCCGCCTCCGCCGAGGACGCTCACGCCGCGTGACGGGGCGCCCCCGCCTCGCTGGGGAGGGGGACCGTTGCAACATGCCTGGTATTGGCCAGCTTCGGGCGTCCGCAGGCAGCACCTCCTACATCAGCACAGTTCGCTCAGCGAATGAAAGGATGGGGCACGATGAGCTCTGGGAGTTGATTATTGAAGACTACGAGCGGTGTCCAGGATCCATGAGGTGTCGTATGACCTCCCTCCCGGGGTACCAGCCTGATCTGGCCTTCGGCTCCGAGGACACCGTGGACGCCCAGAAAAGATACAATGCTGAGATGATAAAAGATGCGTCCCGCTATGCACGGCAACGTTCCGTAAAGAGGTAACCCAGCATTCCGACGAGTTTTGCCCGTACAGAATGCGCAGCCAGTCCCGCCGCAGCCTTCAAAGATTCTTGACGCTGGACTGCTCGCGCAGCCCAGCGCTTCGCCACGTTCGGTGGCGCGTCTACCTCTGGCGCCTGGTGCGACAAGGTTCAGTTCGGCCTCTTCCCGGTGGTCTCGCCTCTGGGTTGCCCGCACGCTGGCCGCCTGGCTCTCCTGGCAGCTTTCGCAGCCTGCCTTCAGTCCCAGGCGCCTCTCAGCCTCCCTCGGCGGCAGCCTCGGCAGCCGTGAGTGCGTCCGCTGGGTAATTAGGCTTCGCCTGTCGCCCGGGTTGACCTTTGACGCCGCCGGCGCTTTCGCCTGCGGCTGCGAGGAAAAAGTATCCCCACCAGTCGGCGCGGCCCGCCTTAGCTTGCACGGCGTTCGACTCGTCTTCGCGCCCATGCGAGTTGCCTCTCAGAGTCTCCTCGGGTGTTTCTTGGAAGCTTTTGGAGGTTTCTTGGAGCGTCTTGGGGGCCTCTTGGCGGTCCCCGAGGCCTTTGGAGCGTCCTGGGTGCTTCGGGGAGCCTCTTGGGGCCTCTTGGGGGTCTCGTGGGAGCCTCTTGAAGGCCTCTTGGGCGCCTTTTGAGGCCTCCTGTACGCCTCTTGAGGCCCTCTTGAGGCGCTCTTGGGAGCCTTGGGAACGCTCTTGGAGCCATCTTGGAGGAGATCGATCCAACGAGATGGCAGGGCCAGTTGCGTTCCCCCTCGTGAGCCCCAGCAATCGCCACCTGGGCCCCTCTTGGGGCGCTTTCGGAGCCCTCTTGGACGCTCTTGGGGCCGTGTTGGGGCTCTCTTGGGCTCTCTTGGGGCCTTCATGGCCCCTATTGTAGCTTTCTTGAAACCTCGGACGGCCACCGGAAGCGAAAAAGCGAGAAGGCAAGCATCATCGATGCCCCTTCGTTTTTTCATGTGTTTGGGCCTCTTGGCGGCCTCTTGGGGAGGCTCCGTGGCCAGTCGGAACCGTCTTGGAGCGGTCTTGGGGCCTCTGGGAGCCATAGTTGGGCCATTTTAGATTACATTGAGCTGTTGGAGGTCATGTTGGGCTCTCTGAGGTCCTCCTGGAACCATCTTGGGCCATGCTGGACGCTCCAACGCCGCGCGAAGCCCACCCGTCCAGGTCCAGGGGAGGGGGTCGGGGGAGGGGTCAAGCTACCCACCCGCTCGCAAGCCGTCTAGCTCACTCCCACCCGCTTTCCCAACACATACGTAAAATCCGAGCCTGAGCATGCTCAGCGGTCGTCTTTGGATGGGCAGCTGCTGGGAACCAAAGCCTACCCCAGGTGCGCGACGCTTGGGCGAGGTGCGCCACGCGTGTCAGGGGCGCCACGCGCGCCAGGCACCCCTGGTGCCCGAGCGTGCCAGGCACGCCTGGTGCGCCAGATGCCCCAAGTGCTCCGAGTGCGCCAGGTGTGCCGCACACTCCAGCCGCGCCAGGTGCGCCATGTTCGGGGCACGTGCAGAGTGCGTCAGGTGCGCCCGCGCACGTGACAGCACACATCTGGAACCATGTCGGCCCCCGTCGTCCTTGTCGAAAACCAATGCCCATCATTGTGTCTGGTGGGCCTGCGCACAGCAGACCACGCGCCACCACCTCCGCCGTCCCTGTCAAAAACCATTTGACAGTGATCGCGGGATGGCCGCGCATGATCCAGATTTAGCCGCGCGGTGCATGTTGTATTCTTCTTTATCAGGGATGTTCGCCCTGCGCACGGCATGGAATATGCTGGCACCCCCGCCTTCCCGGTCAAAAACACCGCAAAATGTTCGCGGGCCTCACGAGCATGACTCAAGACTTTGCCCCAAAGTGTACTTTGCATTGTTTGTGTCGCAGGGATGATAAGGGGGGGGCGCATCGGGTTGGCCGCGCATGCTCCACATGTGGAGGCCGAGTGCGGTTTGTATAGTTTTTGGACAGGGATGGTGGGGGGCGGGCCCTCATGGTGTCGGCATGGTTCCTGGTTGGACGCTGGCCGGGTGGTGGAGGTGGTGTAGATTAATAAGGAGCAGTGAAAAAACCCTCCCCGAAGGGGAAGAGTGAGGGGTTGGAAGGGAGACCGCTCTGGACCACCTACTCCCAGAGGGCTGGTGGGACTAATCCCGTATGTGCAGCTCGATTCCGACACTTCCAATTTCTCCGTGTTCTTGACCTGGATCCAGGCGACCCGCGCATGATTTTGACGGTGGTGGAAAAACGTTGCCCGCTTTGCGAAACGCCCGGAGTGCCGGTCAGGAGGGTGTGAGGCAAGCTGTTTTTATGCTTGACGTTTCCGACGGTGATGAAATTAGGCAGGAGGTCTGGACCAAAGGGTTACCAGGGCATTGTAGACTGGGAGTGGACACCGGTTGGCTGGGCAGCTCACCAGTGCACAGCGGCTGGTTGGTCACAGGGGCAGGTCCACACTCTGTCGTAACGGCGCCTTTGTGTGGCGCTCTGGACAATCCGGTGGCCTGTCTCTGGTCTCTGGCCTACCCCCCTTCGTCCTGGCAGTATGTCAGACAGAATGATGTGGTGCAAGCTATCGTTGTGAAGCTTGCCAGGAGCAGGTCCAGACGCTGTCGTAACGGCGCCGCTGCTGGACACTCTGGTACTTCCAGTGGTCCCCTTCTGGTCGCCAGGGGTGCGACTGGGTGAGCTTCGTCAGTTCCCCTGAGGTTTGCCGAGCTGGACGCGGGAGGGGAGGGAAAGGGAGGGACACTGTTTATTCAAACATCTTCTGATGAGCCGATTTTCCACCACCACTACCAATGTAGGAGAGGGAGGAGGAGGAGGAGGAGCAGGAGGAGGAGGAGGAGGAGGAGGAGGCGGAGGCGGAGGAGGATGAGGATGAGGATGCGGATGAGGATGATGATGATGATGATGATGATGATGATGATGATGCTGATGATGATGATGATGATGATGATGATGACGATGACGATGACGATGACGATGATGATGATGATGCTGATGATAATGATGTTGATGATGATGATGATGATGATGATGATGATGATGATGATGATGTTGATGATGATGATGATGATGAGGAGGAGGAGGAGGAGGAAGAATAATTATCATAATGATAATGAGAATAATACTGGTAATGATAAGAATAATCATTCAATGATAATAAGAATAATCAGAATAAGACTGATAATACTGAAATGAAGAATAGTAATACGAAGTATAAGAGTAATGCGAACACGAATAATTAACACAACAATAACAATAACAATAATAAGAGGAACAATACTGATAATAAGACTATTCAGAAACATGGTAATAATGATATTTATTTAAACTGGTAATAGTAATACAACGCGCAATAATAATACTAATGCTATTAATACTACAAAGAATACAACTAGTATTAACACTAGTAGTAAAACATAATAACGGTAATAATACGAAAATGAAGAATAATAAGAAGATCCATCATCATACTAACAATCAGGATCATACCATTAATACTAGTAGTAATACCAAGAGGAATAATACTTAGAATACTAATAACAGTAATAATACTTGGAAGAATAACAATAATACTAACAATAATACTGATAACAAGAAGAAGAGGAGGAGGACGCCACTGAATACACATATCTCTGACAGCACAGATGAATTCATACATCCGTGATGTGATGCAAACACCTCGCTGGGCTCAGGAAGGCGTATGGTATCGTCCTTGTCGGGCAGGCTTCCAGCGTCTGAGCCCTTGAGGAATATGCAAAAAGAGTCAAAAAAAAGCAGGGGACGATTTTTGTGAACTATTTTTGGCCATTTCTGGATTTTTTTGACTATTTTGGAATTTTCCTGCAACATCCGCCTGTATGGAGGACATGCGCGGGGGTGCGAAGTCCCTGTGTGCAGGACGGGGTGGGCACGGAAGGGCACCACACGCTTAAGTCGGGCCTGTCCCCCTACAGGAGGAATATTCAAAAATAGCAAAAACATCGTCAGGAGACATTTTTTTTTTTTTTGTGTGTGTGTGTTGTGTGTGTGTGTGTGTGTGTGCCAATTTTGAATATTTTGGGATTATGTTTGGGTATTTTGATTTTTTTGTCCAAAATCCGCCAGTAGGGGGATATGCCCGAGTTAACCTTCCACACCTCAAGGGCTCAGGCACCGGAAGCCTGCCCGACAAGGACAGCACCATACGCCTTCCTTAAGCCCAGCGGAGTGTTTGCATCACATGCGTGTGTATGAATTCGTTTGTGCTGTCAGAGATTTTTTTGTACTCAGTGGCTTCCTCCTCCTCCTCCTCCCCCACCTCCTCTCAGAAGACAGTTTCTTATCCCCTGGCGGTCACGGGCGTGACCAGGGGGGGGGGGGAGGGGGGGGGGGAGAGGGCGGATCTTTTCACGATTCGCGCCGACGCTGTCTGGAAATGCTCAGGAATGGCCAGTTCCCAAACGGCGCCAGCGCGAGTTCGTGACGTGATCGGGGGGGGGGGAGGCGGGGCCGGTCGCGGGCGTTATCGCGAATGATAAGAACATGCTCCAGAACAGCCGCGCATGGCACAAGCAGAATTTTTCAGAGGTCTGTGTGGATCTCCCGCGTTGGCGCTCGGCCCCCTTATAGCCACGGCCCTGTGGGCGCCTCCGCCGCCGCCCGGGTGCGCGTCGCCGAGGGGGAGAGCCGCCCGCTGTGCGGCCGCTGGGGCGCAGGTGAGATCGTGGACCAGTCGCAGCGGGAGTACAAGATCGAGAAGAAGCTGGCCCCGCCGCGCCTGCATCGGATCGCGGCGGAGGGAGGATGGAAGGGAGGATGGGCGGAGGATGGAGGGAGGATGGAGGGGAAGATGGAAGGGAGGATGGAGGGAGGATGGAGGGGGAGGACGAGGAGGAGGAGGAGGAGGCATGAGGAGGAGGAGGAGGAGGAGGAGGAGGAGGAGGAGGAGGAGGAGGAGAAGGAGGAGGAGGAGGAGGAGGGGAGGAGTCAGGAGGTAGGAGTCAGGAGGAGGAGGAGGAGGAGGAGGTGGGGTGAAGCGCGAGCTTTCTGGTGCGCAAGAGGCGGGGGGAGGAGGGCGGAGGGAGGAGGAGAAGGAGGCGGACTTGTCTCTGCCATTCTCTCTCTGGTCCTTCCTCGCAACCCGCCGCCCTCGACTGCACGCCTGGCCATGCGTCAATCATTCTCTTGGAGTTGAGCGTGGATGTGCGCCTCAGTCGCGCTCTCGCTGGGGATCGCTCGGGCAGACCCGAGCCGAAACGAAACGAGGAGGAGAAGGAGGACGAGAAGGATGGTACGGAGGAGGAGGAGGAGGAGGAGGAGGAGGAGGAGGAGGAGGAGGAGGAGGAGGAGGAGGAGGAAGAGGATGAGGGGGAGGACGAGGAGGAAGAGGAGGAGGAGAAGGAGGAGAAGGAGGAGGAGGAATACTACTAGTACTAATACCGAGCAGACGAAGAATAATCAACATTTAAGAATAGTAATGATACTTAAAATGCGAAGAAGACTAGGACTATGAATTATACTGCTACTGCTAATACTGATACAACTAATAATACTAAGACTACTGATACGATTAATCACACGAAGAAAACATATACTAGTAATACAATTATGAACACGAGGAGGAGGCGGTGGAGGAGGCGGAGGCGGAGGAGGAGGAGGAGGATGAGCAGGAACAGGAGGGAGGAGTAGGAGGAGAAGGAGGAGGAGGAGGATGGCGAGGAGGAGGAGGAGCATGAGGAGGAGGAGAAGGAGGGGGAGGAGGAGGAGGAGGAGGAGGAGGAGGAGGATAAGGAGGAGGAGGAGGAGGAGGAAGAGGAGGACCAGTGTAAACCCAAGAGAGTCGCCAACGATGTTGGAATAAACCCTCCCCCCAAGCTCCCTCCTCAGAGGCCCCTACAACCGTTCATTTCCACAGAGGGACCTGCCTCGCTGGAAGACAGCCGATTGCAGACCCTCAAGCATGCCAAAGCATTGTTCTCGGTATTGCAACGCCACGGATAAACCTGATTGTTGCGTCCTGGCGATCCTGAATCGTCCCAGAACTCGATTCATGGGACTTCACCACCGCGAATCATCATGACTGCTGCGCCCTAATAGTCTAAATCCTTCCAAAACGCTATTTCTGGTACGCCGATCATGGGAATCCGCGAGAACCTGTTATTTTTAGCACGAATGTACGCGGCGCTGAGGCGAGAGCCACATGTTGAAAAGGAACCGCTTTCAATCCGTGAAGCTCTTGCAGATGTTGGAAAATGAGTGTGCGCGGCGCTAAACCGAGAGCCACATTTTGAAAACCACATACCCTGAATCCGTGAAGCTCTGGCACATGTTGAAAACGAATGTGCGCGGCGCTAAGGCGAGAACCACATTTTGAAGACGACCCGCCTTCAATCCGTGATCATCTGGCAAACATTGGAAACGAATGCCCGCGGTGCTAAGGCGAGAGCTACATTTTGAAAACCACCTGCCCTCCATATGTGAAACTGTTGTCAGTGTTTAAGCTTCAGGATCGTAAATGGTGAGGAAATCTCAAGCCAAACGCCCAGCCCGCCCTAAAAACTGACTTCGGGGTGCGACAAAACGAAGGTATGTATCGGAGGTGAGGGGGTGAGATCGAAGTAGAACGGAGAGCCCCCCTACCGGGAAGTCGATTTCGGTTTCGTGTTCGTACGTGCCGTGCGTGCGGGCGAGGCGAAGCTGCGTGGGCGGGCGAGAAGAAAGTCTCCTGTAGCTGAGGCGCGGCCGGACCAATGATTCTGGACCAGCGTCCGGTGGCCCGCGGTGTCCCGCCGGTGTCCCGCCTCTGGCTGAGGCGCGGCCGAACCAATGATTCCGGACCAGCGTCTGGTGGCCCGCGGTGTCCCGCCTGTCTCCCGCCTCCGGCTGAGGCGCGGCCGGACCAAATGATTCCGGACCCGCGTCCGGTGGCCCGCGGTGTCCCGCCGGTGTTTTGTCGCGAGCAGCCCCCGTCCGAGCTCGGCGGAGGCGGGGCTCTCGCGGGCCGCCTCCTCGTGGCCCGCGCGTGGGGCTCCGGCTCGGCATAGGGGAAGTAATGGGGGCTCCCCCCGGAGGCGGCTATCAAGAAGACGTGGTCTGACACGAGGGTGTCGTTCGACCTCTCGCGCGAGGACCGGACGCCGCTGCTGAGCGACCTGTCCGAGGCTCGGCGAGGGTCGCCGCCGCCAACGTCGTCGTCGTCGTCGTCGTCGTCCTCACGATTATCAGCATACGTATCCTTATCATTACCATCGCCATCATCATCATCACCACCATCACCATCATCATCATCATCATCATCATCATCATCATCATCATCATCATCATCATCATCATCATCATCATCATCATCTTCCTCTTCCTCTTCCTCATCCTCATCCTCATCGTCATCCTTATCGCCATCATCACTTCCATCTTCATCTTCATCGTCAGCTTCATCTTTATCATCTTCATCACCATCATCATCACCATCGTCATCATCCTCATTCACATCATCACCATCATCATTAGTACCATTTCCATTGTCCTTATATTTATTACCATCGTCACCACCACCACCAACACCATCATCATCGTCGTCGTCAGCATCGTCATCCTTTTCACCACCATCATCATCACCATCATCGTCATCACCAGCAGAATCATCATCAACAACACCATCACCAGCATCGTCATCACCAACATCATCACCATCGGTATCCTTATCTATCAGTATCATCATGACCATCACACTCACAATCACCACCACCACCGTCATCATCATCACACCATCATCATCATCAGCATCATCATCACATCGTCATCATCACCATCAGCATCATCATCATTATAATCATCAACATCGTCATCCGCATCGTCATCGTCATCGTCATGGTCATGTTTCATGGTTATTGTCATCGTCATCGTCATCGTCGTTGTCGTCGTCGTCTTCTTCGATTAACCTTCGATTGCCGTATTCGTGTTGGCCGTCGCCGTCGTCGTCGGCCACTTGATACAATGTTCCTTCGTCTCCCAACCCGTGCTTCAACTCCCCAGCTTCCCCCTCCTTTCTTTCGCCCACTTTCTCTAATCCCCCCCATGTTTTCCTTTGCTCTCCCCACCCGCCATCCTGGGGCACGTGTACAAGGTTCGCACCTCGGGATCATACATCTGGACTGCTCCACCCATCTCTTGTTTCCCCCTAGCGGGCGACGAGACAAGCGGCCAGCTGCCAACTCCACCCGCAACCACGGCACCTCACATTGAATTCGTTAGAGCACGTTAGAGTTTCCTTGACATGTTTCTACGTTGCAGCTGAGATGGGAGGTCTCAAACTGTACACCGATAACGATCCTGGCTGGGCCTTCAACGACCGACCAGTACACGATCCTGGCTGGGCCGATCCAGGGCCATCGATCCTGGCCAAGGGAATGAATGACCTGGCCGGGATCGGTGAGGTGGTGAGTTGATGTCTGCGGATGCGTTCCCCTTCATCTCCCCGAAACCAAGGGCAAAAAACACCGATTCCGCGTCAAGCCACCTGGAGGTCCTGTGTGCCCCTTTAGTTTTTTTGGCGAAACCACTGAAAGACATCCCACCTCCGCCTCTTGCAAGCTGGATACACCCTAGAACGTCTTGCTCCCTACAGCTTCCGTACCCCTGAGACAAGGGAACCCCTACACCCTGGAACATTGTAGTTTTTATCAGCATAAACTTGAAGCAACGTGCGTCGGCAACGTCTATCGTGAAGATGTCCTAGCACAACTTCAGCAACTAACTCCAGGTCCCAGACTGACCCATCCTGAAACCTAATTCCATGAATCCCAGAAGACAGGAGTAGTCCTTGACGTACACGACATTCTTTTCAGTCCAACTGAATCCATGGCAGGTTCTCGAGAAGCTCGACGCGGACTCGATGGAGATGAACAGCATCAACTCGCAGGACAGCCCAACTTGGAATTCTAGAAAGTGGATGAGGAGGGAGGATGGTGCGAGCACAGATGGCGGGAGGGATGGGGGATCTCGTTCTTTTGGCAAGGTTTGTTGGCGTTTTGGTGATGATGATGGTGATAATGATGATGCTGATGATGCTGATGATGATGCTGATGATGATGCTGCTGATGATTATGCTGCTGATGATGATGATGATGATGCTGATGATGCTGATGACGCTGCTGCTGATGATGATGATGATGATGATGATGATGCCGATGCTGCTGATGATGATGATGACGGCCAGGAATCTGATGAGAATGGAAGGCTCTGTAAGGTCTCTGAGGGGGCTGTAGCGTTCTGGGGGCCTCTGGTGTGTGACGCACCTCCTCTCGGGACGCACGCACCCGTAGCGCAGCGAAGCTTCGGACTCCAACGTGAAGGACCCGGAGCAGCGTACAGTCAAAAACCCTAATAAGGACGCGCGACTTTGCTCAGGGTACCCTTGCGTCTTTGCTCTTCCTTGCTCTTGCGTCCTTGGGGTTTTCGTCGCCCGCCGCCCCAAAAATCCCAACTTCGGCTTCCAAGGGTCTTGCGTCCTTACCGCGCGTCCTTGTTAGGGTTTTTGACTGTATCCAGCTGCCTGCTGCAAACCCCGCCACCGTGCCTGTGCACCAGCGCAGCAGAGAGGAGGCTGCGTGTAGGAACAGCGCAGTTCTTGCGAGTGGTCTGAATTGGGACGGGTCGTGAACTCGACCTCGTATTCGTCCGTGCGGTAGGAAGGAGGCAGTTCAGCGAGTGGTTTGAATTGGGGAGGGTTGTGATCTTTACCTCGTCTCCGTCCGCACGATGGGTAGGAGGAGGAGGAGGAGGAGGAGGAGGAGGAGGAGGAAGAGGAGGAGGAGAAGGAGGAGGAAGAGCAGGAGTAGCAGGAGGAGGAGGAGGAGAGGGAGATAATGAGGACGAGAAGGAGAAGGCTTCTTGGGGTCCTCTTGGGGCATCCTGGGAGCCTCCTGCGGGCCTCTTGGGGCCCCTTGGGGGCCTCTAGGGGCCTCCTGGGGGCTTCTTGTGGCTTCTTGGGCCGTCTAAGGAGACTCTTTGCCTGTCTGACGCCTTCGGAGGCCGTCTTGGGAGCCTCTCAGGGCTGTCTTGGTGCCATCTTGGAGCGCTTCAGGGCCATCTGGGGGCCCTCTTGTGAGGAAACCCCAACAGGCGAGAACCTCAAATTCCATCAACAACTCATGGAGTATCCTTGAGGAGGAGGAGGAGGAGGAGGAGGAGGGAGGAGGAGGAGGAGGAGGAGGAGGAGGAGGGAAGCAGGAGGAGGAGGAGGAGGAGGAGGAGGAGGGGAGGAAGTCGGAGGCGGAGGCGGCAGGAGGAGGAGGAGGAGAAGGGGAGGAGGAGCGAAGGAGGAGGAGGAGGGAGCAGGAGGAGGAGGAGGAGGAGGAGGAGGAGGAGGAGGAGGAGGCGGAGGGAAGGGAGGAGGGTGATTGGCCGACCAGACGCTGTGCCCTCCAGAGACGCTGTGCCCGCAGAGCGGGGTGCCCTGCGGCCCACGCGACGGTAACCATACCGCTACCCTTCCCTCGTTCTCCCCCGCTTGGGCCTCCCGGGAGGCTCTCGTCGCCACGGCTGGATCCGCCTCAAAAGTCATGGTCAGAAACGCCACCCTGGGAGAGGCGCGGCGAGGGGAATAGCGGTGTGGGAACCCTTTGGGTTTCACACCTAGGCCTTCTTCTTTCTTTTTTAGAGTTTCTCAGAGGGGGTGGCCCACCTGAGTGGTGAGGTGCTGGTTTCAACACAAGGCGGTGCCAACGCGGCACGCGGGGGTGGTTTTTCGCGGGCGCCCCGGCAGCCCAGAGCTTTGTTTTCTCTTTGCCTTCTGGTTTTTCTTTGTGTTTTATGGTTTGGGCGTTTTTTATTTTTGTCTTTCTGTTTCTTTGTCTTATTTTTTGTCCTTTTTTTTTTTGTTTTTTTTGGTTTTTCTTTTCGTGTTTCCTATTTGTTCTTGTCTCTTTTGTGCTGTGTTTCTGTGGTGTCTTTTTTTGTATTTTATGCTTTCCTTTTTGTTTTGTGCTCTTGTTTTTTGTTGGCCATGTAAGGTCTGCTGCCCTGGTGGCTGCAGCAACGAGTCTACAGGATTCGCCGCAGCGCTGCAGAACTCGCTTGCCGGTCGTGGAGTGATGAGTATGGCCTGT
>CAUYUJ010010991.1:0-7500 GCA_963575745.1 Prorocentrum cordatum | reverse complement strand
CGGAGGTGTCCTGCCCCATGGTCGTCTGGTCACCTTGACCAGCGACATCCTCGCCACTCTGGTTTCCAAGATGCCCTGCCCCATGGTGATCCGGCCACGCTTGCCTGAGACATCCTCGGAACTCTGGGTTGCGAAATGCCCCGAGCTCAGGTGGACAGGCCACTATCGCCTGCGACATCTCTGCGGCATGTGCGGGCATGTGCGTCTATGCTTTCAGAGTTTTGCTTGACCGTGCATTCGACTGTGCGTCGGACGGTGTGGCATGTGCGCGCATGTGCGGCAATGCTGTTGAGGCTTTTGTATATTTGCATGGGCATGTGCATGCGACTGTGCGGCATGTGCCTGCATGTGCGGCCCCTTCCGGACCACAAGTTCAAAGTGAGCACTATAGAAGTTGACGCTATAGAAGTGAGTCCGGTGTACGTATGTATGTATACATGTATGTATGTATGTATGTATGTATGTACGTACGTACGTACGTATGTATGTATGTATGTATGTATATATGTACATATGCATTCATGTATGCATGTATGCTTGTAGTGTGTATGAATGCATGCTTGTATGTATGTATGTATGTATGTATGTTTGTATGTACGTATGTCGGTAGGTGTGTAGATACTTAGGTAGGTAGATGGGTAGGTATGAACGTGTGTATGCATGCATGTATGTCTGTCTGCATGCATGTATGTCTGTAGGCATGCGTGTATGTATGTATGTATGCATGCCTGTATGTATGCATGCATGCATGCATGCATGTATGCCTGTATGTATGTATGTATGTATGTATGTATGTATGTATGTATGTATGTATGTATGTGTTTGTCTGTATGTATGAATGTATGTATGCATGAATGTGTGCGTATGTGTGTGTGTGTGTCCCTGTATGTATGTATGTATGTATGTATGTATGTATGTATGTGTGTGTGTCTGTCTGTCTGTCTGTCTGCCTGCCAGTCTGCCTGTCTGTCTGCATGTATGTTGTCTGCCTGTTTGTCAGTCTGTCTGCATTCATGCATGTACGTCTGCCTGTCTGCATGCACGCATTGATGTATGTATGTATGCATACACGTATGTATGTATGTATGTATGTATGTATTTACGTGTATGCATGCATGCACGCATGCATGTATGTATGTATGTATGTATGCATGCATGCATGTATGTATGTATGTATGTATGTATGTAGGTATGTATGTATGTATGTATGTGCATCTGTATATGCATGCATGCATGTTTACATTTATGTATGTATGAATGCATTCATGCATGTATGCTTGCATGCATGCATGTATATATGTGTGGATGCAGGTATGTATGTTTATATGTATGTATATATGTATGTTTGTTTGTGTGTATATATGTACGTATGTATGTATGTATGTATGTACGTACGTATGTACGTACGTATGTATGTATGTATTTATGCATGCATGCATGTATGTATGTATGTAATGTACTGCGATGCAGTGCAATGCAGTGTAGTGTACTGTCCTGTGCTGTACTAGTCTGTAATGTAACGTAACGTAATGCATTGCCATGTCATGTGTTATACTGTGATGTATTGTAATGCTATGTAGTGTAATGTAATGTTATTTACTTTCATGTAGTGTATTGTAATGTATTGCACATCACCGTAACGCACTGTACTGTAATTTATTTATGTGTGTGTACATGCATGCATGTATGCATGTATGCATGTCTGCATGTCTGCATGTCTGCATGTCTGCATGTATGTATGTATGCATGCATGCATGCATGCATGTCTGTCTGTCTGCCTGCCTGCCTGCTCTGCCTGTCTGTCTGTCTGTCTGTCTGTCTGTCTGTATGCATGCATGCATGTATGTATGTATGTATGTATGTATGTAGGTCTGTAAGCGCGTGTATGCGTATCGAAGACGCCTACGGCGAATCACCGCCGCCCCCTGCCTTTTTGGAGACGCCGATGTGGCCGAAAGTTGGATTAGAGCTTGGCCAAGCTATCGGACCATGAGTTCCCCGAGTCGGTTTGGAAAGCTTTCGGGGAACACATGGGAGAGTATGATTATGAACAGGAAGAGGAAGAGGAAGAAATAGAGTAGGAGGATGAGGGTTGTTAGGAGTCTCTTGGGGCACCCTTGGGGTCTGTTGGGGGCTTCTTGGGGGCCTCTTCGAGGCATCTTGGAGGCATCTTGGGGGCCTCCTTGGGCCTCTTGGGGGCCTTTGGGGGCTTCCTGGGGGTCTCTTTGGCCGTCTTAGGGCGTTCCTGGTCCGTCTGACGCCGTCTGGAGCCGTCTTCGGGGCCTCTCTGGGCCGTCTTGGGGCCCTCTTGGGGCGCTTCAGGGCCGTCTTGGAGGCCATGTTGGGCGCCTTGGAGGCCTCTTGGGCCGTCTTGGGGCGCTCTTGGGGCCGTCTTGGGGGGCCCTTGGGCCGTCATAGGGCCTTCTTGGAGGCCTCTTGGGCGATCTTGGGGGCCTCTTGGGCCGTCGGAAGGCCGAAAAGAAGAAAACGCAAAAAACCTTGAAAAACCTAACGCGAGAAACAATGATTGTTGGAATCTTTGGCTCCCCTGAGAACGTCTCTTGGATGGCCTCATTGGGCCATATTAGGAGGATAATTGGGGTCATTACTGGCCGTCGTGGAGGGATCTTGGGCCGTCCGTGGAGGATATTATTGGAGCAATTTCTTTACCAGTCTGGAGGCCATTGCCGTCTTGGAAGGCATATTGGAGGGGCCAGTATTGGCGCATCTTGGCCGTCTTGGAGGCCATCTTGGGCCAAGTTGGGGCAACAAAGGCATTGACAGATGGATTTTCGGAAACTTACGGGTGGCCGGCGGGACGGGCCGAAGCCCACTGGGGAGTTCTTTTAGGAAAAGAACCAAAACCAAAACCTGAATCGTCCAGCACGCCGTGCACCCCTGTGGCCTGTGGCAAGACCACAGGGGGCGGCGGATCTTATGGCCCTCGGCCCATCCCGCCACCGTGCCTTGGCTGTGGGTCTATGACGCCGAGTTTATGTTCGTTGGGATCTGGTGGGAGGCTTCTCGGGGGCCTCTTGGAGACATTGCGGACGCCTCTTTGGGGCTGTGGGGGGGGCCTCTTGGGGTCTCTTTTGAGCATCTTGGAGGCCTCTTGGGGCTTCTTGGGGGCCTCGTGGGGGCCTCTTGGGGCCTCCTTGGTGCCTCTTGGGGCCTCCTGAGGGCCTCTCTTGGGGCGGAAGGCTTAGAATTTCGGTTCGTGTTCCCTGTTTTGGGCCCCTTCGGGGGCCGTCTTTGGGCCCCCCTTGGGACGTTCTGGGCGCCTCTTGGGCTGTCTTGGGGCCCTCTTGGGCCGTTTTGGGGCCCTTTTGGAGGCCCCTTGGGCCGTCTTGGAGCGGTCTTGGGGGCCTCTAGGGCTGTTTGAGAGCGTCGGGAAGCCGAAAAGGCGAGAACGCCACAATCCTACAAACACCTCAGTGTAAGCAATGGTTTTGGCCTCGTGGGGCCCTCTTGGGATGCCTCTTGGGGACCTCTTTGGGCGTCTTGGAGGCACCGTGGTTCGTCTGGGGGCCGTCTTGAGCGTCTTGGAACGATCGTTCGCCGACTCGGGGCCCTCTTGGACCGTCTTGGGGGCTTCTTGGGGCCTTCTTGGCCCGTCTTGGGCCCCCCTTGGGCCTCCCAGAAGTCGCACGGAGACACTTGGCAAAGCCCAGGGGAAAATCGCCACGCCCTAGGAGGTTTGGCCCGAGGGGCTCCGAGCCCCTTTAAGACCCCCAAGGTCCTCACGAGTGAGGGCTTAGGCTTAGAGGACTGGGCCCAGGACCTGAGGACACGCCCACTCCGTGCCCAGCGGCACGGTGGCGGATGTATGTGCATGCACGCATAAATCACGCGTGCATATTCATATACGTGTGTATGCTTATGCGCAGGAATGCATACATGCACGCGTGCACATATGTAGATGTATATGTTTAGATTGTGTGTGTGTGTGTGTGTGTATGCAGGCATGCGTGCAAGCATGTCCGTATGCATGTACAAACCGTATGGATCGTATTCACCGTATGTGTCGTATGCATCGCATGCATGCGTGTACGTGTTTCAATTTTTGCAGGCTGGCCCTGCAGGATGCCAGCGTGCCCCGTCTATCGCGTTTCATGCCCTCGGATCCGGATCGCGAGTTGCACTCGGAAGAGACGCGTGCCCTCCAGGGTGTTTTCTGCAGTCAGTCCCGACTGTAAAACCCTTTCCCCTCATACTGGGCCCTTCTCTTCCTCCTCACTCTTCACCTCCACCCTCCTCGCCCCCACCTGCCTCGTCTCTCCTAGCTCCCTTCCTCCGTCTTCCTTCTTTACCCCTCAACCCCGCCGTCTTCCTCCCTCTTCCTCCAATCCTCTTCTTCTTCTTCTTCTTCTTCCTCCGTCCTTCCCCTCTTCCTCCGCTCTCGTGCTCTTGCTGCTGACTCAGGCTCCTTCTCATTCCCCCTCCTCGCCTTCGCTTCTTCGCTCCTCCCTCCTGCTCCTCCCGAGTCTCTTCACCTCCTCCATCCCTCCCTCCCTTCCTCCCCTCCTCCTTCCTCCTCCGCGTGGCGACGGCGAGCATCGCGGCGACGGCGGGCGCGCACCCCGCGCCCTCGTCGTGGCGGTCTCTGGCGCGGGCGGAGGCGCAACGTGGACGTGATGCTCGCGATCTGGACCAAGTTCCAGACGAACTGGCGCCCCCCCCGCTCTCCTCCGGTCCTCCCTCGGCCCCTCGTCCCTCGAGGAGCAGCGAAAACGGCAGGAGCGCGGTTCAGAGATGGGGTCCTGAGGGATGGGGTCCCGAGGACGAGGAGCCTCAAACAATGTAAATCTACCTTTGGATCCCTTCCTATCCTGAGGACCCCATCCCTCAGGACCCCATCTTTGAAACACCGATAATCTGTCGGAGCCCCGCGCGGAATTCTTGGATCGGCGCTGGGCCCGCTTGGCGGAGCGCGCCAGGGACGGCGCCGGAGGCTCCGCCAAGCGGGCTCAGCGCCGATCCAAGAGATCCGCGCGGGGCTCCGACATATTATCGGTGGTTCAAAGATGGGGTCCTGAGGGATGGGGTCCTGAGGACAGGAAGGGGTCCGAGGGTAGATTTGCATTATTCTTGAGGCCCCTCGTCCTCAGGACCCCATCCCTCAGGACCCCATCTCTGAGCCACCTAGATTCTGCTCCTGCCGTTTCTGCTGCACCTCCAGGTCTCCTCCTCTCCGTGTCACTTCGCTCCCGTCCCCGGCTCGTGTGGCGCACTGCCTGGGAGCGCGGCGCTCTGCTTCCCTCGCCTCGGGCCGCAGTTCCAGGCGAGCTGGCGCCGCGCCCTGGCTCGGTCGATCGAGGATCGGGGGCCGAGGCGCTTCTGGACACGTTTTGAGCCCGCCTGGTCTTCTGGGAGGCCTCGCGTCCCAGTTAAGTGCGATCTGGACCAAGCTCCAGACGAATGGTGCCCTCGTCATCGTCGTCTTGGTGGTGGTGGTGGTGGTGGTGGCGGTCGTCGTCGTCGTCGTCGTGGTCGTCGTCGTCGTCGTCGTCGTCGTCGTCGTCGTCGTTGTGATCGTGGTCGTGATCGTGGTCGTTGCCGTCGTGCTTGTCGTCGACGTGGTCGTGGTCGTCATCGTGGACTTCGTGGTGGTGGTCGTCGTTGTCGTCATAGCCTCGGTTGTCTTAGTTTGTCGTGGTCGTTGTCGTGGAGGCGGAGGAGAAGTGGGAGGGGGGAATAGGAGGAGGACGAGGAGGAGGTCGAGGAGGATGATGAAGAGGAGGAGGAGGAGGAGGAGGAGGAGGAGGAGTGAGGACAAGGAGAAGGAGCATCAGCGGCAGAAGCCAGGAACAAGGAGCTAGGAGGTAGGGGAAGAGGAGGAGGAGAAGGAGGAGAAGGAGTAGGGCGAGGAGGAACAGGGGGATAGGGAGCAGGATCAGAAACTGGAGGATCGAGCAAGACTGAGCATGACAGGAGGAGGAGGAGGAGGAAAGGGAGGAGGAGCAGGAGGAGCTGCAGGACGAGGAGCCTGACCACGACGACACACACAGACACACACACACACACACACACACGCACGCACGCACGCACGCACGCACGCACGCACGCACGCACACAGCGAGGCACATACGACACATATACACAGAGACACAGAGACCCATAGGCACAGAGACACAGAGACACAAGGGCACAGGGAAGCAGGGACACAGAGACATAGACACACACACACACACGCACACGCGCACACACGCAAACACACACACACACACCACACACACAACACACACACCACACCCACGCCACACACAGCACACACACAACACACACAGCACACACACACGCACGCACGCACCCACGCACGCACGCACGCACACACACACACACACACGCACGCGCACGCGCACGCGCACACGCACACGCACACGCACACGCACACGCACACGCGCACACACATACACGCACACTTCCACTCACACGCACACGCGCACGCGCACGCGCACGCACACGCACACGCACGCGCACGCGCTCGCGCACGCACACGCGCACGCGCACCCACACTCACACGCGCTCGCGCACGCGCACGCACACGCGCACGCGCACCCACGCACGCACGCACGCGCGCGCACACACACACACACACACGCACACGCACACGCACACGCACACGCACACGCACACACGCACGCTCACACACGCACACACGCACACACGCCACGCACACGCACTCACGCACGCACGCACACACGCACACACGCACACACGCACACGCACACACGCACCCACGCACACACGCAATCGAACACACTAACCACATACACCAACCGCACACCAACCACACACACACACACGCACACGCACACGCACACACACACACACCCTCTACACACAACATAAATGTAACCACAAGCACACGCACAAACATACATACAACCACAAACACAAACACACACACAAAAGCACACATACAACCACACAACACACAACACACAGCACACATCACACAGCATACTCAAGCTCCATACAGACTAACACACACACTCTCACATACACTCACACACACTCACGCACTCACGCACTCACACACTTACGCACTCACACGCTGACACACACACATATACACACTCACGCACACACTCACGCACTCAAACACTCACACACTCGCACACTCGCACACTCACACACTCACACTCACACACTCTCACACTCACGCACTCACGCACTCACGCACTCACACACTCACACACGATCACACACACACTCACATACTCACACACTCACATACTCACACACTCACACACTCACACTCACGCACACAGGCACACTCAGGCACACACATGCACAAAATGCATCCACCCACCCCTCCAGGGATCTGTCCTTGCCAGCAGCCAAGCTTTTCGAGCCGCGCCAAGCCGCGGCGGCGAGAGCCTCAAGAAGGAAGCCACCTACCTCCGAACGGATTACGAAATCGTCGTCGTCGTCGCCGCCGCCGCCGCAGCCGTCGTCGATGATCGGAGGAGGAGGAGGAGGAGGAGGAGGAGGAGG
>CAUYUJ010010990.1:453494-471822 GCA_963575745.1 Prorocentrum cordatum | reverse complement strand
ATGCGGATGGTGATGATGCTGATGATGATGCTGATGGTGAGGTCGACGCTGATGCTGGTGATGGTGACGCTAATAGTTGTGGTGGTGCGGGTGATGATGATGATGATGACGATGTTTGTTTTACGGAAGTGATGGTGGCCATGACGATGTTGATGACGATCATGGTGTTGATGATGTTGACGTTGATGATGATAATGTTGATGACCATGATGACGATGATAACGGGGAGGCTGATGACGATGATGAAGTTGGAGGTGATGAGTATGATGTCGATGACGATGCTGATGCTGACGATGATGGAGATGATGATGATGCGTATGATGATGAACATGATATTGATACTGATGCTGGGGATGGCGATCATCAGTATGATGATGATGTTGATTATGATGATGATGATGACGATGATGATGACGATAATGATGATGCGGGTGATGTTGTTGCTGATGGTGGTGATGATAACGATGACATTGGCGATGTGCATGCTTATTATACTGATGACTATGAGGCCGATGATGTGGAGGATGCTGGTGGCGATGTCGGCAATGCTGTTGCTGTTGATGTTGATGTTGTTGATGCTGATGCTGATGACGACGACGACGATGCTGATGCTGCTGATGATGGTCTGGTGGTGATGACTGATGATGGTGATGGTGATGGTGATGGTGATGGTGATGATGGCGATGATCATGATGATGATCATGCGGATGATAATGATGATGCTGATGATGCTGATGATGACGATGATGATGATGATGCTGATGATGATGATGATGATGCGGAGGAGGAGGAGGAGGCGGAGGAGGAGGAGGAGGAGGAGGAGGAGGTGGATGAGGAGGAGGAGGAGGACGGCGACTTGCTAGGTATAAGCGCAGCCGAGTAGAAAGAGGAGTAGTGGTGTGGAGGAGAAGGATCATTGATTGCATGCATAGGAGGACTAGGGGGCTCGGGAGGGGGCGGAGGAGGAGGATGAGAAGGATGGTAATGACGACGACGGGCTTCGCTAAGGTGACGTGGACGAGGGTATTGAAGATCAGGGGGAGTAGGATGGACAAGGTGAGGAGATGATGCCGAGCACGACGATGATGAAGTTAAGCTTGAAGGGCAGGAGGAGGAGGAGGACACGACGGGAAGAGATTGGGGAAGGTGGCGGAGGACGGGAAGAGAGGGGGGGAGGTGGCGGAGAAGGAGGCGCGGAGGTGACGGGGTACGACGGTGAGGGACACCGACGGCGGTGAGGAGGAAAATGAGCATCACGATGAGAACGATGATGGAGATGAGGATAACGACAGCTGGAATGAGGAGTAGAGACTGAGCAGGGGGAGGGACGGGGAATGGGGCTGTGGAAGTGAGGACGCAGGACGGGGTGATCGAGACTGGTGGGGGGCGGCAGAGGGGGAGGCACGGACAGCGGCATGATGATGATAATGCGGAGGAGGAGGGGAAGGAGGAAGACAAGGAAGAGACGGTGGTGGAAGAAAGGAACGCTGTGGGGCCCTCCTCTGCCGCAGACAACGAAAACATACAACATCGCAGTCATCTGGTGTTGCGAACTGCGAGAACTGCTTCTCTTGTTTCTTCACTGCGTCAACCACAACAAACGGAATCAACTCATGATCCATTTACAATTTGGCTTCTGTTGCGCGAGATCTGCAGTGGCAGAGCCGCGGAACCGCGAAGGCTTACCAGGAAGCCAGGAACCACAAGAAACACAATACAACACATGTGTTTACACAGCCAAACAATAAATGAACTCAGGGACACCTGCGACTGTCAACGATTTGATTGATTCGACCATCGAAAATGATGACAGTCACAGGTTTCTTTCATTTCTCTTGTTTTTCCATGTGGAAACTTGTTTAACGTGTTGTTGTGTTTTTTCTTCGTTTCCTGATAAGCAAGCTTCCGCAGCCCCACGGCGCACCGGAGGCAGAGCCGTGGAGCCGCGAGGGCTTACCAGGAAACCAGGACCAGGAACACCATGAAACACAGGAACAAAAACCTGGCTGTGTTCACGGGGGAACAAGAAAAAACCAGGGACAATCTGTGACCTCCAGCGTTTTATTGATTTTACATGCAAAAATGACGACAGTCACCGGTTTTCTTTGGTCTTTCCTATTTTTCCATGTGGCAACAACAAGTGTTTCCATCTTCTTCCTTTTTGTTTTTGTTTTCCTAGTAGGCTCCCGCAGCCCCACGGCGCACCAGAGGCAGGGCCGCGGAGCCGCGAAGGTTCACCAGGAAAGCACGAAAGACATTGAACAGCAACAATATCAAGAACAATGATGTTGCCACAGCCAAACATATAAAAACAACTCAGGAACACTTGTGCCTGTCGTAGTAATTTTTGTACATGGATTTTACCATAAAAAATGACGGCAGTCACAGGTTGTTCTTTGTTTTCTTTCTTTTCCATGTGAAAACACGTATTTTTAATGTTTGTTTTTGTGTTCTCGTTTTCTTGATAAGTGTCCGCAGCCCCACGGCGCACCATCACAGGTCTTCCTAGCTTTTTCTTTATTTTCCCAACCATCCTGTGGTGTTGGGTCCTCGTTTTGAAGAGACGGTGCCCCGCGTTCCCCTCCTCCTCTCCTCTCCTCCTCTTCCCCCTCCTCCCTCCTCCCATCAGCATCATCATCATCATCATCGTCATCATCATCGTCATCATCATCATCATCGTCATCACCCACCATCATCGTCATCATCACCATCATCGCCACACCTCTCACACGTTTCGTGGCCCCATAGGGAGCTCCACCGAAGGCCCCAGTGCTGCCGCCCGCATGCGTCAGCCACACCCAATTCGGCATACCCCTCACACGTTTCGTGGCCCCATAGGGAGCTCCACCGAAGGCCCCAGTGCTGCCGCCCGCATGCGTCAGCCACACCCAGTTCGGCACATCCCTCACACGGTTTCGTGGCCCCATAGGGAGCTCCACCGAAGGCCCCAGTGTCGCCGCCCGCATGCGCCAGCCGCACCCAGTTCGGCACACCCTTCACACGTTTCGTGGCCCCATAAGAAGCTCCACCAAAGGCCCCAGTGCCGCCGCCCGCATGCGTCAGCCACACCCAATTCGGCACACCCTTCACACGTTTCGTGGCCCCATAGGGAGCTCCATCGAAGGCCCCAGTGCTCCCGCCCGCATGCGTCAGCCACACCCAATTCGACACACCCCTCACACGTTTCGTGGCCCCATAGGGAGCTCCACCGAAGGCCCCCAAGTGCCTGCCCGCCCGCTATTGCGTCAGCCACACCCAAGTCGGCACACCCCTCACACGTGTCGTGGCCCCCCAATAGGGGAAGCTCCACCGAAGGCCCCAGTGCCGCCGCCCGCATGGCGGCAGCACACCAATTCGGCACACCCCTCACACGCTTTCGTGGCCCCATAGAGAGCTCCACGGAAGGCCCCAGTGCTGCCGCACGCATATCTTAGCATGCGTTCAGCCCACACCCAATTCGGCACACCCCTCACACGTTTCGTGGCCCCATAGGGAGCCCCACCAAAGGCCCCAGTGCTGCCGCCCGCATGCGTCCCGTACACCCAATTCGGCACACCCCTCACACGTTTCGTGGCCCCATAGGGAGCCCCACCGAAGGCCCCAGTGTTGCCGCCCGCATGCGTCCCGCACACCAAATTCGGCACACCCCTCACACGTTTCGTGGCCCCATAGGGAGCCCCACCGAAGGCCCCAGTGCTGCCGGCCGCAGCGTCAGCCACACCCAGTTCGGCACACCTTAGTGAGGGGGCCGTCTACAGGAAGGTGGGGGCCCCCCAAAAAAACGCTAACAGCCAGGCGGGGGGCACAAGTAAAATGTAATATTTCAAAAAATTACGTTTTGGTCGAAGGCATGGTTTGTGGAAAATCCAGAATTATGGTTTGTTGTTGTTTTTGCCCTGAAGGGATGTGTGTGCTTGAATTCAGAAATCGTGATTTTATTGTGGGAAGGCTTCGCCTCTTTCGCCCTTCTGGAAGTGTTGTTGCACGATGAACGCCACGTGCGAAACATGTTTGTGGGGAGTTCCGTGTGTAGTTTCATGCGCGGTTGATCGCGTAGTTGGTTTCGTTACTGTTCGCATCCATCACGGCCCACCCAGCAATAGTACCCAGGCGAAATGTCTTGATCAGGGAAGTGCGGGAACATTCCGTGTAGCGAAGAGAAATTGATGGGGAAGCCGTCAAACTGAATTTCGTGGGTCAGCCTGGGCACGCCCGGGCGTGAATGCACATTCGCGGCCCCTGCCGAAACAGGCAGGGCGCAGAAGAATGATGAGGAGGCGGGGGAGGGGGGGGCGGCGGAGGAACACGAGGAGGACGAGGACTAAAAGGAAGAAGGGAGGAGCGACGGGAGTAGCAGGAAAGGGGCGTGCAGAAGTACGATGACATTGACTGCGCAAGCATTGGGGGGAGGAGGAGGAAGAGGAGGAGGAGGAGGAGAAGGAGGAGGGGGACGAGGAGGAGGAGTGAGGAGGAGGAGAAAAGATGGAGAGCGACCGGATTGGGCGAGGACAGGGGGGGAGGAGGAGGAGGAGGAGGAGGAGGAGGAGGAGGAGGAGTGAGGAGAGGGGGAGGAGGAGGAGGAGGAGGAGGAGGAGGAGGAGGGCGAGCGCACAACGCGCACGCGCGCGTGCGCGCGAGGTGTGATTTCTGCATTGTTCTCAGCGGTCTGGCAACGAAGGGGCCTGGAAACGAAGGGGTTCTTGGGCGGTGACCGAATGGGCGTTCCAGGTAGCACGGGGCTGCAGCGCGCCGGCCAAGTGGCTCAGCGCGCAACGCGCCCGCGCGCGCGCGCCGGCGCGAGCTGTGAATTCTGTATGATTTATAATAGAAGCGCCGCAATGTTGGCATGGAAGCTCAAGTGGCCCCCTAGCGGAGACCGATTGGATTTCCGATTTACCGTGGGTTTGTAGCGCGTCGGCGAAGTGGCTCAGCGCGCAACGCGCCCACGCGCGCGCGCGGGCGCGAGCTGTGAATTCTGCGTTATCCACAGAAGAAGGGCAGTCGCGCTGCCCTGGAAACTAAAGTGGCCCCCCAGCGGTGACCGACTGGATTGTCAAATTGACATGGGGATGTAGCATGTCGGCCAAGTGGCCCAGCGCACAAGTCGCCCGCGCGCGCGGGAGCGAGCCGCCACTCTGCGTTATCCAGAACAGAAGGGCCGCCATGGTGGCTTGGGAGTTCAAGCAGCCCCTTAGTGGTGGCCGATTTCTTTTTCCAATTTAACATGGGCTTCTAGCACGTCGGCCAAGTGTCTCAGCGCACAGCGCGCCCACGCGCGCGCGCGAGCTGTGAGTTCTACCCGCAATAGCAGGGCCGCCATGCTGGCCTGGGAAATCAAGCGGCCCATTAGCGGTGACCGATTGAATATCCGAGATAGCTCGAGTTCGTAGCGTTTTGGTTAAATGGTTCAGCGTGCAACGGGCCCACGCGCGCGCCCGCTTGCGCTCGCGCGCGCGAGCTGTGAATTCTGTATCACCAACCATAGAATGGCCGCCACGTTTGCTTAGAAACTTAAGTGGCCCCTTAGCAGTAAACGACGGACTTCCAAGTTAGCAAGAGGTCGTAGCATGCCGGTTAAGTTGTGCAGCGCACAGGGCGCCCGCGCCTGTGCGCGCAGGCGCGAGCTGTGAACCCTGTTTTCTCCGCAATGCAAATGCAGCCACGTTGGCCTGAGAACTCAAGTGGCCCCTTATCGGTGGCCGATGGTATTTTCCATGTTTAACATGGGTTTGTAGCATGTCGGCCAAGTTGCCCAGCGTGCAAGGCGCCTCGCGCGCGCGCCCGCGCGCGCGAGTTGTGAATTTTCGTGCTACCCGCAGTAGAAGGGCCGCCATGTTGGCTCGCACACTCAAGTAGCCCCTTTGCGGTGGCTTCCAGCATGTCAGCCAAGTGGCTCAGCGCGCAACGCGCCCCCGCGCGCGCGCGGGCGCGAGCTGCGAACCCTGATCCAAAGTAGAAGGGCCGCCGTGTTGGCTTGGAAACCCGGATTGATTTCCAGGGTAGCACTGGTTTGTGGCATGTTGGCCAAGTGGTTCAGCGCTCAACGCACCCACCCGCGCGCGCGCGAGTTGCGACTTCTGGATCACTTGGTTGCCCAGAATAGAAGGGCCGCCACGATTGCCTGGAAACTGAAGTGCAACCCTATCGTTGGCTGATTCGATTTCCGAGTAACCATGAGTTTGCAGCGTGCCGATTAAGCTGTAAATTATTTATTGCACGCAATAGAGTGGCCGTCATGTTGGCCTGGAAGCCATAGTGGCCCCTTAGCGGTGGCCGATTAGTTTTCCCAGTTTACCTAGGGTTGCCGCATGTCGGCCAAGTTGCTCAGCGTACAACGCACCCGCGCGCACGCGCGGGCGCGAGTTGAGACCTCTGCATCGCTCACAACAGAAGGGCCGCCGTATTGGCTTCGAAACGCAAGTGGCTCTCTAGCGATGGCCGACTGGATTTTCAATTTAACATGGGTTTGTAGCATGTCGCACAAGTGGCTCAGCGTAAAGGACGCCCACGCGCGCGCGCGCGAGCAGTGACTTACGAACTATCCACACCAGGAGGGCCGCTATGTTTGCTTGGAAACTAAAAGTTGCCCGTTGCGGTAGAAGATTGAATATCCTAGTTAGCCTGTGGTTGTGCCATGTTGGCCAAGTAGCTCAGCGTACAACGCGCCCGCGCGCGCGGGCGCGAGCTGTGAACTCTGTATCATCCACGACAGAGGACCGCCGTGCTGGCCTGGCAATTCGAGCGGCCCCGCGGCGGTGGCCGAATGGATTTCCAAGTTAACATGGGGTTGTTGCATCTCGGCCAAGTGGCTCAGCGCACAACGCGCGCACGCGCGCGCGCGGGCTGTGCATCCTGCACTACCCACAATAGAAGGGCCGCTGTCTCCTGGAAACTCATGTGGCCCCTGAGCGGTGACCGATTGGAATTCCGAGTTCACATGGGCTTGTAGCATGTGGCTGAACGCACATAGCGCCCGCGCGCGCGCGCCCCCCCTTCCCCCCGGCGCGTGCGAGCTCTGAAAGCCGTACTACCCGCAATATCGGGTCCTTTATGTTGGCATGGAAGCTCAACTGGCCCCTCCGCAGTAACCGATTGAACTTCCGAGTTAACATGGGGGTTGTCGCGTATCGGCCAGGTGGCTCAGCGTACACGTCGCCCACGCGCGCGCTAGCTGTGAATTCTTTATTTTTTTCCACCGTACAACGGCCACCATGTTGGCATGGAAAATCTAATTGGCCAATTAACGGTGACTGATTGTATTCCGAGTTAACATGGGCTTGTAGCATGTCGGTCACGTGGCTTAGCGTACAACACGCCCGCGCGCGCGAGATGTGATTTCTGGACTACCCACATTAGAAAGGGCCGCCATGTTGTGGCCTGGAAACTCAAATGGCCCCTTAGCGGTGACCGATTGGATTTCGAAGTTAGCATGAGTTTGTAGCGTGTCGGTTACGTGGCTCGATTTACAAAGCGCCACCGCGCGCGCGCGCGCCCGCGACCGCGCGAGCGCGAGTCGTGAATCTTGGGTTACCCACAAAAGAAGGGCCGCCGTGTTGGCCTGTGAACGAAGGTGGCCCTGAGAGGTGACCGATTGCATCTCCAAGTTAACATGTGGTTGGGGCATGTCGACCATGTGGCTGAGCGCGCAACGCGCCCACGCGCGCGCGGGCGCGAGCTGTGAATTCTGTTGTGCCCACAATAGACGGGCCGCTATGTTTGCCTGGAAACTCAAGCGGCCCCTTCAGCGGTGGCCGAATGGATTTCCAAGTTAACATGGGGTTGTAGCTCGTCGGCCAAGTGGCTCAGCGTACTACGCGCGCGCGCGGGCGCGAGCTGTGCATTCGGCGCGCGGCGGCCGCGGGCCTTTCTGCGCGGGAAATAAACGCAATATGCGATCGCGGAAATGCAGCCACACGCACTGTGGCCTGGGCCACTACGTAGGTAGGCGAACATACGGTTGCAAGGGGCAATGCCGCCGCGCGTTAGGGCGGGACACCATATTATGCGCGAGGGGAAAGCGCCGAGGCCATGTGCGGCCCGTGTTCAGCGCAGCCCGGTCGCCCCCGGCCTGGGGCCTGGCCCGGCAAGCAGCCCTGCCCACGCTGACCGGTACCCAGCGGGCTGGCCCCTCGCCCACCCAATAGCTCGGCTGGTGACCGGCCGGTAGCCCGGCCAGTAAGTCCGCGAACGCGGCGGGCAACCCTGCCGGCAACTCCACGAACCCGGCCGGTAACCCTGCCGGTAATTCTACGAACCCGGCCGGTGACCCGGCCCGGCCGGTAACCCGGCTGGTAGCCCGGCTGTTAACTGCGCGCCCGGCCGGTAACCCGGCTGTTAGCCCCAGCCCGGCTGGTAACCCGGCTGGTAACCCGGCTGTTAATTCCCAGCCCGGCCGGTAACCCGGCCGGTAGCCCGGCTGGTAGCCCGGCCCTTAGCTTGGCCTTGCAGCACATTCTGTAGCGGAGCTACAGCGCCGCTACTGAACGCCGCAGACGGCCGGCCCTTTGCCTGGCCGGCAGCCCGGCTGCAACTCCGCGCACCCGGCCGGTAGCCCGGCTGTTAATTCCCGCGCGCCCGGCTGGTAACTCCGCGCACCCGGCCGGTAATTCGGCGATTTTGGTTGGTGACCTGGCTGGGAATTCAGCGAACCCGGCCGGTAATTGCGCGACATCGGGCAGTGCCCCGGATGGAAATTTTGCGCACGCGGCGGGCCCTGCAGCCGGGAATGTCGCGGGTTAACCGCAGGAGGCCCCCCCCCCCCCCGCCCCCCCGATTTCCTTGGGACGAAAACATGGCCCCGATGCCCCTGGCCCGCCCCCCGTGGATTCTTTTCCCGTGATTAGCCGTTTGGGCGCGTTTGCACCCATGGCCCACTATTGGTCGCCCGCTGGTCACAGCAAGCCGCGGCAGCCGGCGCAGGAAAGCCATGGCGCGCTGATGGCCATGCACTTAACAGTTCGTGGAAAACCATTGGGCGCCGCGCATTTGTTAAGTGTCTGGCCGGAGAACTACATTTCAAATCGGGTTTTCCCTTAGGGTTTTCGCGTTCACACCGACGACAAACGCGCGGGAACCAAAGTGCGCAGCGCGCGCGATTTTGCGCTGCGCATTATGGTTTCCACTTGTATGGTCATCTGTTGGGGCGAGTATTAAATAAATTGCGCATCGTTTGGTTTTCGCGTTCACATCGTTCACAAATTTATGGGACGAAACCGTTGTGCGCACCGAAACGTCGCGCGCGCGACCTTGCGCTGCGCGCTGGCTTTCCCACGCAATTATCAACTGCATGGCCATCTGTTGGGGCCAGAGAAATATCGTTTACATGATGCATTCCCGATGTGGACTTCGGGTTCGCATGCGTGGGAAGCCATAGTGCGCAGCGCAAGGTCTCGCGCGCGCGCGACCTTGCGCTGCGCACTTTGGTTTTCCACGCATTTGCTAATCGTGTGGCCATCTCCTGGATTCAGAGAACTAAATTTTGCTTAGGGTTCCCCCTATTGATTTTCACGCTGACATCGTTGACACATGCGTAGAAAACCACAGTGCGCAGCGCAAGGGCGCGCGCGCGCGACCTTGAGCTGCGCAATATTGTTCCCCGCTCATTGTCCAACGCGCGCGCGCGACTTTGCGGCGCGCGCTGCGGTTTCCAACGCATTTGCCCATTGTACGGCGAGTCCTTGGGGCCAGAGAATTCAGTTTCACATTTGGTTTCCCCGCGCGCGCGCGTGGTGAGTTTTGGATTGCCCCCCATAAGCAGATCGTTTTGTAAAGCCACAGATTGAATTTATTTTTGCCTGTGAAGTAGTAAGGGGGCCGACGGAGGCGCGCAGTTCTGCATAGCATTGTGGGCAATGCAGAACTCCCTACGCGCGCGCGTGGTGAGTTCTGTAGTGTCCACATACAGAACTACGCGCTCCCCTCGGCCTCCTTACAGCTTCACAGAAAAGTCCAATTCAATTTTTGGATTTACAGGGCGATCTTCTTATTGTGGACAATGCAGAACTCACCGCGCGCGCGCGCCGCGGCGCGGGCGCGGGTAGGAAGTTCTGGGTTGCCCACAATAAGAAGATCGCCTTGTAAATCCAAAAACTGAATTGAACTTTTCTGTGAAGCTTTCTGGAGGCCGACGGAGGCGCGCACAGTGAGCGCCTTGAGTAAGGAACACTTACTTTTCAAAAGGGGCTCGGACGTTCCTTAATTTTGCATGCGTTCCGCTGCCTTTTTGGCGGCGAGCCCCCCCGGTGTTCCTTGCGATTTTGGACGCGCGGGTTCGTTTTGTCGATCGGGGCGGACGGTCTAAGGAACGGGGCTCCACGGGGGGGCTCGGTTCCTTGCGCTTGCTCGACGTAATGCGACGGCGGTCGCGCATAAGCCCTGCGCCTCTCCGGGGCCTTCCCGTTTTTTGCGGGGCGCGCGCTGGAGCTTTCGCCCGTTCCGCGCGCCAGGGCGCGGGGCATTGAGGCCCAGTTCCTCGCAAGGGCCCCCCCCGTTCCTTCGGCCACGCGGTTCGGAGCTCACTGGCTCGACATAATTGAACGGCGTCTGCGTTATGGTCCAGCTCCGTTCTCAGGCCCCCCCGTTCCTTGCGGGGCGCGCGCTGGAGCTGTCGCCCCTGCATGTATCCGCGTGCCAAGGCATGGGGCATTGAGGTCCAGTTCCTCGCAAGAGCCGCCCCCGTTCCTTCGGCCACGCGGTTCGGAGCTCACTGGCTCGACATAATTGAACGGTGGCTGCGTTATGGTCCAGCTCCAATCTCGGCCCCCCCCGTTGTCGCCCCTGCATGTATCCGCATGCCGAGGTGGGGGCATTAGTTCCTTATGTCACACCTTAGGTCAAGACCTTGACTGTGCGCCTGCATACTCATTTTGTGCTTTGCATCCGTGGGTTTTCATATTTCTGAAACGCGTGGCCGCCCAAGGCCTTTGCACTTGGTCACCCCTGGGGGCGCGAATATTATTGCGCCTCGCGCGTCGCGGCCCGGGCAGGAGAGCCGCCCTTGTCCAGGGCGGCGGCGCAGGGGCGTGAAGTTCACCGCGCGTCGCGCATCGCGGGGCGCGATGATCCTCGCCTATCTACAAGTTTGTACACGTAAGGCTCCGCGTGCGCCGTTTGGTTGGTTAAGTCCAGTGTGTTGGTTGGCTGGCGCGCCAGCTGGTAGGCAGGTTGGCTGGTTGAAGAGCCGTTTAAGGAGGCCGACGGAGGCCAGGTCACCCGCGCGCGCGTGTGGGGAGTTCTGCATTGTCTACAATATAAAAATCAACATGTTATTCCCGAAACTAAATCTGATTTTTTCTGGAGCCCTTTAAGGAGGCCGACGGAGGCCGGGTCACCGGCGCTTGCGCGCGCTGGAGAATTCTGCATTGTCCAGAATTAGAAGTTGACATGTTATTCCCGAAACTAAATCTGAATTTTTCTGGAGCCTTTTCAGGAGGCCGACGGAGGCTGGGTCACCGGCGCTCGTGCGCGCGGGATAGTTCTGCATTGTCCAGAATATACAAGTCGACATGTAAAGTGCCGCGTTTGAACATGTTGTTTGTTTTGTTCTGTTCTGGAGCCCTTTGAGGAGGCCGACGGAGGCCGGGTCACCCGCGCGCGCGCGTGGGGAGTTCTGCATTGTCTACAATATAAAAGTCGACATGTTATTCCCGAAACTAAATCTGATTTTTTCTGGAGCCCTTTAAGGAGGCCGACGGAGGCCGGGTCACCAGCGTTCGCGCGCGCTGGAGAGTTCTGCACTGTTCAGAATATAAAAGTCAACATGTTATTCCCGAAACTAAATCTGAATTTTTCTGGAGCCCTTCAAGGAGGCCGATGGAGGCCGGGTCACCAGCGCTCGCGCGCGCGGGATAATTCTGCATTTTCCAGAATATAGAAGTCGACATATAAGTGCCGCAACTGAAAATGAATTTTTCTCGAGCCTTTTGAGGAGGCCGACGGAGGCCGGGTCACGGCCGTTCTTCGGCCAATGCTCCTCCCGCTTGCGCGGCGGTTAAGTTCGCGCTTCTCCAGGCCGCGCGCTGCTTTGTATAATCAGTGCGTTTCTCATGTCCCGCACGTTAAGCTCCAAGCCCAACATGCGCGCGGATATTGCGGGGAAGCCGTCTGGCGCTCCAGAAAGCAACATCGCTTGCGGACCCGCGCGTTTGAGACGATGAAACCTTGCACTACGGGAAAGGGTGGGCGGTGGCGGAAGCTCCAGCGGCATGGGGGCCCTTTCGCGGCGCGGAAGTGCGCGTCGGCATTCGACAATTCTCCTTGTGGCACCCGTGGGGCGCGGAGCCCGTTCGGGTGCGTTTCCGGGCTGGCTGCTGGGCAATATACCGCGATCCGTTTTCTTTGTTTCCATTTACAGATGATATTGTATATATATATATATAGAAAGAGAGAGAGAGAGAGAGAGAGAGATGTTTGCGCTGCCGTCAATTATGTTAGCCGCGCCCTGGTCTAGCTTGTACCCGTCGCGACTCAAAAGTTTGGCTCGCTGCGTGCACGTGCGTGTGTGTGTGTGTGTGTGCGCGCGTGTGTGTGTGTGTGTGTATGTGTGTGTGCGCGCGTGCGTGTGCGCGTGCGCGTTTGCTTCGATTTTGGCGCGCCCGCGCGCGCTTTGGTTGCGCAGCGCCGTCTTCAAAGTTGGACGGAAACAAATGTGATTGCGACGCTCTCGAGTGATGTCGCGACAGGTGTGCGCATCGCCGAGCAGTGGGCGGTTTTTCCCGTCGCTCGTAGCGTTTGCGCTTGCGCGGTGGACGCGCTCGCGCGTTGAAGCTTGCGTCCCCTCAAGTCGCGCGCTGCCCTAGAGAAGCGGCTGCTTTCTCACTCGCGTACGCCGCGCGCCAAATCCAAAATGTGCGCTGTTTGTTTCGGAAACCCTTTGGGCGTTGTACCAATGAGCATCGCCTGGGGTTCCCCGCTTTTGAATCGATGGCACATCGCCCCATGGCAAAACATGCCTGGCAAAAATCAATGCCTCGTGGAATTCTGAATATTGCAAAGCAGCCGATGGCAAACCAGGCCGTGCAAAAGTCAGTGCTCAGCGGGATTTTTGAAAATTTCAAGGCGCTTCGTCTGTCAAATTCGTTTCTTTGTGTTTTCATGCCGCGGGCCAAGAAGTTAACGGCCATGGCCTGCTAATGGTCGCTGTAGGAGACCCCCTCACTAAGTATTGTTGTCGCCTTTCCTTGTTCCTAAGGAGGGGGTATCTCCAGGCCTCCTAGATGGGGTCCGAGTAGATGGGGTCGGAGGTTCGCGCAGTATCGTCGATGCATCGGGGATGCGGCTCGATGTGGAGCTTGATTTTCTTCACGCTGGAGTCGCCGATGCATCGACGATTTCGCCGATGCATCGCCAGTGTATCCCCGATGTATCGGCTATGCGGCGCGATTCTCCGACCACATCTACTCCGACCACATCTGGGAGTCCTCTAGTAGCATCATCATCATCATCACCACCATCAACATCACCAACTTCATCATCACCATCACCATCACCACCACCATCCATCATCATCACCATCAGCAGCATAATCAGCATCATCAGTATCATCATCCTCAACCTCATCAGTATCATCACCCCCTTCATCATCACCACCATCGTCGTCATCAACACCATCACCATCATCACCATCATCACCATCATCACCATCATCAGCACCATCATCACCATCGTCGTCGTCATCATCATCATCCTCATCCTCATCATCATCATCATCACCATCATCTTCATTCATCATCATCATCATCATCCATCATTCATGATTCATCATTTTTCATTCATCATTCATCATTCCTGATTCATCATCATCATCAACAACAACAACAACATCATCATCATCATCATCATCATCATCATCCATCATTCATCATTCATCATTCATCATCCATCATCGGGGGTGGGGGCGCGGGGCGCGGACATGGCCGTGGACGTGACGCTTCCAAGATCTCGTGCTCCCCCCCTCCGTCCTGTCGGCGCACCCCCGCGCGCCCCCGCGCGTGCCCTCGGGCCACGGCGCGCCAGGGAGGCGCGCGGGAGCGGGCGGGGAGGGTGCGGGGGAGCTCCTGGCATCGCTCGGGCGTTGTTCGTGTCTATCGGCGGGGACAATATCCTCAAGGAGGCCTCCCCCCTGGGGGTGGAGGAGGAGGAGGAGGAGGATTGATCGGAGAGGAGAGGAGGAGAGGAGGAGAGGGGGGAGGAGGCGGCTGGGGAGGGGGAGAGGAGGAGAGGAGGGGGAGATCAGGAGGAGGAGGAGGAGGGGAGGAGGAGGAGGAGAGGAGGCGGAGGAGGTAGGAGCGGAGGAGGAGGAGGAGGAGAGAGGAGGAGGAGGGATTAGGAGGAGAGGGAGGAGGAGGAGGAGGAGAGGCGGAGGAGGAGGAGGATCATCCTGCGCAGCAGCCGCGCACGAAGCCGAAGAGAAAGTACCGGGAGTGGACGTCCGAGCGACGGGCGGGGGGAGGGAGCGGCAGAGGAGCAGCGAAGGGATGAGCAGCATGCACGAGGAGGAGAAGCCAAGGAGCGCCGCAGGGAAGATCGGCAGCAGTTGGGCAGATCATCATCGTCGTCGTCATCATCATCACCGTCATCACCATCATCATCATCATTCATCATCGGGGGTGGGGGGGCGGGGCGCGGACATCATGGCCGTGGCCGTGACGCTTCCCAGATCTCGTGCTCCCCCCCTCCGTCCTGTCAGCGCCCCCCCGCGCGCCCCCGCGCGCGGTGCCCTCGGGCCACGGCGCGCCCGAGGAGGCGCGCGGGAGCGGGCAGGGAGGGTGCGGGGGAGCTCCTGGCATCGCTCGGACGTGTGCACTCTCTCTACCGGCGGGGATTCTTCAGGAGCATCCTGGTGGAGGAGGAGGAGGAGGAGGAGCATCCTGCGAAGCAGCCGCGCACGAAGCCGAACAAAAAGTACAGGGAGTGGACGTCCGAGCGACGGGCGGGGGGAGGGGGCATCAGAGGAGCAGCACAGGGGGGAGCAGCATGCACGAGGAGGGGCAGCCAGGGAGCGCCGCAGAGAAGGTCGGCAGCAGTTGGGCGGCGGCGTTGGAGGAGGAGAGGCAAACGGCCAGAAGAGCAGCATGAATCATGAAGCATGGTCAGCAGCAGCAGCAGCAGCAGCAGCAGCAGCAGCAGCAGCAGTCAGGGTGACCCATCACGACGGGTAGGAGGAGCAGGAGATCGGATGCCGGATTGGGATTGCGGTGGGATGGGGATTGGGGCGATTCCCACCAAGTCGGTTTCCGAGCATGTTGTGGGGCGCGTTGTGGCTGGAATTCCTCCATCTCTCCGCTGAGGAGATCGAAGCTTTCGAACGCTTGGGGAGGTACTGCACCTCTAGAGGCAAAGCGCTATGCTGGTTGTTCCTTCACCTTCGGCTCCCGCTCCCCCCCCCTCATCCGATTCCTCAATCTCTGGAGCAGGAGTGGAGAAACACTGAGAGGCCGATGAGAACGAGGAGGAGGAGGAGGAGCGGGAGTAGCAGGAGGAGGAAAAGGAGCAGGAGAAGGAGGAGGGGTAGGAGCAGCAGGATGAGGTAATAGAGGAGGATCAGGAGGAGTGGGAGCAGGAGCCAGAGGAGGAGGAGGAACAGTAGCAGGAGGAGGAGCACCAGGAGGAATGAGGATAGTTGGATGAGCAGCAGCAGCAGCAGCAGGATAATCACGCGGAGCAGCAGCATCGAAGGAGCAGGTGTGTGCTGGAGTCGGTCTCAGGAGAGCGTTGGTTGCCAGCTTCTTGCGCCGCGCGGTGCTCCCCCAGGCTGAACGATTGGATAGGCTGGCTCCTGAGAGAGAAGGGGGCCGATATCTTCAGGATCTGCGCGCGACGGTGGGATGAAGAGAGGGTGGAGGAGGAGGAGGAGGAGGAGGAGGAGGAAGAGGAGGAGGAGGAGGAGGACCAGTTTAAACCAAATAATAATCAATGATGTCGGAATCAACCCTCCCTCTAAGCTCCCTCTTCATAGGGATCTGCCTCCTTGGACGACACCATTGAAGACCCTGAAGCATGCCAAAACGTTGTTCTCGGGATTCCAACGCCACGGATCAACCTGACTGCTGCGTCTTGACGGTTCGGAATCGTGTCAGAACGCCATTTTGGGGACTTCAACACCGCGAATCAGCATAATTGTCGCACCGCCTATTCCTGAATCTCTCCACAATCTTATGGCTCTGGTGAACAGATAATGGGAATCCGTTCAACTCTTCCGAATTGTATGAACGAATGTGCGCGGCGCTATGGCGAGCGCCACAGTTTGAAAACCACCCGCCCTCAATCCGTGAAACTCTTGCAACTGTTCAAAGCGAATGTGCGCGACGCTAATGCGAGGGCCATATTTTGAAAACCACCGGCCCTCAATCCGTGAAAAGACGAATGTGCGCGGCGCTAGGGCGAGAGCCACATTTTGAAAACCGCCCGCCCTCCATCTGCGAAACTGTTGCCATTTTTCCCAACCAGCCTGTGGTGTTGGGTCCTCGTTTTGAAGAGACGTCGCCCCGCGTTCCTCCTCCTTCCTCTTCCCTCCCCCCTCCTCTCATCAACATCATCAGCATCATCATCATCATCAGCAGCATCATCATCATCATCAGCATCATCAGCATCAGCATCAGCATCAGCATCATCATCATCGTCATCATCGTCGTCATCATCATCAGCATCATCAACATCAGCATCAGCAACATCATCACACGTTTCGTTGCCCATAGGGAGCTCCACCGAAGGTCCCAGTGGCACGGTTGGCATACGTCTCCCCCCCAGTACAGCGTTTCGTGGCCCCACGGGGGGCGCCACCGAAGGTCCCCGTGGCGCAGTCCGCATGCGTCTCCCCCACCCAGTACAGCGTTTCGTGGCCCCATAGGGGCTCCGCCGAAGGTCCCAGTGGCACAGTCCGCATGCGTCCCCGCCACTCATTTCGGCCCACCCCTCACACGTTTGCTGGCCCCATAGGAGCTCCGCCGAAGGTCCCATTTGCCCAGCCCGCATGCCCCCGCCACTCTTTTCGGCCCCCGCCTCTCAGTTTCGTTGCCCCCATAGGGCTCCGCCGAAGGTCCCAGTGGCACGTCCGCATCGACCCCCGCCACTCATGTCGGCCCCACACTCCTCACGTTTCGGGGCCCCACAGGAGCTCGCCCGAAGGTCCGCAGTGGCATCAGTCCTCATGCGTGCCCCCGCCCCCGCACTCATTTCGGCAACCCCTCCCACGTTTCGTGGCCCCATAAGGAGCTCCGCCGAAGTCCCGTGCGCAGTCCGCATAGCGTCCCCGCCACTCATTTCGGCCCACCCCTCACACGTTTCGTGGCCCCATAGGAGCTCCGCCGAAGGTCCCAGTGGCACAGTCCGCATGCGTCCCCGCCGCTCGTTTCGGCCCACCCCTCTCACGTTTCGTGGCCCCATAGGAGCTCTGCCGAAGGTACCCGTGGCGCAGTCCGCATGCGTCCCCGCCACTCATTTCGGCACACCCTTCACACGTTTCGTGGCCCCATAGGAGCTCCGCCGAAGGTCCCAGTGGCACAGTCCGCATGCGTCCCCGCCACTCATTTCGGCACATCACTCACACGTTTCGTGGCCCCACAGGGAACTCCACCGAAGGTCCCCGTGGCGCAGTCCGCATGCGTCTCCCCCACCCAGTACACCTCCGTCGGAGGCCGTCGGAGTTCTGAGGAGGACGAACGGAGTGGGCTGCGGAGGAACGGAGGAGGAGGAGGAGGAGCTCGGCGGAGGAGGAGGAGGAGGAGGAGGAGGAGAAGGAGAGGGGGACGACTACGATGATGACGATGATGATGTTGAATATGATGATGATGATGCTGCTGATGCTGATGATGCTGATGATGATGATGATGACGGCGATGATGATGACGATGATGATGATGATGATGACGACGATGATTGTGCCGAAGATGATGGTGATGATGATGGCGATGATGATGATGCTGATGATGATCATGCTAATGATGGCGGTGATGATGCTGATGATGATGACAATGATGTTGATGATGATGATGATGCTGATTTTGAAGATGATGATGATGATGATGATGATGATGATGACGATCTGTGACGATGATGATGATGAGGATGGGCTGCGCTGCTGATGATGATGAGGATGATGATGAGATGATGATGATGATACTTATAGAATGCTGATGATGATGATATTGATGATGATGGATGATGATGAATGAATTATGATGATTGTGATGGTGATGATGTGATTGATGGTGATGATGATGATGAGATGATGCTGATGATGATGATTAGATGCTGATGCTGATGATGATGATGATGCATGTGCTGATGATGATGTAGATTGATGATGATTGATGATGATGATGATGATGAT
>CAUYUJ010010990.1:353494-445994 GCA_963575745.1 Prorocentrum cordatum | reverse complement strand
AGCCCCCGCCACACTTCCCACTCTCGTCATTTTTCTGCCCCCGCCTGCCCTTTCGAGGAGGGAGGCGGAGAAGGATAACGAATGGGGAGGAGGGGGTGGGGGCAGAAAGAGGAGGAGGTGAAGCAGGAGGAAGAGGAGCAGAGGGGGAGGAGGGGGAGGTGGAGGGCGGGGGCGAGGAGGATGCGGACTCAGCGGTCGGGCCAGTGATGGCGCGAGTCGGAAAATATCGGAGGAGGAGGAGGAGGGCGCAAGACTCTGGCTACATCCAAGCGGGGTGCAGCTCTCCCTCTTCTCTCTCCACGCCCAAACGCGGCGGGCGGTGGAGGCTGAGGAATAAATTCGGGCGGCGAGGCGAGATACGAGACACGAGAGCAGGGGCAGGGGCGGAGAGAGGGGGGTAAAGGGGAGGAGGAGGAGTCAGGAGGAGGAGGAGGAGGGCGAGGAGGAGGAGGAGGACGAGGAGGAGGAGGAGGACGAGGAGGAGTCAGGTTTGGGATCCCAGGTGGGGTTGTCTTGGACCTCGGAGGCGACTTAGGAGGCACCTCAGTTTGCCACGGCTGGCCGCTAGCTCACCCTTTTTGCTGCTGGGCACGTGTGCCACATTCCCGCACAAAGGTTTTTTTCCACTTTGCCACACCATTGGAATGCGGGCCCAAATGCTGGAAAACCCGCTTTGGTAGCGGAGCTATCAGCTCCGCGGGCCACCGGTCGGCCCTGCCCCCCCCGCGCGCCCACCGGCACGTGCCCGAGCAGGCGGTTTTTCGAGAGTTGTAATTTTTACGCGTGGGTCACTGTCCACGAGCGGATTGCTTTCGAGATCGTCAGGGTCTTCAAATTCGGCATGTTCGACAAGCTCGAGCACGAGCACGGCGACGATGATACCGATGTCGTTAGGTTCGAGTGGAACACCGGCGACGTCTACTACACGGAGATCACGCCGGATCCACGCACTGGAGCTTTATTTTCCGACTTGTTTTCTACAGCGCCACCTTGGGGAGGAACGTTGCGAGAAATTTCGGCCTCTCAGTGTCTCGCACCGTCAAGGCGCACCATTTACGGCGGCAGTGTCCCTTGTCTCATACACGTGATGGAACTACCTATCGAGGAAATGAGGCCATCGCACTACCACCACAGGCGCCAAGACCAAGAGTGGATGAAGATCATGCTGGGGCGCGGCACATTTTTCAATGAACAGAAGGCGCTCTTCGAATTTCACGAGCAAGATCGCGCGGGCGTGGTGCTTGACTCCCTCTTCGAGTGCCGACGCGGTCATCGCCAGGATCTTCCAATTTGGACCGTTTCTTCCGAGTTGGCCATCGAGGACGCGCGCGAACAAGGGGGCCTGGACATGAACGAGACTGGGAAGAGCTATTTTCTCCTCCAGACGCGCAGCCTCTCAGAGAAACGCATGGACAATATGGAGTTGCACATTTGCGGGTGGCCTCAGGCAGTATCGCACCTTGCAGGGCCTGATGATGCAATCCGGCAAGCAGGATCGGGCAGGGCATCATCATGAATTGGCCTGGAGTGGTGAAAATGGTGATCCGGAATATAACGACGGCCCGGAGATTTGGTGCGAAGACTACGAGGACGGCGCGTGCGAAGGGGGCTACGACGCGGACTCAGGCTGGTCAGCTACAGCAGATGGTGAATAATGCAATCAAACGTTCGAGGCCATCAGGGCGAAATATTCGGCGATGGCACCGTGTCGGAGCACCTGGAACCATATTACGGCACGGGCGACGCGGCGACCATCTTCGGCTCAAGGCGAAGGCAAAGGCGAACGAAGAGCACGGACACGTAGAGGACGTGGTGGATCCCGACGAAAGTCCCAAAAACAAGAACAAGAACACTGGAGGAGGAAAATCATCGGATGGGACGTCTGGTCAACGGAATGACGGTTGCAGTGCGCATGTGGTAGCAAGTGGCGCCGCAGCTCGACTTGCCCAGGGAGAGATCGACAGAACGCATCGCCATCATCATCATGAGCACCTTCGGTAAATCCTGGCGGCTAGAGCGAGAGCAAGGGCCAAAGCAAGCACTGCGCCAAAGTGACCGGGCATTCGGCTGCGACGGCATCTCCAATGGCGATGGCGAGGCCTGCAGGATCATGGATGCACGCCAAAGCACCTCCGACGTCTACGACGAGCGCGATGCCGGCAACGCGCGTAATGGAGCGTTACCATCCGGACAGTCCAATGCCCGAGGGAGACACCGTGATTCTGAACAACAAGGCCTAGAAGCACTATCTGCCGCCCATCTTAGAGCACACCTCGCGATTTCCAGAAGACCGAGTGCCGCGCAGTCCTGCGCGAGCTATCGCAATCAGATGCGCCAGACGGTCAGGCTCCACTCGCGTTGGCACAGGAGTTACCGAAGCAGCGCGCGTTGGTTGTCGTGTCATCTCGGCCGTTGAACGCCGGTATCAGCAATCGCGCCACTCCTTTCGGCAGTCAGCAAGACGCGGCATCGTGGGGTCAGCAATCACTTGAGACTACGCGCAGTGAAGTGTCGACCTCGACATGGATTAACCATAGATCCCGGAGCAGCCGAAGGTCTACTTGACGACGGTTGAATCAGTCTCGCTCCTTGCGTTCTCAGTTCCTTCATACGTTGCAGACGCGATGGGGCATCAGTGCTGGAATTGCGCAGATGCAGTCAATTCAGATGGCCCCAACCAGTGGCAACTACAAGCAGTTGAAGAGCGCACTGGAGCGTTCACACAATAATTGTGACAGGGTTGGGTTGTATTTCGTGAAATGCACTAGCGCAGTAAGATTTTGCTGCATCGATGACGCAGCACCTGCTGCCGAGACTGCGCCATGCGCACGCGATGCTCAGGGATCATTTCTCGTGGAAGATCGAACGTCGGATTTTGACCATGATGGCGTTGTCAAGAAGTGCGACGATCAACGTGTGCTTGGACAGACGCATCCATTGATTGGTCAGAGCCGCGCGTGAAAGAAGGCTTTCTTCTCGATGGGTCACGCAGCGGTGGTGGCAGCAGTTGGTCGATCTCAGTCGGCACAGTTTCCTGGTCTTTGTTTTTCAGAACTGTTGACGCATACTCAACTGAATCGAGCGTCAGAAGGGGGCATTGAACGGCGCATGGGATGGCGAGATCAGGGGCGTTCGGTACGGCCGATTGACTTGGTCACGGACTGCTCCGGCCTCTTCCAGCCCGTCGCGGGCGCTAATGGAATCACATCGAACAAGACGCAACGTTTGGGTATATTGAGTCTTCGAGAAGATCGGTTAGCTGGACGCGTACGACGAGTATATTTTTGGCCCGCTGCAGTCATGACGATGGGTGCATTGACGACGCAAGGTTTGTTTCCACAAGTTTAGGACTTCTTGATCAGTGGCAGCATCACGAGTGCGGGACTTTCAAGATCAAGAATGGCATTGACAAACAGTTTCGCGTGAGAGACTTGTTTCGATACGGACTTTATTTGAAGCAGATCTCATCGCTAGAGAGGACTCCCAGGTGACAGCTGACATCGATCACAGCGTGGAGGCGGACGGCTTGGGAACAGGCACGTGCAGAACTTTGAGTGCACCGTGCAGTTTAAGTGCGAGGCTTGACCGTTCCGGCAATGCTTTCGGTCAGTCGCATCCAGGAGTGGAGTGGCAGGGTGGATAAAATGGAGCACGTTTTATCACCACTGTGGTTTTCATGTTTTTTGGGGCAACCCGAAGCACAGAGCCAGAGTGAGATTTAGGATCCCTGGTCGGGTTGCCTTGGACTTCAGAAGCAATGGGAGGCATTTCCGCCGCGGCTGGACGCGCTCACCTTTTTTCGCTGTTGGGTACGTTCGCCACGTGCCAGCACAATCGTCAATGCCGTTGAAATTCGGGGCCAAAAACCCGCTGGAGGAAGAAGATGTGGAGGAGGAGGAAGAGTACCAATGCAAACGCCAGACTCATCAACGCTATTGCAATAAACCCTTCCCCCCAGCTCTCTCTTCATAGCCCCATACAAGGCTTATTTAATCGCTTCGCTCCGCCGGCCCTGGAGCCCTCTTTAGGACCTCTTGGGGGCTTCTTCTGGACCTCTTGGGAGTTTCTTGGGGCTCCTTGGCGGCGTCTTGGGGCCCCCCAGGGCCTCTTGGGGGGCTTTTGGGGGCCTCTTGGGGCGGGGGGGGGGGTAGTTGATTGCGGTTCCCCCCACCGGAGGCCACGATCCTCGTAAGGTGTGTCGAATTATCCCGGCAAAGCAACCTAACAGCGATGTGTAGGAGCATATCTGGAAGCATTCCCCTTAAGATTCGGATGAGAATCCAGTTGTAGAATTTTGCTGCTCTCGCAGTCGTAGTCGCATTCGCGATGACAGTCGCAGTGGCAACGGCAGTCGCAGTCACAGCCTCAGCCTCGGCCTGCCTCAGCCTCAGCCTCAGCCTGCCTCAGCCTCAGCCTGCCTCAGCCTCAGCCTCAGCCCGCTTCAGCCTCAGCCTCAGTCTGCCTTCAGCCTCGGCCTCAGCCTCAGCCTGCCTCAGCCTCAGCCTGCAGCCTCAGCCTCAGCCTCAGCCTGCCTCAGCCTCAGCCTGCCTCAGCCTCAGCCTCAGCCTGCCTCAGCCTCAGCCTCAGCCTGCTTCAGCCTCAGCCTCAGTCTGCCTTCAGCCTCGGCCTCAGCCTCAGCCTGCCTCAGCCTCAGCCTGCATCAGCCTCAGCCTCAGCCTCAGCCTGCCTCAGCAGCCTCAGCCTGCCTCAGCCTCAGCCTCAGCCTGCCTCAGCCTCAGCCTCAGCCTGCTTCAGCCTCAGCCTCAGTCTGCCTCAGCCTCGGCCTCAGCCTCAGCCTGCCTCAGCCTCAGCCTGCATCAGCCTCAGCCTCAGCCTCAGCCTGCCTCAGCATCAGCCTGCCTCAGCCTCAGCCTCAGCCTGCCTCAGCCTCAGCCTCAGCCTGCTTCAGCCTCAGCCTCAGCCTTCAGCCTCGGCCTCAGCCTCAGCCTGCCTCAGCCTCAGCCTGCCTCAGCCTCAGCCTCAGCCTCAGCCTGCCTTCAGCCTGCCTCAGCCTCAGCCTCAGCCTCAGCCTCAGCCTCAGCCTCCTGCCTCAGCCTCAGCCTCAGCCTCAGCCTCAGCCTCAGCCTCAGCCTCAGTCAGCCTCAGCCTCAGCCTCAGCCTCACAGCCTGCCTCAGCCTCAGCCTCAGCCTCAGCCTCAGCCTCAGCCTCAGCCTGCCTCAGCCTCAGCCTCAGCCTGCCTCAGCCTCAGCCTGCCTCAGCCTCAGCCTCAGCCTGCTTCAGCCTCAGCCTCAGTCTGCCTTCAGCCTCGGCCTCAGCCTCAGCCTGCCTCAGCCTCAGCCTGCATCAGCCTCAGCCTCAGCCTCAGCCTGCCTCAGCATCAGCCTGCTCAGCCTCAGCCTCAGCCTGCCTCAGCCTCAGCCTCAGCCTGCTTCAGCCTCAGCCTCAGTCTGCCTTCAGCCTCGGCCTCAGCCTCAGCCTGCCTCAGCCTCAGCCCTCAGCCTGCCTCAGCCTCAGCCTCAGCCTCAGCCTCAGCCTGCCTCAGCCTCAGCCTCAGCCTGCCTCAGCCTCAGCCTCAGCCTCAGCCTCAGCCTCAGCCTCAGCCTGCTTCAGCCAAAGCCTCAGTCTGCCTTCAGCCTTGGCCTCAGCCTCAGCCTGCCTCAGCCTCAGCCTGCATCAGCCTCAGCCTCAGCCTCAGCCTGCCTCAGCCTCAGCCTGCCTCAGCCTCAGCCTGCCTCTGCCTCAGCCTCAGCCTGCTTCAGCCTCAGCCTCAGTCTGCCTTCAGCCTTGGCCTGAGCCTCAGCCTGCCTCAGCCTCAGCCTGCATCAGACTGGGAGTGTAATTCTAGGAACTCGAAGAACACGAAGTGGCCTACAGTTGGCTCCGGGCATTCAAAATGTGGCCCGGGAATGGAGTTCTGGGAACTCGAAGACCACGAAGTGGCCTACAGTTGGCTCCGGGCATTCAAAATGTGGCCCAGGAATGGAGTTCTGGGAACTCGAAGAGCACGAAGTGGCCTACAGTTGGCTCTGGGCATCCAACATGTGGCCCGGGAATGGAGTTCTGGGAGGTCGAAGAGCACGAAGTGTGTGACTGTTTGCGAAAAACGAGTTCGGACCCAGCTCCCCGGATGCCGCCCGGACCCCCCTGTGGAGTCATCTGCTGCTCTCTTTTGACCTTATTAGAAACCTATCAGTCTTCGCTGTTAGGTAAAAATGACACCTGGTGTGCTCTGGGGGCTTATCCTGGCTAGTTGCCGGGCCACTTATGGTCCGGGGGCCCCCAGGGGCCGCTCCGCTCGCGCGAACCAGAAATACGGTTGACGAGTTACCCGAGATCTTAGCACGCCTCTGGCCCGTTGGGCCAACGAATTCTCGATGGAGGCCATTACTGGGATTTCAACATTACGAATCAACGTAGTTGCTGCGCTTTGACAGTCCGATATCGTACCGAAACACAATTTCTGGGATTGTGCGCGGCGCGAAGGCCAGAGCCACATTTTGAAAGGGAGCCGCCCTCAATTTGTAAAAGACCCACAATGTTTTAAGTCGACTGTGCGCGGCGTTGAGGCGAGATCCGCATTTTGAAAGCGCCCCGCCCTAAAACCGTGAAGCTTCGTTCAAATGTTTAACACGGATGCTCGCGGCGATTCAGCGAGAACCACAGTTTGAAAACGATGTGTCCTCAATCTGCGAACTTCCTGCAATGGTTTAAAACGGATGCGCGCGGTGCTCAAACGAGCCACAGAAACGACCCGCCTTCCATCCTTGAAACGGCAGCAGAGTTGAATCGCCAGGGTGAGGAAATGTCAGGCGAAACGCCCTGCCCGCCCTTCCGACTGGCTTCGGGGTGCGACAAGGAGGAGTTACTCGTAAGGAAAAAGATTGGAGGAGAAGGAGGGGGAAGGGGAAGATGACGAGGAGGAGCAGGAGAACGAGCGTGGGGGAGGAGGAGAAAAGGGTGGAAGAGGAGGAGGAGGAGGAGAAGCGTGGATGGGGAAGGAGGGAAGAAGACTGATGATGATGATGATGATGATGATGCTGATGATGATGATGATGATGATGATGATGAGGATGAGGAGGAGGAGGAGGAGGAGGAGGAGGAGGAGGAGGAGGAGGAGGAGGAGGAGGAGGAGGAGCAGGAGGAGCAGGAGGAGGAAGATGAGGAGAAGCGTGGTGGACGAGAAACGTGGAGGAACAGAATCGTGGAGGAGGAGGAGAAGGAGGAGAAGCGCGGATGAGGAAAGCTGGGGAGGGTGGGAGGAAGCACGGCGCGTTCCGTCCGCCAGCCCGCTTCGCCCGAGCGGCCCTCCCGGCAGTCCGCTGGCCGCCGGGCCCCGCGGGCCTATGGAGAGGTCACCGGCGACCGCGGACGCGGCCGCCGCCGCGGCCAGCCTGACCGCCAAGCAGCTCACGGCGGCTTCAGGGGGCGTCGTTATCGTCGCTGTAGTTGGCGTTGTCCGTCCTCGTTATCATCTTCGGTGGTCGTCCCCGTCGCTGGGGGGTAGTTGGGGAGGGGGGTGGGCCAAGCTAGGTGCGCCAGCGTCACATCTGACGTCCTACCCCTCCTTCCCTTTCCTTACCATGGCCATGGCGTAGACCTCCAATAGATTCGCACAGTCGGATGTCGAGCAGGACAATGATCCCAAGAGGGTACGCGATGGGTGCAAAAGCACAGCGTAGAAGAGCACGGCAGAACATAGCATGTCATAGCATGGCGTGGCATTGCGTAGTGAAGCATTGCATCACAAAGCATAGTAATGCAAAGCATGGCATCGCACAGCTGTGCACAACACAGCACCGCATTGCATGCCGTGGCACGGCATCGGATGACCTGGAGGGTAAGTGGCCCGTCTACGAGAGGCCAGGGCTTGCCCCGAATGTCGGCTCCATGTCCTCGGCACCCGTGCCTGCCCGATGTGGGCGCTTTCGAATGCCAAGTGCCGTCGGGAGGCTCGGGAACGAGGTCAGCGCTGCAGCGGAAGCACGATTTTGAATGGCCGAAGCGCGGAAATGACGGCGGCGCTTCAGCGGGAACACCATTTCGGAAGAACCAGAAACGACTGGATTGAACAAACACACAGAGCAAACTAAGTGAAGAAATTTTGTGTGTGAAAAGCAATGCGTGGAGAGGACGGGACGCTCTCGGGACAGAGTCAGGAGAGAGAGAGGAGAGTAGCACTCATACTGTGCAACAGTAGAGGGAGGAGGAGGTGGAGGGGAGAAACAGGGCGGAGGGAGCTGGGGGGCAGGCAGGGGCGGAGAAGAGAGGAGGAGTGGACGAGGGGGCAGGGGGGGGGAGAGAACGGTCTCGCCCCCGTCCCCTGTCTCGCCTCCTCTTCCTCATCGCCCTGCACATCGGAAAGCGCCACGGCGAGAGTGACAAGCGAAAGCAGCACCTGAGGGTGATGGTGAGCGGCTTCGGCATCCTTGGGGGACGGGGGTTTCTTGGAGGCGTGCTGGAGGACATCTTGGGCCAATTCGGGCCACCTGACGCGATATCGCCAGCAATCTCGAGGCATTCTGGCGCCCATTTTGACGCCATCCAGAGCCGCGACGGGCACTCAAAGCCACCCGCCGCAGACCCCCAGGGAGGGAGGGGGTAATCACAAGCTAGGTGCGCTCGCGTCATATCTGACGTCCTACCCCTCCCTCCCATCCCTTACCATGGCGCTGATTTTCTCTATCCGCGGACGCGTGTCGTAGCGGACCTGTGGCTCCGCGCGCGCGTGCGTAGTGGGTGGTGGTGCGCGTGCGTGCGTGCGTGCGTGTGTGCGTGGTTGTGGTGGTGGTGGGTAAGCCCCTCCCCGCAGGAAATGACGGGGCAGGTTTGCCAGAGCGGACCTGCCAACACACTAGTTCCAGAGGACTTGCGGGATTAGAAAAAAACGCTTCAATCAAAGCGATGGAGTCGTTTGACCTCTTTTTGCCGCCGTCTCTGTGCCACCGCCGCCGCCCGCTGCTGATGTGCCGTATTGCGCTTCCGCAGCTATTGAGTTTATGAGTAAGCAAGCACCGCTGGCCTGCGCATGCGTTGGTAAAAAGGCAACGCGCGTTGGGTCGTTGCCGTCGCCGCCCTGGGCAAAAGCCAGAGGGAAGAGGGGGTAGAAACGCCGAGTGCGGGCAAGGACGCACACGGCACCCAGTCCCCCGGTGGCCGTCGGCGTTGGCCACGGCCCAATAGGGCCTCCCTGGCCCGCCCTCGACTGCCTTCCCGCCACCGGCGCGCTTCTCCCCGCCCCGCCCCGCCCCGCTCCTACAGAGCTTTCAGTGGCAACGACGGGCTGCGGGGCGGGGCTGGTCCAGTGGGGGGGAAGCATCGACCACCAATCGACCACACACAAACAGACAATCGGTGCTTGGGCGCCCCAGGAACGTGCGCTCTGGTTACCGAGGGCCCGTCGCTGATCCTTCGGCGACGCATCGCCAGTTCCAGGCCCATGTTGGTTCCCCCGTCATCGCTTTTCCCCCGAAGACTGGGGCCTCGCGGCGACCGGCCCGGCGCGCGGTCAGGTGGAGCACGCGGGCGAGAACCGCACGTTGTTGCTTGTCGAGGGTGCGGAGGCCGCGGCGCTGGCCCAGGCGCTGTCTGGCTGGCTGGGCCACTCGCGGTGCCGTTGGCGGCGGCGGCAGCGGCAGCGGCGACGACTCGGAGGAGAGCAGAAGAGGAAAAGGTACCCACATTTCTACCGTTCTCTCGGGCTTCGCCCTCTTGGGCCTCCTGGGGGGCCCTCGTCGCCACGGCTGGATTTGCCTTGAAATTTTGGTCGCAACGCACCCCGGCAGACGTCTGGGGAGTGGCAGTAATGTCCGCTTGTGATTATTAAAGGATCCCCCCGGGGCTGATGAATAGCCCCCGCGGGGCGCGAATCATGTTTTTTGTTGTTTATCACGCGCGCCATGGAGTTGTCGCGGGCGCCGCCGAGGGGATCGTGCACCCCCGTTCACGGCAGCCTCAAAACGATTGCCTGTCGCATAGAAGTTCTTGAAGGGACCACATACATCCGAGGCGAAGTCCTTTTCCATTTCAGGCTGATAGCTGGCGTTCCACACTCGTCGTCGTCCGTCGTCGTCCGTCGTCGTCGTCGTCGTCGTCGTCGTCGTCGTCGTCGTCGTCGTCGTCGTCGTCGTCGTCAACAGCAACAACAGTGGGCCTACGCAGCACCACCCCGCATGGGGCATCCGAAGTCCGTCGTCGTCGTCGTCGACGACGTGTGCGTCGACGTTACGACAACGACCTACGCAGCACCACCCCACATGGGACATCCGAAGTCCGTCGTCGTCGTCGTCGTCGCCGCCGTCGTCGTCGTCGTCGTCGTCGACGATTACAGCGGGCATGCGTAGCACACCCGCCCCCCCCCCCCCCCCTGGAGCATCCACAGTGCGTCGCTGTCCGCTGTCGCCGTCGGCGTCGTCGCCGTCGTAGAACATATTGTAGTGGAGGTGGGAAAAAGCAGGCACCCTTTCCGCCTGCCTCTGCCGCTCATCCCCCGTCCCCCCGTTTCGGTTGCAGCCATTCGAGTTGAGGCGCCTCTTCCCCCCGCTTCGTTTTTGTTGTGCTGTTCGTTACGATTTTGGCCCAAATGTTTCAATCCTTTGGTTACGCTGTTGTCCCCCTCCGTTGAAACGGCGCCGCTTGCGTCGCGCTTGTCGCCCTCCCGGTGGCGGCCGGGCGTCCGCGCCACTCACCAGCGCCGCCGCGGCGCGTGTCCATTTGGCGGGCGCCCCCCCCCAAGTCGCCCGTGCAAGGGAACCATTTGTCCCAATCATCTTGCGGTGTTGGGTCCTCGCTTTGCAAGGATAAGCCGCGCCCGGCGTTCCTTCGTTCCTCCTCTCCTCCTCCCCCTCTTCCCTCCTGTGCCACTGCGCCTCGTCCTCCACATGTTTCTGTTTCGGCACACCCCTCACGCGCTTCATGGCCTCATAGGGAGCTCCACCGAAGGCCCCAGTGGCAGGGTTCGCATGGCGGCCCTGGCCCAATCACGGCACACCCCTCACACGCTTCGTGGCCCCATCAGTATGTCCATCAAAGAACCCAGGGGCAGGGTTCGCATGGCGGTTCCGTCGCGTTTCGGCACGTCCCCCACACGTTTCGCGGCCCCATAGGGAGCTCCACCGAAGGCCCCAATGGCAGGGTTCGCATGGCGGCCCAGGCCCATGTCGGCGCACCCCTCACACGTTGCGTGGCCCCATAGGGAGTTCCACCGAAGGCCCCAGTGGCAGGGTTCGCATGGCGGCCCCGCCCCATTTCGGCACACCCCTCACACGTTCCGCGGCCCCAATAGGCAGCTGCACCGAAAGCGCAGGTGGCAAGGGTCGCATGGAGGCCCAGGCCCATGTCGGCACACCCCTCACGCGTTTCGGGGCCCCATAGGGAGCTCCACCGAAGGCCCCAGTGGCAGGGTTCGCATGGCGGCCCCGCCCGATTTCGGCACACCCCTCACACGTTCCGCGGCCCCAGAGGCAGCTCCACCGAAGGCCCCAATGGCAGGGTTCGCAAGGCGGCCCCGCCCGATTTCGGCGCACCTCTCACACGTTCCGCGGCCCCATAGGCAGCTCCACCGAAGGCCATTCTGGCACACCCCGCAAGCTCCAGCGGCAGGATTCGCATGGCGTCCCCGCCGGCACACGCCCCCAAGCCGTGACACCTTGTGTAAATGTTGATAACGAATATGCGCCTCTTGCGTCGCGCTTGTCGCCTTCCCGCTGGCGGCCGGGCGTCGGCGCCAATCACCAGCGCCGCCGCGGCGCGTGTCCATTTGGCGGGCGCCCCCCCCCCCGCGATTCGCCCGAGCAGGGGAACCATTTGTTCCAACCATCCTGCGGTGTTGGGTCCTCGTTTTGCTTGTTTTGCAGAGATAGACCGTGCCCCGCGTTCCTTCGTTCCTCCTCTCCTCCTCCCCCCCTTCCCTCCTGCGCCACTGCGCCTCGTCCTCCACATGTTTCTGTTTCGGCACATCCTTTTCATTTTTCGCGGCCCCATAGGGAGCTCCACCGAAGGCACCAATGGCAGGGTTCGCATGGCGGCTCCGGCCCATTTCGGCACACCTGTCACACGTTTCGTGGCCCCATATAGATTTCCACCGAAGGCCTCGGCGGCAGGGTTCGCATGGCGGCCCAGGCCCTTTTCGGCACACCCGTCACACGCTGCGTGGCCCCGTATGAAGTTCCACCGAAGGCCCCGATGGCAGGGTTCGCATGGCGGCCCTGGCCAAATAACGGCACACCCCTCACACGCTCCGTGGCCCCGTAAGGAGTTCCATCGAAGACCCCAGTGGCAGGGTTCGCATGGCGGCGCCGCCCTACTTCGGCACATCACCCACACGTTTCGTGGCCCCATAGGGGGTTCCACCGAAGGCCCCAGTGGCAGGGTTCGCACGGCGGCCCAGTCTATTTCGGCACACCCCTCACACGCTGCGTGGCCCCATAGGGAGTTCCACCGAAGGCCCCAGTGGCAGGGTTCGCATGGCGGCCCCGCCCCATTTCGGCATACCCCTCACACGTTCCGTGGCCCCATAGGCAGCTCCCGGCAGGCCCAGGTGGCAAGGGTTGCATGGCAGCCCCGCTGCATGTCGGCACACCCCTCACGCGTTTCGGGGCCCCATAGGGAGCTCCACCGAAGGCCCCAGCGGCAGGGTTCGCATGGCGGCCGCGCTGCATGTCGGCACACCCCTCACACGTTTCGGGCCCCATAGGGAAGTCCACCGAAGGCCCAGGTGGCAAGGTTCGCATGGCGGCCCCGCCCCGCTTCGGCGGAGGAGGAGGAGGAGGAGGACGCGGGAGGAGGAGGAGGAGGCGAGAGGCGAGAAGAGAGAGGAGGAAGGAGGGAGGGAGGAAGGGAGGGAGGAAGGGGAGGAGGAGGAGGAGGAGGAGGAGGTGGAGGAGGAGGAGGAGGAAGACCAGTGTAAATCCAAGAGTCATCAGCGATGTTGGAATAAATCCTCCCTCAGGCTCCCTCTTCATAGGCCCCTACAACGGTGCATTTCCCTTTGAGGAATTGCTTTTTTGGAAGACAACCGTCTGGAGACCCTGAAGCATGCCAAAATATTTTTTTCGGGATTCCAACGCCACGGATCAACCTGATCGTTGCGTATCGACAAGCCCGAATCGCGCCAGAACGCCATTCCTGGGACTTCAACATAGCGAATCGACATAATTGTTGCACCAGCATAATCCGGAACCCGTTCGAAGAGTTATTTCTATCACGTGGGTGATGGGAATCCGTGGAACCCCTTGCAATGTTTCAACTGAATGTGCGCCGCGCGAGGGCGAGAGCCACATTTTGAAAAGGAACCGCCTACTCTCCGCGAAACTCTTGCAACTTTTTAGAACGAATGTGCGCCGTGCGGAGGCGAGAACCACTTTAACAAAAAAAACGCCCCCCAAGCCGTGAAACTTGTTGCATTTGTTTAAAACGAATGTGCGCCGCTCTGACGCGAGAACCACATGTTGAAAGCCAATTGCCCTCAATCCATGAAGCTCTTGCACATGTTTAAAACGAATGTACGCCACGCTAAGGCGAGAGCCACATTTTGAAAACGACCCGCCCTCAATCCGTGAAGCTCTTGCACATGTTGAAAACGAATGTGCGCCGCGCTAAGGCGAGAGCCACATTTTGAAAGCGACCCGCCCTTCATCTGTGAAACTGTTGCACATGTTTAGCTTCAGAATCATAACATGGTGAGGGAGTCTCAGGCGAAACGCCCAGCCCGCCCTGATAACTGGCCTCGGGGTGCGGCAGGGAAAAATTGTTTATAAGGAAAAGAAAGTGAGGAGGAGGAGGAGGAGGAGGAGGAGGAGGAGGAGGAGGAGGAGGAGGAACGAGGAACGAGGAGGAGGAGGAGGAGGAGGAGGAAGAGGAGGAGGAGGAGGAGGAGGAGGAGGAAGAGGAGGAGGAGGAGGAGGAGGAGGAGGAGGAGGAGGAGGGAGAGGAGGAGGGGAGGAGGAGGAGACCGAGGAGGATGCGGAGGAGGAGGACACCGAGGAGGACCCTGCGAAACAGAGCCTTCTCAGCGCCTGGTGTGCAACGAAGGAAGGAGGAGGAGGAGGAGAGGAGGAGGAGGAGGAGGAGGAGGAGTAGGAGGAGGAGGAGGAGGAGGAGGAGGAGGAGGAGGAGGAGGAGGAGGAGGAGGAGGAGGAGGAGGAGGAGGAGGAGGAGGGGGGGGGGAGGGAGGAGAGGAGGAAGGGAGGAGGGGGAGGAGGAGGAGGAGGAGGAGGAGGAGGGGAGGAGGAGGAGGAGGAGGAGGAGGAGTAGGAGGAGGAGGAAGGAGCGAGGAGGAGGAGGAGGAGGAGGCGGAGGAAGGAGGAGGAGGAGAGGAGCGGAGGAGGTAGGAGGAGAGGAGGAGGAGGAGGAGGAGGAGGCGGAGGAGGAGGAGGAGGAGGAGGAGGAGAGGAAGGAGGAGGAGGAGGAGGAGGAGGAGGAGGAGGAGGAGGAGGAGGAGGAGGAGGAGGAGGAGGAGGAGGAGGAGGACGAGGAGGAGGAGGAGGAGGAGGAGGAGGAGGAGGGAGGCGGAGGAGGAGGAGAGGAGGAGGAGGAGGAGGAGGAGGAGGAGGAGGAGGAGGAGGGGAGGGGGGAGGGGAGGGTGGGGGGGGCGAGGAGGAGGAGGAGGAGGAGGAGGAGGAGGAGGAGGAGGAAGGAGGAAACAGGAGGAGGAGAGAGGAGGAGGAGGGAAAGAGAGGAGGGGGAGGAGGAGGAGGAGATCGAGGAGGAGGAGGAGGAGAGGACGGACAACGAGGAGGAGGAGGAGGAGGAGGACGACGAGTCCCCGTCGCCTCGCTCGCTGCCCACACGGCTGACCTCCCGACGCCCGCTCTGCGGCCGCCCCCCGCGCCCCTTCGGGCGACCGCCCCCCCCTTGAACGCAGCGCCGCGTGGCCTCCGGTCGCGTGTTGCGCTCGGTGGGCCGGCCGCGTTCCTGATGTCGGAAACTGCTCCTCCTCCTCCTCCTCCTCCTCCTCCTCCTCCACGTCCTCCTCCTCGTCCTCCTCCTCCTCTTCCTGTTCTTCCTCCTCCTCCTCCCTCTCCTCCTGTTTCTCATCCTCCGCCTCCTCCTCCTCCTCCTCCTCGTCCCAGTTTCTGGCATCAGAAAAGCTGCTCCTCCTCCTCCTCCTCCTCCTCGTCCTCCTCCTCGTCCTCCTCCTGTTCCTCCTCCTCCTCGTCCTCCTCCTCCTCCTTCTCCTTCTCCGCCTCCCCCCAGTTTCTGATATCAGAGAAGCTGCTGCTCCCAGCTTGCTGTCAGCGAGCGGTGCAAGCAGAACACGAGGAGGCGACGACGGCACCTCCAGCGGTTTTCCGAGTCTCCGGACGACGACGACACACCTCCAGCGGTCCTCCAAGTCTCGGGTCGGACGAACGGGGCAGGGGGATCGGGAAAGGCAGACGGACGAAATCTGCTGCATGCAGCTGGTTTCGGCCCCGCCGCCGGGCGCTTTTCTCTGTACATCAGCGCCTCCGGCGCCGGGAGCTGATTCGTCCTGTCCCACCCTTTTGCTGTCCCACCCTTTCGTCTGACCCGACAGTCTCAGGGAGGGGGGTCCGCGCCCGTCCCTCCCGAGCCCCGAGGTTCTACCTCACGCGGCCTGGCGACGACGCGATCGTGCCGCTCACGGCCGCGCTGCCTGGCGGCCCACGCTCGTCGTCGTCGTCCTCGGCGGCGCCGTCCTCGGCGCGGTCCTCGGCGCTGTCCCCTCCCTCGTCGTTGCCCTCATGCCGTCGCCTTCTCCGTCCCCGTCGTCTTCCGCGTCCCCGGCTTTCGCCGCCGTCCGCGCCGCTGCCGTCCAGGCCTCAGCGGGCGAAGAACGGTATAGTATGACATAAACTTTTGCGCTGTCGGGGGCTCCTGTCCCAGGGCGGCTGGGAAGTGTATACCCTTACGGCGGCACCGTAGGGGTATAAACTTTCCAGCCGCCCTGGGGCAGGCGCCCCCGACAGCGAACAAGTTAATTTTATACCGCTCTTCGCCCGTTAAAGGCCGTCGCCCGCCGCCGCCGCCCGCCGCCGCCCTCCAGGCGGCGGCCCGTCGCTCTCGCTGGCCGCGCCGCCCGCGGCAGCCAGGCGGCGGCCCGTCGCTCTCGCTGGCCGCGCCGCCCGCGGCAGCGAGAGAGCTCCGCCGCGCCTCGGGGTGCGCGCGGCGAGCGGCGGCGGCCACCTGCCGCGCCTCCACAGTGCAGTCACGAGGGGGGGTCGGTCAGTTGCTCGTCCTCCTCCCTCTCCTCCTCTTCTCCTCCTCCTCCTCTCCTCTCTCCTCCTCCTCCTCTTTCTCCTCCTCTTTCTCCTTCTCCTCGTCCTCCTCCTCCTCCTCCTCCTCCCCTCCCCTCCTCCTCCCGTCCTCCTCTTCCTCTCCTCCTCCTCCTCGTCCTCCTCCTCCTCCTCCTCCTCTCCTCCTCCTCCTCTCCTCCTCCTCCTCTCTCTCTCATCCTCTTTCTCTCCTCTCCCTCCTCCTCGTCCGTCCTCCTCCTAATTCCTCCTCTTCTTCCTCCCTCCTCCTCCTCTCTGCCCCTCTCTCCTCCTCCTCCTCCTCTCCTCCTCCTCCCTTCTCTCCTCCTCCTCCTCCTCCTCCTCTCTCCTCATCCTCATCCTCTCCTCATCCTTCTCTCCTCCTCCTCCTCATCATCATCATCATCATCAGCAGCATCATCATTATCATTACCTCATCATCACCAGCATCATCATCAGCTCATCGTCATCATCATCACCATCATCATCATCATCATCATCATCATCATCATCATCAGCAGCAGCAGCAGCAGCAGCATCAGCATCAGCATCAGCATCAGCATCAACATCATCAACATCATCATCATTATCAGCATCATCATCCTCATCATCAGCATCATCATCACCATCACCATCATCATCATCATCATCATCATCATCATCATCATCATCATCATCATCATCATCATCATCATCATCTCGATCCTCCGCCTCCTTTGGGGGTGCACCAAAAGCTCGCAGCGTGAGCCCTTTCCCAAATCTATGTTTGGATGCGGATCGCTAGCGCGCCGCGTCTCCCTCGTCGTCGTCGGCGTCGTCGTGTTCGTGGTGCTGCTCGGCGTCGTCGGTGCCCTTCTCGGGACTGATTTCCCGTATGCAGTGACCCTTCGGTTCTCCGCCTTTAGCGCTACACCAACTTAGGCTGCCGTGAGTCGTCGCGTCTTCCCACTAGCGGTCCAGTGGAGAAGGAAGAACACACGAACAGGGCCAAGCTCGAACTCTTGTCACCCCAGTGCGCACTGAGCGGCGCAGGAGGTCAGCAGAAGCAGCGATCTCCCCCCGCCTCCCCCTCCCCCTGGCCCCTCTATTCCTCGGAGGGCTCCGCCCGGGGGGCTGGGACGGAACGCGCCGGTCGCTCCTTTGAAAGCCGCGGGCCGTCGGACTCGCGCGCATCGAGGCGCGGTCCGACAAAATCCCCCCCCCTCCCCCCCCCCGGGTGCCAGGAGGCCGTCTGCCATGGAGCCCGCCCCCTCCAGGCGGCCTGACGCTGTCGCTGCACGCGCCCCCCCGCGCGGGCGCCGGCGGGAGCCCGGACGCCCTCTCGGGCGGCACCGCCTCGGCCAGCTCGCTGCCGCAGGCCCAGCTGGCGGGATGGGGCGGGCGGCGAGCGGCCAGCGGCGAGAGTCTCCGCCGAGCGACAGGCCGCGAGCGGCGAGCCGCGGGCTCCGAGGAGGAAAAGGTTCCCATACCTCTAATCCCCGCCCGTTTTCCCTTTTTTTTGGGCCTCCTGGGCGGTCCTGTTTTTTTTCCTCGCTTTTCCAATTTTTTTCTCTCGTTTTTCCTTTTTTTTGGCCTCTAATCCCCGTCCTCGTCGCCACCGCTGGATTCGCCTCGAAATCCTGGTCAGAACGCACCCCTGGGGAGGTCCGGGGAGCAGCGGTATCGGTACCTGTTGGTTTCCAGCGACGACGATCGACGAGCGACGATGGAGGACGACGGGGGCGCACGACGAGCGACGACGGACGACGATGACGAACGGCGGACGGTCGACGACCGGCGACGGCGACGGTGGACTATGTCGTCGTCGGCAGCATCGCTTCGGAGGCTCTTTGGGTGTCGTTCCCTGGCGGCTCTCGAGCGCGCTGCTCGGGGCTGCGGGTCAGGAGGGGCCCGTTCTGAGCGGAGTTTCTTGTCGGGTCGGGGACGACGACGAAGGATAACCCCGACGGCAAGCTGTGGCCAGCGACCGACGGCAATCGCGAACGACGACGAGAGGACGACGGACGACGCATGACGAACGACGATGCATGAGGAGAGACGGATGATGGGCGACGACGACGATGACGACGGCGGCGGCGGCGGCGGCAGTGGTGGCTACGACGACGACGACGACGACGTCGACGACCGCGACAGTGACGACGACCGATCGACCGACCGACCGAGGACGTGGACGACGACGGCGACGACGACGACGACAACGACGACGACGACGACGACGACGACGACGACGACGACGTCGACCGACGAGGTCTCCAGAGTGCGACGGCGGCGGCGGCGGCGGCAGCGGCGACGACTACGGCCGCTGCGGCGACGGCGGCGGCGACGGCCTCCCGGGCCCCTTGGGGGGCAGAGGCGCCCGCCGCGCCGCCTGCGCGGCGGAGGGCGTACACTGCGCCTTGGGCGGAGGAGGGCGCGCCGCCCGGGCGCAGAAGGGCGCCGCTGGCAGGACGCCGCCGCGGCCGCCGCCGTGGTCGCCGCCCGCCGGCGCCGCTGCCGCCGCCGTCGTCGTCGTGGGCGGCGTCGTCGTCGTCGTCGCCGCCGCCGTGGTCGCCGCCGTCAGCTGCAGGACGGGATGGCGTGTCAGGACGTCGCTGGCGGCAGGCCGCCAGCGCCGCCGCGGACAGGGGGGGGGGGCAGGGGGGCAGGAGAGCGGCGGGGCAGGAGAGCGGCGGGGCCTCTGGCGCGCGGCCCCCCTCGGGCTGGCGGCTGGGCTGCTCGCGGAGGACCCGGCGCCGCTGGACGCCGGAGCCGCGGGGGGGCCAAAGCGGGTCGGAGTCGGGCGGGTGGTAATCGGGGGTGGCCGAAGTTGGGGGGGGGGTGAAGCACAAGGGCCACAGAGGGGCCTTTGGGGGCCCTTGTGGAGCCAGCTGGTGCCCATGGAGGAGGCAGGGCCCCATTCGGGGCCTTCTCTTCACCCCTCGTGTGGGGCACCCCCCGTGACCACCCGCCCGGCGGAGGTCGATAGGTCTTCGCCTCTCGTGTGGGTCCCCCCCCCGTTGCCACCCGCCCAGCGGAGGTCGACAGGAAGCCACACCCTGTTGGGCCGAACGAAAGGGGGGCACAGGGAAAGGGGCGGTTACGAAGTCTGCTGCATGCAGCTGGTTTCGGCTCCGCCGCTGGGTCCATCCTCGACACGTGGGCGCCTCCTGGCGCCGGGAGGCGCCGGGAGAATCAGCTCCGTGAGCTGATTCTCAGACCCCCTCTTTGCTATCCCCCCTTTCGCCCAGCCCGCCCCTGCGAAGGCGATTCATCAGCGAAGGGCGCGCAGCTCCGGTGCTCGACAGGCTGCTGCGGCCGCCGCGTCCCTGCCTGCGCCCGCCGGGCCTGGTCCCGCAGCATTGTCACCGAAGGGGGTGTTGCCGAAAGGGGGTCGCGTCCATCCCCAGCAGGACACGCGCGTCCGACGCGCCCTTCCCCCCGCCTCCTGTTTCTCTTTCGCCGCCTCCTCCCACGTCCCGGACTTGCGGAGGAGGAGGGGAGGGAGCGGGAGAGAAAGGAATGGACAGGAGCAGGAAGAACAGGGGGGAGATGGAGGAGGAGGAGGAGGACGACGACGACGAGGGGGAGGGATGGAGAGGGGGAGGAGGATAAGGGTGAAGGGGGAGGATGTGGAATGGAAGGAGAGGGCGGAAGAGGAGAAGGAAAAGGGGGAGGAGCTTGGAAGCGGCGAGTAGGGATGACGGGCAAGAGGAGCAACAGTTTGGAGGAACTGGGACGAGGATGATGCGGAGGAAAAGGGGAACGAGAAGAAGGAAGAGGAGGAGGAGTAGGAGGAGGGGAAGTAGGGAGCGTACGTAGCCATTTGGGCTCAAGTCCGTAGCGGTTCGCTCGCATTGTACTCAGTGTAAGATGCACAAGCGGACAGTGTTCGGCGGCAACAATTCTAGACGCTGCGCGTAACCCCACCAGCCCATCCAGAGACGATGCCCAGTGGATTTACCTCGATCAGGGAAGTGGGCAGCACTCAATTGAAGGGTCCATTTTGGAGCGCTCTTGGGACACTCTTGGGCGCTCTTGGGGCCGTCTTGGGGCTCGCTTGGGCCTCTCTTGCGTCTTGGGGGCCTCTTGGAGCGTCTCGGGGAGCCTCTGGGGACCTCGTGGGGGTCTTTTCGGGGCCTCTTGGAGGCCTATTGGGCGCCTCTTGGGGCCTCCTGGGCGCCTCTTGGGGCCCTCTTGAGGCGCTCTTGGGAGCCTTGGGAGCGCTCTTGGGGCCATCTTTGACAAAATCGATCAAACAAAGGGGGCAGGAATTAACGCTGCCCCTCGGGAGCTCCACAAGTCGCCTCTTGGGGCGCTCTTGGGGCCCTCTTGGGGCTCTCTTGAGCTTCTCTTGGGCCCTCTTGGCCCATCTTGGAGCCATCTTGAGGCCTCGGATGGCCATCAGAAGCGAAACAACGAGAAAGCAAACAACACGTATTTCCCCAATGTTTTCGAAGGGTGTTGTCCTCTTCGGGGCCTCCTGGGGGAGCTCTATGGCCACTTGGAGCCGTGTTGGAGCGGTGTTGTGGCCTCCTTGAGCATCTTTGGAACCATCTTGAGGCATCGTGGGATATTCTGAGCCATCATGGAAGTCACTTTTGGTTCTCCCAGGCACTCGTGGAGCCATCTTCATCAATGCCCTCCCCCCCCCGAGGATGCCAAAATGTTGCCGGCACCTTGATGGAACCAATAATATTGGCATTCTCGCCGAGGCCTCTTAGGGTGGTTTGGGTGCCTCTGGGGGCCTCCTGGGCACCTCGTGGGGCTCTGTTGGCGCGCCCTTGGAAGCCTTGGGGACAATATCAGGGCCATCGTGGATGACATCGATCAAACAAGAAGGGAGTTTTAACTAGTGGCGCCCCCCCAGAAGGCCAAACTTAGGCCAAAACCTTGTACAACCAGTGAGGTTGGCTCCTCGCCGAGGCCTTTCTGGACGGCCCCATATGGTGTTGACACCTCGCGACCGGCCCCATCCAGACCCAGGGGAGGGGGGGGGGTAAACCCTTCCTCGAAGGGGAAGAGGGACAGATGGACGACAAAATTTCCTAGACCACCTACGTCTAGAAGGGCTGGTGGGAGCATGGCAACGGTGGCTCCCCTTCCAAGGGTAGTACTGGTACCCCAGCGAGTCACCAAGAAGTTGCAAGCTGAGATCTCGGAGCTGCAAGCCAAAGTACGTGATCAGCAGAAGTTGAAAGCTAATCGTGGAACACAACCCGTGGAACACATCCCAGGCAGGCCACGGATGTGGATGATGGACAACAACCGTATGGTAATCTTCTCGATGGACAGGCCGCAGCTTTTGAGGTCACTTTGCAGCGACTTCCTGAATATTTGGTTCGCGATGTACTCGAGCTGGGACCCACCAGAGGCGAATTCTCACAGCAGCGCGACAAGCTTCACGCTGAACGACATGAGTGGAAGCCCGTTGGAGCTCAGATCTTGGATGTCAACCGGAGACTTTATGTATCATTTTGATTTACGTGTACAGAGGGAGCTCAAGCGGCTCGAGGCGCCGGTCAAGGCGGACAACGAGAGTGCCGCGCCAATTCTTGCACAGCAGGTTCCGGCGGAGGCACGGCGGGCAAAGTTGGCAGCTTCAACGCCCCCCCCCCCCCCCCCTTGGGCCAGGGCCTGAGCAACCCGGGGGCCGCAGGGGCACTTGTTCACGGCGGGCATTTTGGAGCACGCGCTCCGAAAGCATGAGGCGGAAGGAGAGCTCTTGGACATCATCTCCAAAGAAGGGGGCCCGCAGTTTGCAGCGGCGCCTGAGAAGTCAGCGCCTCGAGAGCCTGCGCCAGCGCAGCGGCCAGTTGCGGATGCGACGCAGCAAGCTGTTGCAGTCTGTTGGGTTTGCGGCGTTGCCGTCGCTCCAAGAGAGGATGGGATTTCGTTTCGGGCGTTTGTCGCGGACTCGGTCTCGGTCGATGGCCCTGGGGCGCGCGGCCCGGATATTCCGGAGCTCCTCGCCGCAGCCGACGTCGCGTGCAATGGGTCCACGCTGTTCAGCCCATATAGTTGAACGCGTCGCGCATCCTCTCACTCGTTGTTTGCCGTGTTCTGCGCGCATGAATCCTCTAATCACGATGGTCAACGTTCAGTTGTTCTGCTGGGGGATCGTCGGCAACGCTGCGCGGTCACGCGCGTGGTTTCTCAAGAGGCAGCTCTATCCACTGCAGAGGTGGCGACTGCCTCCCCTGTCTTGGCACCCTGGGCGCTCGTTGAAATATGTCCAGAGGCTTCGCCTCTCACTGCGATCGACGCCCCCCCTCGCTGGCCCCCGGGGCCTGGGCGATTCGGGGGCCAGGGCCCGACAGGGGTCCGACGACCATCCGCCCCGTGCCAAACCAGGGTGGTCAGCGACAAGAACAGGTCTGCAGGTGGCAGGGTCTTTCATGGGAAGTGCGTCGAGTCTCAGGGCAGCTCGGAGGTTCTCGGACAGCTGGATCACTGAAGTCAAGTCCTGAAGGTCGACGATCCTGACACTTCCACGCAGCCTGGTCGCGCGGGTTCACCGCCTCCCGCCCCTGCAGGCCAGGGATCAGCGGTGGTGCAAGACTACGCAGATGCGCGACCGGACCTCGCGCGCGTGGGCAGCAATGTGGATAGAGGGCGCGCATCGGGCGCCGCGCGCCAGCGAACGGTGGTCGCGGTGGCGCAAGCTGCTCGTGAATTAAATCCCCCAGCGCGAATGCAGTCGCGGTTTGGCGATTTACGTGGGAAGTGGTTTCCAGGGCGATCGAGAACACATATTATATCACGAGCTTTGATCCAGCGCTTGGGGACAGGGCGAGTCGTCGCGGCGGCGAGTTTTTGCCGCGGCATCTGGTCACGTGGTCTCCGGGCGAGGATATGCTCAAGAAGCGCACCATCGGCGCCAGCCCTCGCCGCCGCGGGCCGCGCGCCCCGGGCCGTCGGGGCAGCGGCCCCCCGCCCCTGCCTCAGTCGATCTGATCTGGGCGGCGGGCAGGCAGCGCCTCGCGACGCGAGAGGCTGCGCGGGAATTGGCAGAGGCGCGGCGATGGCTGAGGGGCTGCTCATTATGGTGGGGTTACTGGCGCAGGCTCTTCGGTGGGTTACTTGACCCGAGCGCCCGGATATACTTTCGCTCCAGAGCGTCGCGCGCGCGGGTAGATTCGTCGCTCTGCAACGACGGGCGCAGGAACTCAGCAACCATGGGCGACGGGCAAAGTCTTCGGATACAAGCGGCAGGAACTCGAGGAGACGCGGCTGCGCTGCCTGCGACAGGCAGCACCGAGGCCCCGTTTATCACGCAGGATGTTCTCCCTGATCATCGGCCTGCAGCGGCTCGCGTACAGTGGGGCCTTTCAGGGGGAATAGTGGTCATGAGTGCTTATCTTTCTGATGGCCAAGGTTCGCATGCGGAAAATTTGCCCATCGTGCCGGGCAGTATTCGACGCGCGGGGCTGTTCGACATCCGGCGCATGGGCTGGAGAGTCTCGGGCGACTTGGATTTGCGGCCCGATGCATGGGTCGACGCTGGTTGGAGCAGGCGCGAGGCTATCCAGGGTGGCTCGATACTTCATTTTGCCACAAGTGCTGAAGGTGCGACCTATGACTGCTCTTTGGTCCCCGCTAGCCTGCGAGCGCGATTCAAAGAACCCGACGTGGATCTTGGCCCAGTTGCTGCAGCGCATTAATCTGTTCAGTGTCCTTTGCAGGTTACTACTGACGCACCGACGTGGAAAATAGTTTTGGTCGATCCAACGGACGATTCGGCGACGCAGCCGATCGGTGGCCCGTTCGATCCCCGGCGCGAGGAATGGCAGCAGGCTCGCGAGGTGGCGCAGCAGGTGCACTGAGTTCTCGCCGCAGATGGCGCGGGACGCGGTGCTACATCAAGTGGGCGCCAGGATCTAGGCGAGCGCCGGCAACGACGGTAGGGCGAATTTCAAGAAGCATTGGGGCAGGGCTGGAGCTGCGGCATGGAGATGGGAAGCCTTGGAACGGCACCCTCCTCGCAAGCGAACGCATGCATCGTGGGAGTTCAGCTCTTGGCAGGTTGCGGCTAGATTGGGTGCCCGTCTCCGTCGCGCGCGGCGCATCTCGGGCAGCGTTGCCAAGTGTCACAAGTTGCCATTGCTTTGTGCGAGGCGAAGCAGCAATCTCCCTGCATTGCCAAAGTCATCAGATACATTGTTCTCGCTGGAAAAAACTTTGGAGTGCAATCGCGCGCTCAAGAAATTGCCGCGCGATATGTGACGTTTTTTCCAGAGTGGATTGGCGGTCTTGCCGCGGGGCGAGTTCACCATTATGCCGGGCGGGGCTGAGACGCAGGAGGCGGAGGACGCAGAGATCACGACGGCAGAGAAGCAGAAGGCATGGAGCCTGCGTGCCAATCGGTCACCCACGCGATGGGCGAGCGCAGCGCGCCGGTTCAACTAGGTCGCGCAGGCGCGCCCGAGATGGCACTGGCCGCGATTTAAGGCGGTCCGCATGGAGCTGCTGCTCGCGAGCGTCAATTGCGTGAGTCTGCGGGATATCATGTGTGTTCGGCCGCTGCTCTGCCAGGTGATTTTTCTCCATGGGGGCGATTAACAACGCAGGACTTACTTATGCCGTGCGTTCGGCAACTGGTCAGATTAGCATTGCTCGATGGGCTCTGCGGCATATCTCAGACGGTGGGTTGGAGGCTCTGGCTATCTTAGTACATCGCTGTGAAGACAAAGGCCAGGGCGCAGTGTGAATGATTGTGTACGCCGTGCAAAACCTGACGGCGGCAGTCGCTTGATATGCTTGGCCGATGCAATGTTCAGACTTCGGTCGAGGGTGCGTTCGGTCGTTGCCCAGGGCCAGCTGCGCCAGGCCAACGCGCTAAAAAAAATGCGTTTCGGTGGCGCAGGAAGATCCCCGTCGGGTTCGGCAGTGGTCCGCAACGCCCATGCAGAGATGGCGGTATCGCTTGAAGAATCGGCAGTATCACCTGTTGGATGCTTGGAAGGCCTTCGAGACGGTCAACCCCATTGCGCTTTTGGATCATCTGGACGCCCGAAATGGGTACGGAAAGAATGGGTGCAATGCCCAACAGCAGTTCCTGTTCATTTTGCCCAGGACTCGTTGTCCGCGCCGCCGCGGCCTGTGTCCATTTGGGACAGAAGGCCGCCTGCCCAACAGCGGCCGCTGTTGATTTGGGACAACATTTGTTGCTGGGCATTGTGCCCATTCTTTCGGTGCCCATTTCGGGTGTCCAAAAATCAGAGTCGGTTGTGAGTTTATCCAGCGTTGTTCACTTGGGTAACGTTGCAATGTCGTCTTCGACAACTCGCGGTCACAGGCCACGGCTCATTGTCTGGATTGCATCTGTCGCGGCAAGGGATCCCTGAAGGATGCAGCCAGCGCTCCGCGATGCCGACGATCCTGACTGCGAGGGTGGTGCACAGATTAGCGCGTCATGGTATCGTACTTCGGGCGCCATCCGACGACCTGTAGGCGCAGCAGGCGGGCTCCTGCCTGCAAAGGCTGCGGGTGTCTCGGAATGCCTTCACAGCGTCCCTGGCTGATGTCGAAGAATTGTGTTTGGTCGTTCCCCGAGCGGGTGCCATGGACAGCAGAAATGGTGTCTTCGCTGCTTCGCCGCATGCCTCGGCGGAAGAAGCCGGGCTTAGGCGGATGGACCGTGAAGGAGCTTCGGCTGCTGCCTCCGGAGCTGCACGCGTGGATCGCCGAGCTGCTCGAGGAGGTCGAGGCCCGTGGGAACTGGCCGAGCGAGCTGGTGGAGCCGGAGGGCCTCCTGCTCCCGAGGCCCGGCGCTAGCGCGGACCCCATGGACAGGCGCCCGATCTGGCTCCTGCCCATCTTGTACCGCTTGTGGGCGGCAGGGAGTGCCCGTCTGTTCGCTCAGTGGCGCGCGCGGTGGGCAGGCGAGGAGGTCCAGAGAGGCGCGGAGGAGCTGGCTCGGGAGCTCGCGCTGGAGCTGGAGGCGGCGGAGGCGCTGTCCGAGACGATCGCTGGGGCGGCGCTCGATTGGCGGAAGGCGTATGACCACATCGACCTGGCCTCCCTGCTGGGCATCTTGGCGCGTGCCGGCGCCCCTCGATGGGTGTCGGCCCCGGCCCTGAGCGCCTATGCGGCGGCGCGCCGGATCCGGGTCGGACGCGCCATCGGCCAGGCATGGCAGCCCGCGTGCGGGATGCTGCCTGGCTGCGCGGTGGCCGTGTTCCTCCTGAGCGTCCTCACGTTGCCGTGGCAACGGCGCGCTGGGCAGCTGGACGACCGGCTCCGGCGGCGCATCTACGTGGACGACTTCACGCTTTGGGCGCGGGGCGGCCCGGGCGAGACCGGCGAGGTGGCCGAGTCGGTCGCCGGCGCGCTGGCTATCACCGCCGAGTTCGAGCTCGCCATGGGCTGGCGGCTCAATCGCGACAAGAGCCGGCAATTCGCCAACTCCGCTGCGCTCCGCCGATGGCTGGCGGCCCAGACCCTTCTGATTCCTGCCGGGCGCCAGTTCCGCGACCTCGGGGTGGTCGCCGCCGCCGGTCGGGTGCCTCGCTGCGCCGTCGCCGGATCGAGGGTGCGCGCCGCAGGAGTGCGGTTCGCCAGGGTCGGGCGGCTCCCGTTGGAGTTCCGCCATCGGTGCCGGCCGCAGGATATCCTGCGGCCGCCCCCCGGCGAAGGAATTGGCAGGACTGCGGGCGGCGGCGCGGCAGGCAGTCTGCTGCGGCGGATTCCGGGCTGCCGCCGAGGTGGTCTTCGGCGTCTTGAGTCCGACTTGGCGGTTGGACCCGGCGGCAGTCGTCACCCTCGCGCCCTTGTGGCAGGCGGCGAAGGCGCTCCGCCGAGGGCGTTTCCCCTCGGCGCTCTGGCGGGCAACGGACGGGGCCGGCACGGCCGCGGCGCTGGCCCTGTCGCCGCGGCCGCCTGGAGCTTAGCGCAGCTCCGCCTCGGCGCCGACGTTGAGCGCTGGACCGGCGTCTCTGCTTGCCCGGACGGGTGGCGCCCCGCCGACCAACCGCTCCAGGCCACGCGCACCGCGCTGCTTGAGGCATGGGCGCGCCGGGAGGCAGCTGCCGTGGCAGGCAGACGGGCTGACTTCGCGCACGTCGCACGCGGGGTGGACCGCTGGGCGACCAGGCGGCTGCTGGAGTCGGGGGCCCTCGCGCCGGACGCAGCTGGGGCCTTGCGCGCAGTGCTGTCGGGGAACATCGTTGCGGAGTCGGTGGCGGCGAAGTGGGGCAGGGCCGCCGCCCTGGCGACGGCAAGGATTTCGCAGGCCGCGCTGCGCGCGCGGTTGCCGTCTGGCGTCGCGAACACGGGAGTGCTGCAGACGGACGTCAGGCTCGCCGCCCTTGCCGAGGAGGCCGCCAGAGCCCTGCCGCCAGCGCCGCTCCCGGCAGCCCAGATGCCCGCGCCGCCCGAGCCGCGCGGGCGGGCTTGGACCGACGGAGCGTGCGAGCGACCACAGGACCCGCTGATGGCCCGGGCGGCCTGGGGGCTGCTGCTGGAGGGGCCCCGCGGCACGAGCGACCGCAGTGGGCCGGTGAACGCGGCGCAGACTGCGCAGCGGGCTGAGCTGGCCGCCGCCGTCCGAGCCGTCAGCTTGGCGGGGGCGCCCGTGGAGGTCATCGCGGACTCCCGTTTCGTCCGCAATGGCGTGGCCTCCTTGCGTGCCGGCGCATGCTAATTGCCTCGACTGGGCGCATTCCGATTTATGGGAGCGCATCGCGGAGCACAGCCGGAGCGGGTTCCTCGCGGCGCGATGGGTCAAGGGCCGCGCAACCGCCGAGGAAGCGCTCGCCCGGGGGCTGTCCGCGGAGGACAGGGCGGGCAACGCGGCTGCTGACCGGCTGGCATGCGCAGCGGCCAAAGCCCGGCCCCCCCCGCCACCGCTCTGCCTGGAACGCGACTTCCAGCTGACGGCGCTGGCCGCAGCACACGGGTGCTCGCTGCGGTTGAACTGGCGGCCTTGCAAGCCAACCGCGAGAGCCGCGGGCCCGAGGGGCCGCGCGTGCGCCGCCGCTGGGCCGCCGCGCAAGTGCCCCGCGCCGCCAGGAGTGCTCGGCACCCGCCAGCGGCGCCGGCGGCGCCAGCTCCCCCGCCGCCGCGCCGGCGTACCCGGGCGGCGATTGAGGCCGGCGGGGCCGTCGCGCCTCCTACGCCAGCCGAGGCTGCGCGCGCCTTCTTCGCAGGCGCCGCATGGCAGGCGCACGCGGCGGCGCAGGGCCCGGGCTGGGTGGCGTGCCTGCGCTTCGGCGCTTCGGCGGCGCGGTGGGCGCAGCTGTCGGCGAGGCCGTGCCCGGGGTGGGCGCCGGCGCTGCCCCCGCGGGCGGCCATGTTGCTGCTGACGCCGGCGGTGCGCGCCGGCGGTGGCACGGAGGCCTGGCGCGCCGCCCTGGAAGCGCGCCTGCGGGCCCGGCCAGGGCCCTCCCTTCCCCCCCTCAGCCGCGGGGCGCCTGTTCGCATGGTAAAAAAGTGTTTGCTCATCTACGTTCAAGGCGGCAGTTGCAGCGTCGACGCAGTCAGCAAATTTCTGTCGCATTCCATCGAATGACCACCTGCGCAACCTGGGGCGCACGTGGCGTGGGCTGGTCATTCAACCTAGAGTAGCACGCGAAATATTCAAGGCGCCCAAGCTCAGGTCAACGCGGGCGCGGACTTTCAAGCCCGCGGTTGGCTTGAGAGTCGCGAGGCTTCGGAGAATTTGATCATTATTTTCGTCAGGCCACGGCGCCGCGACGCCGCGGCCGGTGGAGTCGCGGACAATCAGGTCGCGGATTTGAGGCAACTGGTCCCGGCGAGTGCTGGATATCCCCAGCGGGGGACTATCAGCACGTTGTACTTTGCCGCGCAACGTGGTCCCTGGTACGACCAAGCCTGCGAAGCAACTGCGCGCGCCAGTCCTTCCTTGCCATAGGCTGGCCTGGGAACGGCTGATCAGTTTAAGCCGGGAGCTTGGCGTGCTTTGGGCGCGGGGGAGTCTGCGCGGGCGCAGGTGCGCGGCCCCTTCGCGGTTGCCGCGTCATTGTTTAAGCGAGTCGGTTGGCGCGCGTTTTCGATCCCTGGCGGTCTTGGACGACCTCGGTGTGCACAGGCTGACGAGTCCACGGCGCCGTGGACGCGAGTGCTCAGGGCGCGTGTTAGGGCCCATCGGCTGCATTGGCCCCCGTCAAAGTTACGGACGCGGTTCGGGGTTTATGGCCTTGCTCTTCCTGGGGGAAGGTGCAGCTCTTTAAACGTACGGATGTCTCAGATGCACTACGCCGTGGATGTCGAGGAGATGTGGGATCGATTCGCCGCTTTTGTTTCAAGTGTGATGCGGCGAACAAGTGGGCGATTGACGGTGAGGATGAGCACCTGGTGCCAGGGGGGCTCATCAAGTTTCGGGATTCGGTGCTCCAGCGTGGCACTAGTCAGCGGCTTTGCGCCACCGACGAATGCTTTGATATGTGCGTTTGTATTCCTTAGCTACCAGGAGCTATTGAGCACGCGACTTCGGGCCCGACAGTGTATCTCTGTGGCGATTGGGGCAGTCTGCCCGCGGGCTGGCCCAGCGCCGCGCTCGCTGGTGGGTCCGCCGTTCGTTCAAGCATTCTTGAATTCAGGCGTTGCGGATGGGCATGGGTTCAGATGGCTGTGGGAGGGTATCCAGCGAGGGTTATTAATGGGGGGCTTGCTGGGGTGCCACAAACGATTGGCGCCACTGGACATCGTTGCGCGCATGGGTTTGCGTGGCATTTTTCTACTAAGGCGCTGGTGATCACAGATTTGGACGCGCTGGTCTCCGATGATTATCGCTGGGATGTCGCCGACGCTATGAGGAGGGCACGGCGCGCGGGGCTGGCGCGCCATCCAACAAGAGTCAAAGATAAAGAAAACGAAGCCGCCTTACTCTGATCGGCGCCCTTCGCATCTTGATATGGACGAAGTCGCCGCAGGCTTGGCGCCGCGGACGTCGAACGACGATTGGGCGCCAAAGAATGCATGGGAAGACTATGTTGCTGCGCTGGGGGATCGCGGCATTGGATATTGCGGAGGGCGTTGCGATTGGTTCAAGCATGCTCTCGTAGGCGAAGATGATGGCCAGACATATTGGATTTACCTCGCGCCGTTTGTTCTAGCAGCAGCTATAGGAGAAAGTGCGACCTCCGCGACCACAGCGTGAGTATAAGCCCCAGGCCACAGCATTGGAGCACGGCTTTTGGCGGCCGCGATTGCAGAACTACTCGCATCAAGAATCGACGCTGGGGTGCCCGGAAGAATTGCGACCGTGCGGAGTTGCAGCGGCTGCAGTCCGATGTCTTCATCTGCGCTCGCAAGGGCTTGACGTTCCAACCCGTGCTTAGTGAGGCTGGACATGTTGCAGCTACTGGGGCAGATGAGGACGCGGGCGCGCTGCCCGAAAGCGTGGATGTCGACTCATCGTCGTTGGCTTCGCTGGCCAAGGATGCACTTTGCAGCTGGGCGGCATGGCTTGCACCTGCGCGGGGCGAGCGCGGCCCAGAAGTGATGCCACGCAGGAAGGTTTCTCAAGCTCAAAAAGGGCTGTCCTTGCGTGGCACAAAGATGGCCCTGCGACGCGCAACGTTCAGGTCTCGTGTGTCTCGCGCGTTGCCAACGCGAGATATCTGGAGTTCCTCGCAGACGTCGGGTCGCAGATGAGGAAGTAAGGTTCTGAGTGCTGTTGAGTTGTCTGGTGTTTTGACTTGCGCTGGCTGTTCATCTCAGGGACGTCGCACAGCCTGCGGGTGATCCTGCTCCGCTTGCATTGATAGGGGCGTCGCGGAGTTCGCTGGTGATCCCGCCGCATCATCACTGACGCGGGCGTGACCGAGCTTGCGCTTGTCCTGCCCCGCGCGCATGCCAGTTGCGGCTGCTGCATTTTGATCCACGCCGTCTCCGGGGCGTGGTCTCTGGCGCAGGATGTGGCGTCGTGGCGCCTCGGCGGCAGTTGTTTCTTGATGTGCTATGTTTTGGCCGGCGGTGGCGACTGACTTCGCTGGCTAGTCTGGACAAGGGCGCCACGGACCTTTCGGGTGATCCTGCCCTACTTGCATTGGGGGGTGTTGCAGAACCATCGGGTGATCCGTCCCTATTCGTACTTCATGTTCTGCGGCTTCAGAGAGATCGGCGAGGTCTTCTGATCTGGCGCGCGGTCTCTGGTGAACCTAGCAGTCTTCAAGGTGCAGATGAGGCAGTTACTTTTGATGTGATGTTTTCTGGCTGGCGGTGGTGCCTTGCTGCGCCGACTGTCCTTGGCAGGGGTGGCACAGAACCCACTGGTGGTTTGGTCCCGCTTGCATTGGTCGGGGCGCCGCAGGGCCTTCAGGCGATCCTGCCCCATGCATACTCCATGGACTTCAGCTCGTCTTGAAGCCGCCGCAGCGCGGGCCGTGTGCCGTCGCGGCGCCCGCCCGTGACTCGGGCGGCCGCCCAGAGGAGCATTCGGAGCATCCGGGGGGTAATGGGGGAGAAAGAGGAGGGCTGTGCGGGCGTGGGGGGAAGGGGGACGGGACGGGGGGCAGCTGTGAGGAGCAGGAGGATCTTCGAGGTAGCGAGGAGGAAAGATGAGGACGAGGAGCAGGAGTGGCAGTGAAGCCACCTCCCGAAACGTAAACGCGCGCAGTAATGTCCAAGCATGCCGACCCCAGCTTCTCGACCCTCGACACTGGCGACGGCGAAGACCACGGACGACGGACGACGAAGACAAACGAGCGACGACGACGACGACGCCGATTTCGACGCCGATGGCGACGACGACCCACCGACGACACGACGGCTGACGACGACGACAGACGACGTCCGACCACGGACGACGGCCGACGACGACGGACGACGATCGACGACGGGCAGCGGACGACGGAAACGACGACGAACACGACGACGACGCCAACGAGCGACGCCGATGCCGACGATGACGACGACCCGACGACAGGCGACGGCCGACGACGACGACCACGACGACGGACGACGGTCGACGACGACCGACGACGGACGACGACCGACGACGGACAACGGATAATGGAGACGACGGCGACGACGATGACGGACGAATACGATGACAGCGACGACGACGACGACCACGGGCGACGACGACGACGAGAACGACAGCGACGACGACGACGACGTCGTCGGACAAAGACGACGACGACGACGGCAACGACGACGACGACGACGACGACGACGACGACGACGACGACGACGACGGCAACGGCGACGGCGACGACGACGACGACGACGACGACGACGACGACGACTGCGACGACGGAAGCCGACGACGGACGACGACGACGACGCACGACGACGACGACGACCACGACGACGAAGGCGACGACGACGTCGACGACGACGACGACGATGACGACGACGACGGACGACGTCGACGTCGACGACGACGGATCACGACGACGACGACGAGCACCGACGGCGCCGACGACAACGACTACGACGACGACGACTGACGACCGACTACGTTTGACCGACGGCGGTCGCCGGCGACGGACGACGGCAACGGACGACGGCGGAGACGACGACGGACGACGACGACGACGGACAAAACGACGACAGACGGCGACCACAGCGACGGACGACGACGACGATAATGACGACGACGAACACGACGACGACGATGATGAGGACGGCGACGCACGACGACGACGACGACCACGACGACGACGACGACGACTACTACTACGACGACGAAGACGACGGAGACGACGGACGCCGACGACGGACGGCGACGACGACGACGACAACGACGACGACGACGCGATGCCGACGACGGCGACGCACGACGGACGACAACGTTGACGAAGATGACGACGACGACGCCAACGAACGACGACGACGACAACGAACGACGACGACGACGCCGACGCCGCCGACGACGAAGACGACGACGGCGACGTCGACGACGACAACGACGACGGACGACCGACGTCGGACGACGACGATAACTACGACGACGACGACGACGGACGACCACGACGACGACGGACGACGGCCGACGATGACGGACGACGACGGACGACGACGGACGAAGGACGACGGACGACGAACGACGGAGATGTCGACCGGCGACGACGACGACGATGACGACGACAGCGACGACGGACGACGGACGCCGACGACGACGACGGACCACGAAGACGATGATGGACGGCGGGAAACGACGACGACGACGACGGACGACGACGACGACGACGACGGACGACGACGATGACGACGACGACGACCACGACGACGACGACGACGCACGACGGATGACGGCGACCGATCACGACGACGACGACGCGACGACGACGACGACGACGGTGACACACAACGGAGACGACGGACGACGGAAACGACGTCGACGACGACGACGCCAACGAGCGACGACGACGACGCCGCCGACGCCGATGACCACGCCGCCGACGACGACGACGACGAGGAAGACGATGAAGACGACGACGACGTCAGACGACGACGACGACGGACGACGACGACGGACGACGACGACGCGACGACGATGCGACGAAGACGACGGCGACGCGCGACCTGACGACGGCGGACGACGGGGACGACGGCGACGCACGACGGAGGACAGACGACCGACGACGGATGACGGCGACGACGATGACGGCGACGACGACGAACCACGGCCGTTGACATGGCCGACGACAGACGATGACGACGACCGGCGACGACGGACGCCGCCGCCGCCGCCGACGACGACGACGACGACCACGACTACGACTGACGACGGTGCCGACGTCTGCGACGACGACGGCCACGGACGACGGGGACGACGACGACGACGACACCGACGACGACGACGACGGACGTCGGACGACGGGACGACGACCGACGACGGACGACTGACGACGACCGACGACGGACGACGGACGACGACCACTGACGACGACGGACGACGGACGACGACGACGATGACGCCGACGACGACGACCACGACGACGATGACGACGATGACGACGACGGACGCCGACGACGACGGCGACGACGGCGACGACGATGACGATGGACGCCGACGACGACAACCACGACGATGACGACGACGACGGACAACGATGACGACAACGACGACGACTACGACGACGACGGACGACGACGACGACGACGCGACGCAATCGACGGCGACGCACGACTGACGACGGCGGACGACGGACGACGGAGCTGACGAGAACGACGCCAACGACAGACGACGGGCGACGTGATGACGACGACGACGACGACGGGCGACGCACGACGGACGACGACGACGATCTTGAGGGCAGCGGGTCTGGCGACGGACGGACGGACGACGATGTCCAGGAGACGCGGGCCACGACGCGACCATCCATGCGAAGACGACGACGCGACTACGACGACGACGACGACGACGGCGACGCACCCCGGACGACGATGGACGACGGAGGCGACGACGATGTCGACGACGCCAACGAGCGAGGACGACGCCGACGACGTCGCCAACGACGACGACGACGATTTCGACGACGGTGCGTGCGACGACCACGGCGACGCACGACTGACGACCGACGGGTCACGGACGACGACCGACGACGGACGACGAACGATGGACGACGGCGACGACGACGACGATGACGACGGACCACGACGACGATGAAGACGATGACGACGGACGACGATGACCACCATGACGAAGGGTTGGCGACGAGGCACGACGAACGACGCACGTCGATCGACGACGAACGACGGACGACGACCGATGACGGACGACGACGTCTGACGACGAAGACGACGACGACGACGACGAACGGCGACGACGACGGGCGACGCACGACGGACGACGACTGACGGCGGACGCCGACGACGACAACGACGACGCACGACGCACGACGGACGACGACGACGACGACGACGACGCACGACGGACGACGACGACCACGACGACGACAATGACGACGAAGACGGCGACGGCGACGACGACGACGACGCAACGACGACGACGACCACGACGACGACAACGACCGACAACGGAAAACGGACGACATCTGACGACGGACGACAACCGACGACGGACGACAGACGACGGACGTCGGACGTCGGACGTCGGAGACGACGACGGCAACGACGACGACTACGACCACGACGACGACGATGATGGACGACGGCAACGACGACGACGACGGCGACGACGAAGACGACCACGACGACGACGACGACCACGACGACGACGACGACCACGACGACGACGACGACCACGACGACGAAGATGATGGACGACGACAACGACGACGACGGACGGACGGTCGACGACGACGACGACGACGGCCACGACGACAACGACGACGACGCACGACGACGACGAAGGACGACGACGACGCGACGACGACGACGACGACGACAACGACGACGGGCGACGCACGACGGACCACGGACGACGACGACGATGACGAACCTGAGGGCAATGGATATGGCTACGGACGGACGGACGACGATGTCCAGGAGACGCGGGCCACGCCGCGGATTCATGGAGGCGGGGCTGGTTGTCCAAAATGGGCGGCCTTCCAGGCGGGACTGCCTGGCGGGGCTCCGGGAGCCGGGACATCTCGCAGGCCAGGCTGGGCGCACGGTGGCGGTGGCAGCTCCCTTGGGACGCGCAGGCGCCTTGCTGTGTGCATGTGTGCACCGCCGAGAAAGGTTCCCTCGTGGAGCCCCTGCGCGAACTCCAGAGCTCTGAGTTCTCGCTGCTCCCCCCCCGCCCTGCCCCCCCCCCTCCGCGCCCCCCTCGCTCTCCGAGGCGGCCGCACCCAGAGGCCGCCGCGGCGCAGGCGCCGTGGAGCGACCCGTGGGCGCGCGACGAGGGCCCCGCGGAGCACCTGGAGAGCCCCGTGCTCCGCACCGACACCGCGGGCACCGGGCTGCCGATGGCCGAGGCCGGTCGGGCCCACGCAGCGTGGGCCCGCGATCAATTCGGGGGGGGACAGGCCTCAAATACCCTGACACGTCGATGAAGGCATTGGCCGTTTTCGCTTCGCGAGGGGGCGTCGCGGCCGTCGTTTTTGCGGGTCCAGGTCCGTCGGTTTCGGTCCCAGGCCGTTTTCACGAAAGGGAGGTTTGCTATAAAGGGAGGTCTGTCCACCGCCGAAGCTTGGACATCCGTGCGTCGTGGCAAAAAATCACGGAGGAAGGCCTTCGGCCGGGTGCAGCCTCCGGGGGCCGCCGCCGGGCCGTCGGGGCCGTCAGAGCACGATTCGGGAGGACAGGCTGGCTCCAGGGGGGAGGTCCAGAGCTCGGCTGGGCACGCTGCGAACAGAAACCCATGACGCCGGAGTTCTGGGGGGTCCGCGCTCGGGTCGGCCAGGCCCCTCCGATCTCCTCCAGCGGGCCTGGGCTCGGGAGCCACGTGGGGAGCCGACCCCGCCCCTCCCCGCCCCTCCGCCTGACCTGGGTTTGGACGTGGCCCTTGCTGGCCGGGGTTAGCGCTGACACAGGTGAGCTCGTCCCCGAGTCGGGCGCGTCGATGGGGGGATGAGATCAGGCAGGCTTGGGGCAAAGATGAGTCGTTCCAGGACGTTCCCGTTGGCTCTCGGAGCGTGCCCGAGCGCTTTGGAACCATTACGGCGCTCAACGCATCCGGCAGACCTGCCGATTTTCGGAGATTCACGACTCATCTGCTCCACGGTCGTGGACAAGAGGCTTCTTGAGTCTCTTGGGAAATCTCTCGGTGGCATCCTGGCTTGTTGGAAGCCTCTTGTGGAATATACTGGGGGGTCCCTTCGGGGCCTATGCTGGTGGTGACGGTGGCCCTCTTTGGGGGGAAGGCTTGAAGTGTTAGCTCGGGTTCCCCATTTTCACCACCCACCAAACCACCCCAACCCAACCCGAAGGCTCAGATTTGCCCTCCATTTCCAGTGGGGGGGGGTCGCGGAACATCGAAAAAACACGTATGGAACCCTTACCCCCCCCAACCCGAAATTCGGGTCTTCGGGTTGGGTTGGGGTGGTTTGGTAGGTAGTCACATTTGGGCCCGTCTCGGGGCCCCCTTGGGCCCTCTTGTGCTTCTCCTGGGCCGTATTGGGGCCCTCTTGGGCCGTCGTGAGGCCCTTTCGGGGCTTCTTGAGCCGTAGAATCTCCTGGATTCCTGATTCATCTCGCCCCAGCTCGATTTGTGTCTTGGCTTCGTCCTATGAGGGAAAGAGGAATGGTGGGGAGGAGGATAAGGAGGAGGTATCCAGAGGTTCCACAGGCTTCCCAGAGGCTTCCCAGAGGCCCTTACTAGGGGGTTCCCCGAGGTCTCTGGAGGCCCCGAGACGTCCAATGCCCGGAAGCATCCATCCTTGGACCTCAACCGCGCTTGGCGGGGGTGCCGAGGAGGAGGAGGAGGAGGATGAGGAGCAGGAGGAGGAGGAGGAGGAGGAACAGGAGCAGGAGGAGGAGGAGCAGGAGGAAAAGGAGGAAAAGGAGGAGCAGGAGGAGCAGGAGCAGGCGCAGGAGCAGGATCAAGAGCAGGCGCAGGAGGAGGAGCAGGAGGAGCAGGAGGAGGAAGTGCCGCGGCGCCTTGGGCGGGGCGCGCCCAGGTCGAGGAGGCCGTGGCGAACCTCGACCGCTTCTCGCGCCTGTCCACCGATCTGGCTCCTCCGCCCCGTTGCACCCTCGACGACGCCTCCTCCTCCTCCCCGACGTCGATGGCGTATCATTCTCCCCTCCCCCTTCTCCTCCTCCTCCTCCTCCTCCTCCTCCTCCTGCAACTCCTGCTCCTGGGGGCCATAGTGGGCGCTCCGAAAGGAACTCGCGAAGCCCCCTCCCCATAGCGGCTCTCGCCGAGGCGAGGTATTTCTCAGAGCTGGCAGGTCCCGCACTGCCAGTTGCTTGCACTATGCGGTGGGCCCGTGGAGGTCAAAAAAGTTCACGTCCGCTTGGGTCCAGGTCCCAATGCATGTTGAGCGTTCTGAAAGAATCTGGGCTGGACAGGCAGCGAGATGATTGCAGAAAGGGCGGATGCCAAAGACCAAGTGTTTCCCAACCATCTTGTGGTGTTGGGTCTTCGCTTTGAAGAGACAGCGCCACGCGTCACCCCACTTCACCTCACCTCCCGCGCTCCTCCCCTCCTCCCTCCTCCCATCCCTGCCTCTGCTCTCCGCATTTCCACCATGTCGGCACACCCATTACACGTGTCGTGGCCCCATAGGGAGGTCCACCGAAGGCTCCAGTGGCACAGGCCGCATGCGTCAACGCCACCCAGGACAGCGTTTCGTGGCCCCACAGGGAGCTCCACCGAAGACTCCAGTGGCACAGGCCGCATTCCTCAAGCCCACCCAGGACAGCGCTTCGTGGCCCCATAGGGAGCTCCACCGAAGGCTCCACTGGCACAGGCCGCATGCGTCAACGCCACCTGGGACAGCGTTTCGTTTCCCCATAGGAAGCTCCACCGACCTGGCTCCACTGGCACAGGCCGCATGCGTCAACGCCACCCAGGACCCGAAGGCTCCAGTGGCACAGGCCGCATGCGTCAACGTCACCCAGGACAGCGTTTCGTGGCCCCATAGGGAGCTCCACCGATTACTCCATTGGCACGGGCCGCATGCGCCAACGCCACCCAGGACCCGAAGGCTCCAGTGGCGCAGGCCGCATGCGTCAACGCCACCCAGGACAGCGTTTCGTGGCCACATAGGGAGCTCCACCGAAGGCGCACCCCTCATACGTTTCGTGGCCCCATAGGGAGCTTCACCGAAACCGGTACCCACAATGGGGTACTCGCAACTACAAATGGTTGGGTCTTTCGTCAGGCTAATTTTCATTGCTTGCCATGGTTGCCCGGCGTGGCTGTACAACTAGAGGCTGTCGAATATTGGTGGGCGTTGTCAGTGTGGCGGGTGGCTGGAGCCGTTCCAGTCGACGCTACCGTGGAGTCGGGCTGGCGAGCGCCGTGGTGCAATAACATGTTTCGCGGCGCGCGTGCGGATCTTCGATACGCTCTTACATACAGTTTCGGCCACAACGTCCAGCTTGCTTCTCGTACCATGAAGACGCTTTCTTGAAGACGCAACCCCGATCTACAGGTCTCGCAAGCCCTCGACAAGGCCTACCCGCTCTGGGGTGACCCGCGCACATGTGTATCCAGGATACATCATGCGTGGCTGCCACCCTCTGGTGGTGGGCTCATACGACTGGCCATGGCCCTCTGGCCGCGAGATAGGCGGCATGCCGTTGCAGCCGCGGTGGAAAACAAGCAATGAGGGAGAGTGCAGAAGGCAGGCGAAAGTGACACGCATGGAAGGCAAACCGCCCTTCCCAGCAGAGCAAAGGTGGCAACGTCATGCACCACAATGCGAGTACACCAGAACAGGAGACAACTGAGCACACTGAAAGTGTAACAGGGCGAGTATATTAGTCCGGCCGAGCCAAGCTCAAAGTCACCAGACACTTGCTCTGATACTCCCTATTGCGAGACGTACACCACGGCGACGAATGACCAGCCAAGGATGTACCACCACGATTGAAAATCACAAAATTGTAGAACTCATATTGCTCCTGGCTCAACAACTGTAATGGTGAGGCATGAGGACAGGAAGGTTGTGTGAGATCCAGCTGCAACGGTTCGCCACTATATCCCAACGTGTTAGACGGTCGCCCCAGTACCCCGCCTGCCCTCTGGCGAGCGCGGCGCGGTAGGTACTGTAGGATGTGCCCAGGCTTTGCACTGGCTCGCCCCCGTCGTAGTCGTCGTTGGACGGCATGGGGCTCCACGGTGGTCGTGCCGCCACCGAACGCTCGGCTCTCCAGCGTGGTTCAATTCGGCGTGCGATGGCGCACAGAAAGAAGAGAAACGAAACATGTCCCGCCATCGATCTGCAATCATGTTGTGCGGGGGCTTGCGACCCCGCTGACACGAAGAAGATCGCCATAATCGCTCGAGCCAGGGCCTTATGAAGACGCTTCCCGTCATCCGCCAGAGTGGGTGCTCGGTCCAATCCGTAGCCAAGAATTCATTGATGTTCCACCAACAAGCGGTCCACGCCGGGGGCGGTTCCTGTCATCCGCCAGCGTGTTCCCAAGTGCAGCCTGGAGCCATTAGTAAAGGAAAATCGTTCACAAAAACATTCCACGTCATCCGCCACCGTGCCAGCGAGATTTAGTGTGCGACCCTTAGGACACCGCAAATCCGCCACCGAGTATGAGACGGCATGTGACGAGAGGTGTCATATGCCGTCGCATGTGACACCCTTCGTCCCCACTTCTTGAGGAGCTCGCATGGGGTCTATGTGGGCCGTTTTGGGGCTGTCTTGGGCTCCTGTCGAAGGTCCCGCGGTCCTCTTGGGCTGTCGTGGGGCCATCTTGGGCCCTGTTGGGCATTATTGGGGCTGTCTTGGCCGTCTGGGGAGGTTCGTTTTAGCCGTTTTGGGGCATTCTTGTGTCGTCAGGGGGACCTCATAGGTCATCTTGGGTCCCGCCAGAAGCCCCCTTCGGCCAGCATGGGGCGCTCTTGGGGCCATCCTGGGCCGACTAAAAGCCCTCTTGGTCCTCTTGTCGGCCTGCAGCACAGCCTCCTTCGCGTTGTGTGGCGAGCGCCTGCACGATTGCCTTCGCGTCAACCGCGCGCTCGACGTCGACTCTGGGCGGATCCTCTTGCTCGGTGGGCTCTTTTGGGCACTTTAATGCCCTGGAAAGCGTCTTGGGGGTGTCTGGGCGCCTCTTGGAGGCCGCTTAGGATATATTCTGTGTGCTCCGTTGGAGCCTCCTGTGGCAATGTTGGGCCATCTTGACGGGCATGGTGGCCTTCCTCGGACATCTTGGGTAGTTTTGCAGCACGCCAGGGAGACGCCGGAGGGGTTAAGCATGCAACAGTTTGTGATGAGATGGACGGGGTCTCTTAGAAGACTTGCAGACCCCTTGCCCAAATGCAGTTGGTATCCTACTCTACCACGCCTCAACATGCGAGGGGTCCTGTTGGTGGATAGTGCTCTGGACAGTTTCCGGGGTCATTTGGGGTGCCTAGTGGATAGTCCAGGTCCGCTTCGTGGCCTTCCCTTCTCCATCCCAGTGATCCTTTGTGCTCCGCAAGGAGGGAGCGTGTGCGCAGGGTGATCAGATGGTTCTGGAAAGGCGATGTGCGGATCTAGAGGGTTCTACAAAGCTTCTAGGGGCTTCTCATCCTGCTTCTGATGCTGCTGGTCTTCCTCCTCCTCCTCACTTGTCCTATCATCTCTGTCTTCTTCCTCCTCCCCTTGCCGTCTTCTCTTGCTCTCCCTCACCTCCCTTCTTAGCAGAAGAGTCGAAGGATGAGGAGGGGCAGGAGGAGGACCTTCTCCCTCCTCCCTCTCCCTGCTCCTCCGCTTCTCCTCTTCCTCCATCCAGGCCAATGAGCGAACGCTGCTGGCCTGGATGCGCACGAGCATGGCGGCCTTCCGCTCCACCGTCTGCTTCCTCAGCCTCGTTGGCGGCCTCAGCTACCAGGCCGCGCGCGTGATGATGGTGGCCGCGTGCGTCGTCTCCGCGGTGTCTGGCATCCGCAGGTACAGCAAGATCAAGCAGGCCACTTTCTCGCCGGTGCCCCCGCGCGAGTTCGGCCGCCTGTCGATTTATTGGTTCGCGTTCCTGATGGTCACCTGCAATCTGGCGATCGCGGCTGGGATGCTGTCGCCGTCCTGGGCCAAGACGGAAGAACGGAAGAATGCATACAGTCGGCCCTGATTAGTAGGTCGACCCTCCTAAACAAAGGTACCCTTGTGTCTGGTCTTTCGCGGCCCATGCCCTCTGCGATCCATTGGCAATGTGGCCATCGGAAGAGTCTTGTGTCCTCTCGCATGTCCGCTCCAATCCACTCCGACTGTAAGCAGAACTGTGTTGGGCCCTTGGACGCGTTCGCGTTTTGGGCGCCTCTTGGGGCCGTCTGGGTGCCTCTTGGGGCCCTCTTGGAGCGCTCTTGGGAGGCTTTAGGGGCGCTCTCGGGGCCATCTTGGAGGAGATCGATCAAAGAAGGGGGTTCCCTACAGTGCCGTTTTTTATACATGCTCCGCGTGCGGATAATGTATTAAAAATGGAGGGATGTAGTATTAAAAATAACGATGAGTTCACGTATGAATCTATTCATAAATTTATCATGTACTAAAAAATCCCATATAAAAAATCCTATGTATTGAAAACTGCCCTGTAATTGCGCCCCCCCCCCCCTTGGGAGCCCCCCAAATAGCCTCCTGGACCACTCCTGGGGTCCCAATGGTTTTTCTCCGGCCGGCACCGGGCCTCCCACACCACGTCCGCTCCCCCGCGCGCGGAGCGCGCCGGGGGGCGGTGCCAGAGGCTTGCCTGGGGGGCCACAGGCGAACCCCACCCCTGCCCCCCATGATTTCTGAGGGGGGGGGTGGGGCTCACTTCGTCTGGGAGCTCCCGAGCGAAGTGAACCCCACCCTCCTCCTCCTCCTCCTCCTCAGAAATCGTGGGGGGGTAGGGGTAGGGTTCGCCTGTGGCCCCCTGGGCTTGGCATCGCTCGGACGTGTGCATGTGTTCTCGGCGGGGACCATCGAAGAGCGTACTGGGCCGTTTCGCGAGAAAAGAAAAACAGCACGCACGACACCGAGGAGTGCACGGGGGATGGGCGTCCGAGCGATGGCGAGAGAGGCGCCGCGAGGGGTCCCGTGGAGGTGGGCCCGATGCCGACCCAAGAACAGCAGGAGGGGGAAGAACACACACACACACACACACACGACTGACCGTCGATCCCCAGGATCATATGGAAAAATATGGGAAGTAGGGGGAAGACAGAAGCCTAGATAATATTGGCAAATATGGTGTATCCTGTTATTTGCGTGCATTTGTTTGCGTGTCCCGGGGCCCCTTCAGAACGGCTCATGTGTTGGCAGTTCTTCCGTTGTTCTACAAGAGTTAGCCGACGCGCAGCTGGGGTGGAGGCGGTCCCCTCCGCGCCACGACGTTCGGCTGGCACGAGGGTTCGGAGCAGCCCTGATCGGCTCTGGAGGGGTGCCCTCGTGGTCTTCGGGGTTGGGCTGTCCGCCCCGGCATGCTGCTGGTCTGGGGCACCTCCACTGTGCCTTGGGCCCTCGGCTTCTGTCGGGCGTGTCCCCCTACAGAGGGATTTTCGACGAAAAATAAAATATACCCAAAGGGTACACCAAAAAGGCAAACAAAGATTAAGAATAGTGCCCAGACTATTTTTGGATTAGTTTTGATTATTCGTATATGTTGTATTCTTCGTCGCAATTCCCCCTGTAGGGGGACAGGCCCGACTTAACCCTCGGCGACGAGGCTCCCGTTCTCGACCCGCGCGCTCGCGGCCACGCTCCGACGGCACCGCGCCGCGCCCGCCTCCCTGGCGGCCTCGGTGCATCTTGCAGGCCTCGTCGTCGGCCCTGCTCGGCTCGGGCGTACGCGTCGCGTCGCAGCGGAGAGACTTCTGCGGCCGCGCGCCCCCAGGCGAGCGCGACGAGCGGAAGAGACGTGCACCCCAGTTTCGCGCACGTCCCTCCGCCCTCCCCCTCCGCCGCCCCTCCCTCGTCCTTCCCGCCTCCGCTGTCCTCCCTCCGTCCTGCCTCCTACTCCTCCCCCTCCTCTCCTTTGCCTCACTCCTTCCTCCTCCCTCCCTCCACCCCTCCTCCCCGCTCTTCGTTCTTGCCCTCCCCTCCCCTGCCTGGTCCTCCTCCATGCCTCCTCTTTCCTCGCTCCTTACTCCTTCCCTCGCCCGTCCTCCTCCTCCTCCTCCTCCTCCTCCTCAAAGTCGACTCCCTGGACCCGTCCAGGGGTGCGTTCCTGTGAGTGCTTGCCACTCCTCGCATCATCTGGCCACGTCTGGGGGATGTTGTCGGGCACGTGGGCAGCAGTGCAGCACTGCCCCAGTCCAGAAAAGCTGGGCGTGATGTGGTTGCCCGCCTCCACATGCGGCTACCTCCTGCGTCGGGCACGGCGTTTCCTCTTGGACGAAGTTCTGTGCTGCTGATGCGAGGGAGGCCTGCCCAGCAGCAGGGAACTGCCGTAGGCACGCTAGCGGTGATGTAGGCTTCGGTATTGCAGGCAGGGTTGGTTCGAGGCCAAGCCGAGTGCAGGGAAGCGTGCTTCGCGCTTTCCTGCGAGTCACCGTGTTGGATTGATTCGATACATTTAGCGCACTTTAGATTCTAGGAACGTGTGCTTCGTGATGTCCTATCATTTTTCATGCGCGATATCGGCGTCGCAAAAACCAGATTCTCAGCATCACCGCTAACCAACGTTGCCGTTAGTGTGGCTTTGGACCTGTCGAACGTATCCATATAATCGAACAGCCTCTCTCTTCCCTCCACTCTCACTCCCTCCCTCCGCGTTCATCTCTCTCTCTCCTCCCTCGGGGCATCGGGCCTCCGGCGAAGGGGCTCATGTTTGTGACCTGCGTTATTGCGGCCCTGTTTTGACTGCGGCGCATGCTTTTGCTCAAACGGCAACAAGCGCGGGGAGAGTCTGACAATAAACGCATGTCGGGCTCGACGCACCTGGGGGGCAGCGCCCTAATTCTTCACAAGAAGCGAAACCAATAGACCGAGGACACGACACGCACACGCACACGCACACGCACACGCACACGCACACGCACACGCACACGCACACGCACACGCACACGCACACGCACACGCACACGCACACGCGCACACGCACACGCACACGCACACGCACACGCACACGCACACGCACACGCACACGCACACGCACACGCACACGCACACGCACACACACGCACACGCACACGCACACACGCACACACACGCACAGAGGCTGCTCTGGCGGGATGGCAACAGGGGACACGCTGTATGCAAATTCAGGCCGCGATGCAAGGGAGGGGGAGGAGGAGCCCTGGCGCGACGGCGGGAGAGGAAGCCGGGCCACTCAGAGCTGCTGGCGGCGGCAGGGGGGCAGCGCCGGAGGGGGGAGCAGCGTCGGCACAGGCTGTACTGAACTGCGCTGAGCTGAAGAAGGGGGGGCAGCAAGGAGCTGCAGGAAGAGAAAACGCACGCACACACACAAACACACACACACACACACACACACACGCACGCACGCACGCGCACGCACGCGCACGCGCACGCGCACGCGCACGCGCACGCGCACGCGCGCACGCGCACGCGCACGCGCACGCGCACGCGCACGCGCACGCGCACGCGCACGCGCACGCGCACGCGCGCACGCGCACGCGCACGCGCACACGCACGCGCACGCGCACGCACACGCGCACGCGCACGCGCACGCGCACGCACACGCGCACGCGCACGCACACGCACACGCACACGCACACGCACACGCACACGCACACGCACACGCACACGCACACGCACACGCCCACGCCCACGCACACGCACACGCATAAGCTCACGCACACACCAACCGCTGCACACGCGGTTGCGGATTTCCAGGGTCACGTCTTCAAATGCTATTCAATCGCTAGTGTTTTTCCAGAGCCCAAGGGCTGTCCCCTGGGGCACAGCGAAGCCAGACACATCTTCCACGCCTTCCTACCTTTTAAGCCATGGATATGCCTCTTCCAACTGGCGTGCAGGCATTCCGGCTCAAAGTTTGCCGGCTCAGCGACGACGCTGGGCCCAGCCGGCTGTGGTTGTGCCGACTGCCCAGGCGCCAAGTCCAAACCCATTGTTGGCGCCATGGCCGCAGTCGCCGCCAGCCCAGGCAAGGCCGACGACGACGACTTTGCCTACAAGAGGGGCCAGAGAATCGTGAAGCTCAGGCGCGCGCTCCTCCTGCCGCCTCGCCTCCCTCCCGCTCCACCTCGGGGGCCGGCGCAGGAGGGGGGGTGGGACGGGGCTCGAGGATCGAGGACGTCTGGGATCGAGGAGATTCCCTTCGTATTAGCGTTAAGTCGGGTCTGTCCCTCTACAGGGGGAATATCCAAAAATAGTCAAAAAGTAGTTTTGGGGGCTATTGTTTGGGGTGTTGTTTGACCATTTGGGAGTGTTGTTTGCGTATTTTTAATTTTTCGCCGAAAATCCCCCTGTAGGGGGACACGCCCGACTTAATAGTAGCGACGCGAAGAAAAACGGTTCCGTCGTTACCGACGTTGGCGCATCAGTTGCCACCGTGAGGCCGCGTGTGGGCGCCCTTTTTTCCACGCGGCGTGCCACGCCGGCGGACGGCGTAAGCCACCGTGTAAGGTCGCCAGATCAGTTCGCATAGACCAGTTTTTCCCGTCGCGGACACCGTTACTTGCTCGTTGCTCTTCTTCCCAGGCACAAGATGATGGCCGCAGGGGCCCTCACGTCTCAGACCAGACAGACGGTCAGAGCCACGATGAGGTACCAGCCCCCAGGTCGCTCCGCCGCCTTCGGGGGCCACGGGTTCTAGTAAGAGACAGCCGGGTCGGACGACAGGTGGGGCAAGCGCTCCGGAGGTAGCTTCGGGCGCTCGGGGAGAGCGCTCAGGAGGCAGGTTTGGGCGCCACATGGCAGCGCTCGGGTGTGAACTCTGCTGCATGCAGCTGGTTTTGGCCCCGCCGCCAGGTGCCTTGCCTCCGTACATTGGCGCCTGGCGGCGCGGCGCTTGGAAAACCAGCTACGTGAGTTGATTCGATAGACCCCCCTTCGCTATCTCCCCTTTCGTCCGATCCGAGACAGGCATACCCGTCTCAGCAATCAACGTCTCATTATTTCGATGTTCGAGGGACCCCCACCAAGGACAGCATTTACATGCCATACATGTGTGCTATGATTGTCTGCCCGTCGTGCTGGACTTTTGCTTGCGGCCGCTTAGCGCTTGTTATGTGTGCGCACTCGCGTGTCTTTCCGTCGCACGATTTCATGGTCTCGCACCTAATGCGCGCCGCGTGCACCTAAATGGTGGATGCTTGATGGCATGTCGTGATGTAACGTGTAGCACTAGATGTATGATACGATGGCATTTCCACTACAGGGTCTAGTGTTACATGACCGTCTGTCATGTGTGTGTGTGCTGATGTTGACCGTCATTGTTCCATCAAGATCTCGTTTGACACGGCGCTGCTTCCTGTTACAATCCATTGGTTTATGCGCCGACATTTTTGGGAGCCCTGGACGCCCTTCTTCCGGCAGAAGCGCGCTGGCGCCGTGCGTCCACCTGGGGAGCCCCCCAGAGTTTTACAAAACGGGCCCTGCTCCGTACACCTTAGGCGATGCTGAAGAAAACTTAAGTTTTCGGCCAGAGTCTCGATTATTCTTAACGTTTCAATGTAGATCTTAAGATTTTAACAGAAATGTTTGGTTTTTATTCAAGTTCTGAGACTCTGAATTTCTTAACCCATGATTTCTTAAGCATTTCGCAGGGTGTACTTAGGGGGCATATCTGGGGCCGTTTGGGGGGCCTCTCATTTGGGCGTCGCTGGGCCTTCTTGGGCCCTGTTGGGGCTGTCGTGGGTGCCTTCTGGCGGCCGCGGGGTGGGGGGGCCCTCTTGGGGCGCAGGACTCTTCATGTCAGGTCGAGTTCCCCTCCTTGGGGCTCTCTGGGAGCCCTCTTGTGCCATCTTGGGCGCCTCCGGGGACGGCTCCAACGGAGAAGCCCGACTCGAACGGGGAAGCCCCTCACACACGCCGACGGGGTCGGCGGATTCTCGGGGGTCACCGGCATCTGTCTGGTTGCTCTTGGAAGTGCTGGCCCTCGGGGCGGCGAAGCGGCCCGTGGGATCCGCAGCGAGAGAGGATGAGCAAGAGGGTCACCGCCTGGGACGAGGAGGGGCAGGCCCACGACCCCCTTGCTGGCTCCCACGGGGAGCACGGCGAGGCTGGACGGGTGGCCCCCGCGTCGGGCTACGCGGCCGAGCAGTTCGATCTGTTGTGCGGCCTGTTCTCTGGATGGGTCAACGTGCTTTTAGTGTTTATCGAAGGCGCCTCCGGCGAGTCCTCGCCGCCCCCTGCCTTTCCGAATCGCCCGTGCGGCCGAGCGTGCTGTGGCAAGAGCTCTGCCAAGGCATCGGACCACGTGTTCCCCCCGCCGCTGTGGAGACCCTTCGGGAAACGCTTGGGGGAGGACGGCGGTAAAGCTCAGGAGGAGTAGGAGTAGGAGGAGGAGGAGGAGGAGGAGGAGGAGGAGGAGGAGGAGGAGGAGGAGGAGGAGGACCAGTGTGAACCCAAGGGTCATCAGCGATGTTGGAACACACCGTCCATCCAAGCTCCCTCTCGAAAGGCCCCTACAACGGTTCGTTTCCATTGAGGGAATTGCCTCGTTGGAAGACCACCGTTTTGCTTTCGGGATTCCACCGCCACAGATCAACCTGACTGTTGCGTTTTGACGATCCTGAATCGTGCCAGAACGCCATCCTTGGGACTTCAGTACCGCGAACGAGCGTAACTGCTGCACCCTCATAACCCTGAATCCTTCCAAAACACCATGTCTGGTATTTTCCTCATGGGAACCCGTGACACTCTTGCAAATGTGTAAAACGAATGTGCCCGGCGCCAAGGCGGGAGCCACATTTTGGAAAGGAACCACCCTCAATCGGTGAAGCTCTTGCAACGAATGTGCGCAGCGCTAAGGCGAGAGCCACGTTTTGAAAACCACCCGCCCTCAATCCGTGAAACTGTTTCAAATGTTAAAATCGAATGTGCGCGGCGCTAAGGCGAGAGCCACATGTTTGAAAACCGCCCGCCCTCCATCTGTGAAGCTGTTGTCAAGTTTTAAGCGTCAGGGTCATAAATGGTGAGGAAGTCTCAGGCGAAATGCCCGGCCCGCCCTGGAAACCAGCCTCGGGGTGCGACAGGAAATGATCAGGACAAGGAATGGAGGAGGAGGAGCAGGAGGAGAAGGAGGAGGAGGAGGAGGACCAGTGTAAACCCAAGGGTCATCAACGATGTTGGAACAAACAGCCCATCCAAGCTCCCTCTTGAAAGGCCCCTACAACGGTTCATTTCCATTGAGGGAATTGCCTCGTTGGAAGACAACCGTTTTGCTTTCGGGATTCCAACGCCACGGATCAACCTGACTGTTGCGTTTTGACGATCCTGAATCGTACAAGAACGCCATCCTTGGGACTTCAGTACCGCGAGCGAACGTAGCTGCTGCACCCTCATAACCCTGAATCCTTCCAAAACACCATGTCTGGTATTGTCCTCATGGGAACCCGTGACACTCTTGCAAATGTGTAAAACGAATGTGCGCGGCGCCAAGGCGGGAGCCACATTTTGAAAAGGAACCACCCTCAATCGGTGAAGCTCTTGCAATTTTAAACGAATGTGCGCAGCGCTAAGGCGAGAGCCACATTTTGAAAACCACCCGCCCTCAATCCGTGAAACTGTTTCAAAATCGAATGTGCGCGGCGCTAAGGCGAGAGCCACATTTTGAAAATTGCCCGCCCTCCATCTGTGAAGCTGTTGTCAAGTTTTAAGCGTCAGGGTCATAAATGGTGAGGAAGTCTCAGGCGAAACGCCCGGACCGCCCTGAAAACCAGCCTCGGGGTGCGACAGGGAATGATCAGGACAAGGCATGGAGGAGGAGGAGGAGGAGGAGGAGGAGGAGGAGGAGGAGGAGGAGGAGGGGGAAAAGGAGGAGGAGGCATCTTGGGAGCATCTTGGGGCACTCTTGGGGCCTCCTGGGAGCTTCCTAGGGGCCTATTGGAGGCATCTTGGGAGCCTCCTTGGGCCTCTTGGGGGCCTCTGTGAGCCTCTCGGAGGCCACTTTGGCAGTCTTAGGGCATTCGTGGCCGGTGTGACGTCGTCGTCCGCCGTCTTGGGCGCCATCTTGGGAGCCTTGGATGCCTCTTGGGGCTGTCTCTGGGGCCTCTTGGGCCGTTCTTGGGCCATCTCGGAGGCCTCTTGGGCGATGGGGCGAGCGTTGGTGGCCTCTTGGGCCGTCTCGGGCCGTCGGAAGGCCGAAAAGGCGTGAATGTCCCAATCCTTCAAAAGCCTTCGGAAAATCAAGGATGTTGGCCTCTTCGGGCCTTCCTGGAGGCCCTCTTGGAGGCCTCTTGCGCCGTCTTGGAAGCCTCTTGGGGCCCTCCTGGGCCGTCTGCCGTCATCTTGAGGCCACCTTGGGCCGTCTTGGGTGCATACGCATTGGAAGAATATTGAGGCCATTTTAGCCGTCTTGGAGGCCATCGTCCCCATCTTGGAGGCATCTTGGAGGCCATCTTGGGCCATCTTGGCGGTCTTGGGGGAATTGTTGGGGGAGTTCGGCGCCTTGTGGTCCCTTCCGGGTGGTCGGCGGGACGGGCCGAAGCCCCAGGGGGAGTTCTTTTTGGAAAAGAACCAAATCAGAAATGGTAGGGTCTAGCACGCCAGGCACCCTTGCTTTAAATCAACAGGGGGCGGCGGATCGAAGACGCCTACGGCGAAGCACAGCCGCCCCCTGCCTTTTTGGAAGCGCCTATGTGGCCGAAAGTTGAGGCCAGACCTGCCAAACTATCGGACCATGTGTTGGAAAGCCTTCGGGGAACACGTGGGCATCTTGAAGGTCATCTTGGCCGTCTGGAGGCCATTTTGACCCTTTCGGGCCTTCTTGGAGGACGTCTTGGAAGGCTCTTGGCCCGTCTTGGAGGCCATCTTGAGCGTTTGGGAGGCCTCTTGGGCCGTCTTGGGGGCCTCTTGGGGCCGTCTTGGGCGATCTTTGGGGGCACTTGGGCCGTCTCGGGCCGTCGGGAGGCCGAAAAGAAGCAAATGCCACAATTCTTCAAACACTCTTAGGGAAATCAATGATTTTGGCCTTTTGGGGGCCTTCCTGGAGGCCCTCTTGGGGGCCTCTTGGGCCGTCTTGGGCCATCTTAAGGCCATCTTCGGCCGTCTTGGTGGGCTCTTGGCACGTCTGACGCCGTCGGGAGCCGTCTCGGGGGCCTCTCTGGGCCGACTTGGGGCCCTCTTGGGGCGCTTCGGGGCCGTCTTAGAGGCCGTCTTGGGCGTCTTGGATGCCTCTTGGCCCGTCTTGGGGCCGTCTTGGGGGCCTCTTGGGAGGTCATGGGGCCATCTTGGAGGCCTATTGGGCGATCTTGGACCGACCTTGGGGGCCTCTTGGGCCGTCTCGGGCCGTCGAAAAGCCGAAAAGGCGCAAATACCAAAATCCTTCAAACAACTAAGCAGATTCAATGATTTTGGCCTCTTCGGGCCTTCCTGGAGGCCCTCTTGGAGGCCTCTTGGGCTGTCTTGGAGGCCTCTTGGGAGCCTCTTGGGCCGTTTTGGGCCATCTTGGGGCCATCTTAGGGCGTCTTGGGTGCACCTTGGGCCGTCTTGGAGGCATCTTGGGGCCATCTTAGCCGTTTTGGAGGCCATCTTGGCCCGTCTTGGAGGCGTCTTGGAGGCCATCTTGGACGATCTTGGGGACCGTTTGGAACGGAAAAGCCCTTTGCAACCGGGTCCGGGCACATTTTCTGCATCCTTCCTGGTGGCCGGCGGGACGGGCCGAAGCCCCAGGGGAGAGTTCTTTGGAAAACGAACCACAACCAAAGCCGCTAGGATTCGGCACGCCAGGCACCCCTGCGATGAATCGACAGGGGGCGGCGAAGACGCCCACGGCGAATCACCGCCGCCCCCTGCCTTTGTGGAAGCGCCTGTGTGGCCGAACGTTGAGGCCAGACCTGCCAAGCTATCGGACCATATTGGGCCATCTTGGGGCAACAGAAGCATTGACAGATGGGTTTCCCGGGACCCCGGCGGGACGGGCCGAAGCCCCAGGGGGAGATCTTACGGAATAAGAGCCAAAACCAAAAAGCCATATAAGTTGGCACGCCAGGCACCCTTGTTGCAAGCAACAGGGGGCGGCGGATCGAAGACGCCCACGGCAAATCACCGCCGCCCCCTGCCTTTTTGGAAGCGCATATGTGGCCGAACGTTGAGGCCAGACCTGCCAAGTTATCGGACCATGTGTTTCCCGAGTCGGTTTGGAAAGCCTTCGGGGAACACGTGGGCATCTTGAAGGTCATCTAGGCCGTCTGGAGGCCATTTTGACCCTTTCGGGCCTGCTTGGAGGACGTCTTGGAGGGCTCTTGGGCCGTCTTGGAGGCCATCTTGAGCGTCCTGGAGGCCTCTTGGGCCGTCTTGGGGGCCTCTTGGGGCCGTGTCTTGGGCCTCTTGGGCAATCTTTGGGGGCACTTGGGCCGTCTCGGGCCGTCGGGAGGCCGAAAAAAAGCAAATGCCACAATTCTTCAAAAACACATGGAATCAATGATTTTGGCCTTTTCGGGCCTTCCTGCAGGCCCTCTTGGAGGTCTCTTGGGCCGTCTTGGGCCATCTGAGGGCCATGTTCGGTCGTCTTGGTGGGCTCCTGGTCCGTCTGACGCCGTCGGAGGCCGTTTGGTCCTGTGCCGTCTTGGGGGCCTCTTGGGGCCGTCTTGGAGCCCTCTTGGGCCGTTTTGGGGCCATCTTGGAGGCCTCTTAGGCGATCTTTCGGCGATATTTTGGGGCTCTTGGGCCGTCTCGGGCCGTCGGAAGGCCGAAAAGAAGCAAATGCTACAATCCGTCAAAACCTGAGGAACATCAAGGTTTTTGGCCTTTTCTGGCCTTCCTGGAGGCCCTCTTGGGGGCCTCTTGGGCCGTCTTGGGCCAGCTTCGAGCCAACTTCGGCCATCTTGGTGGGTTCCTGGCACGTCTGACGCCGTCGGGAGCCGTCTTGGGGGCCTTTCTGGGCCGACTTGGGGCCCTCTTGGGGCGCTTCGGGCCGTCTTGGAGGCCATCTTAAGCGTCTTGGAGGCCATCTTGGACGTGTTGGAGGCCTCTTGGGCCGTCTTGGGGCCCTCTTGGGACCGTCTTGGAGGCCACTTGGGCCGTCACGGGGCCCTCTCGGGGGCCTCTTGGGCGATCTTGGGAGCCTCTTGGGCCGTCTTGGGCCGTCGGAAAGCTGAAGAGGCGCAAATGCCAGAATCCTTCAAACACCTCAGGAAAATCATTGATGTTGGCCTCTTCTGGCCTTCCTGGAGGACCTCTTGGAGACCTCTTGGGCCGTCTTGGAGGCCTCTTGCGGGCCTTTTGGACCGTCTTAGACCATCTTGAGGCCATCTTGGGCCGTCTTGGGTGCACTTTGGAGCCATCTGAGCCCTCTTCGAGGCCATCTTGGCCGTCTTGGAGGCCGTTTTGGAGACCATCCTGGGCCATCTTGGCCGTGTTGGATGCCATATTGGGCCATCTTGGGGCAACAGAAGCATTGACAGATGGGTTTCCCGGGACCCCGGCGGGACGGGCCGAAGCCCCAGGGGGGGTTCTTACGGAAAAAGAACCAAACCAAAAAGCCATATAAGTTGGCACGCCAGGTACCCCTGTTGCAAGCAACAGGGGGCGGCGGATCGAAGACGCCCACGGCAAATCACCGCCGCCCCCTGCCTTTTTGGAAGCGCCTATGTGGCCGAACGTTGAGGCCAGACCTGCCAAGTTATCGGACCATGTGTTCCCCGAGTCGGTTTGGAAAGCCTTCGGGGAACACGTGGGCATCTTGAAGGTCATCTTGGCCGTCTGGAGGCCATTTTGACCCTTTCGGGCCTTCTTGGAGGACGTCTTGGAGGACTCTTGGCCCGTCTTGGGGGCCATCTTGAGCGTCTTGGAGGCCTCTTGGGCCGTCTTGGGGGCCCCTTGGGGCTGTCTCTTGGGCCTCTTGTGCGATCTTTGTGGGCACTTGGGCCGCCTCGGGCCGTCGGAAGGCAGAAAAAAAGCGAATGACACAATTCTTCAAAAACCCTTGGGAAACTAATGACTTTGGCCTTTTGGGGGCCTCCTTGGAGGCCCTCTTGGAGGCCCTCTTGGAGGCCTCTTGGGCCGTCTTGGGCCATCTTAGGGCCATGTTCGGCCGTCTTGGTGGGCTCCTGGTCCGTCTGACGCCGTCGGAAGCCGTTTGGGGGGGCTCTATGGGCCGACTTGGTGCCCTCTTGGAATGCTCCAGGGCCGTCTTGGAGACAATCTCGGGCGTCTTAATGGCCTCCTGTGCCGTCTTGGGGGCCTCTTGGGGCCGTCTTGGGGCCCTCTTGGGCCGTTCTGGGGCCATCTTTGAAGCCTCTTAGGCAATCTTTCGGCGATCTGTGGGGGCTCTTGGGCCGTCTCGGGCCGTCGGAAGGCCGAAAAGAAGGACATGTAAGAATCCTTTGAAAACCTTAGGAAATTAAGGTTTTTGGCCTTTTCTGGCCTTCCTGAGGCCCTGTTGGGAGCCCCTTGGGCCGTCTTGGGCCAGCTTCGAGCCAACTTCGGCCATCTTGGTGGGTTCTCTGGCACGTACGCCGTCGGGAGCCGTCTTGGGGGCCTTTCTGGGCCGACTTGGGGCCCTCTTGGGGCGCTTCGGGGCCGTCTTGGGGGCCATCTTGGGCGTCTTGTAGGCCATCTTGGGCAAAGAGGAGGCCTCTTGGGCCGTCATGGGGCCCTCTTGGGGGCCTTTTGTGCGATCTTGTCAGCCTCTTGGACAGTCTTGGGACGTCGGAATGCCGAGAAGAAGCGAACGCCAAAATCCGTCAATCGGAAAATCAATGATTTTGGCCTCTTCGGGCCCTCCTAGAGGACCTCTTGGAGGCCTCTTAGGCCGTCTTGGAGGCCTCTGGGGGGACTCTTGGGCCGTCTTGGACTCTCTTGGGCCGGCTTGGAGGCCGTCTTGGACCATCTTGGGCGGACTTGGAGGCCATCTTGGACCATCTTGGAGGCAATCTTGAGCCGACGTGGCCATCTTGGAGGCCATCTTGAGCCGTCTTGGAGGATTTTTTTTTGCGGATTGAGCTCCTTGAGATCCTTTCCGGGTGGCCGGCGGGACGGGCCGAAGCCCCAGGGGGAGTTCTTTTGGAAAAAGAACCAAAACCAAAAGCGAAAGGGTTCAGCACGCCGGGCACCCTTGTGATGAATCAACAGGGGGCGGCGGATCGAAGATGCATACGGCGAATCACCGCCGCCCCCTGCCTTTGTGGAAGCGCCTATGTGGCCGAACGTTGAGGCCAGACCTGCCAAGCTATCGGACCATGTGTTCCCCGAATCGGTTTGGAAAGCCTTCGGGGAACACGTGGGCATCTTGAAGGTCATCTTGGCCGTCAGGAGGCCATTTTGACCCTTTCGGGCCTTCTTGGAGGACGTCTTGGATGGCTCTTGGCCCGTCTTGGAGGCCATCTTGAGCGTCTTGGAGGCCTCTTGGGCCGTCTTGGGGGCCCCTTGGGGCCGTGTCTTGGGCCTCTTGGGCGATCTTTGGGGGCACTTGGGCCCTCTTGGGCCGTCGGAAGGCAGAACAAAAAGCCGACGCCACAATCCTTCAAAAACCCATGGGAAATCAATGATTGTGGCCTTTTCGGGCATTCCTGGGGGCCCTCTTGGAGGCATCTTGGGCCGTCTTGGGCCATCTTAGGGCCATGTTCGGCCGTCTTGGTGGGCTCCTGGTCCGTCTGACGCCGTCGGAAGCAGTTTGTGGGGCCTCTATGGGCCGACTTGGGGCCCTCTTGGAATGCTCCAGGGCCGTCTTGGAGGCCATCTTGGGCGCCTTAAATGCCTCCTGTGCCGTCTTGGGGGCCTCTTGGGCCGTCGGGCCCTCTTGGGCCGTTCTGGGGCCATCTAGGAGGCCTCTTGGGCGATCTTTCGGCGATCTTTGGGGGCTCTTGGGCCGGCTCGGGCCGTCGGAAGGCCGAAAAGAAGGACATGTAACAATCTTTTGAACATCTTAGGAAATTAAGGTTTTTGGCCTTTTCTGGCCTTCCTGGAGGCCCTCTTAGGGGGCCTCTTGGGCCGTCTTGGGCCAGCTTCGAGCCAACTTCGGCCATCTTGGTGGGTTCCTGGCACGTCTGACGCCGTCGGGAGCCGTTTGGGAGGCCTTTCTGGGCCGACTGGGGGCCCTCTTGGGGCGCTTCGGGGCCGTCTTGGAGGCCATCTTGGGCGTCTTGGAGGCCATCTTGGGCGTGTTGGAGGTCTCTTGGGCCGTCTTGGGGCCGTCTTGGAGGCCTTTGGGCCGTCATGGGGCCCTCTTGGGGGCCTCTTGGGCGATCTTGGGTGCCTCTTGGGCCGTCTTGAGCAGTCGGAATGCCGAGAAGAAGCTAATTCCAAAATCTTTCAAAAACATATGGAAAATCAATGGTTTCGGCCTCCTCGGCCCCTCCTGGAGGACCTCTTGGAGGCCTCTTGGGCGGTCTGGGAGGCCTCTGGGGGGCCTCTTGGGCCGTCTTGGACTCTCTTGGGCCGTCTTGGAGGCCGTCTTGGACCATCTTGGGCGGACTTGGAGGCCATCTTGGGCCATCTTCGCGATTGTTTGAGGATGTCCCGAGCGAAACGGCCGTTTCAGGGAGGATTTTGTGTGCACGCTGGGGTCCTGGAAGAGCCTCCCGGGACCCAGGCGGGACGGGCCGAAGCGCCAGGGGGAGTTCTTTTGGAAAAAGAGCCAACACCGAAACCGAAAGGGTCCAGCACGCCAGGCACCCCTGCGATGAATCGACAGGGGGCGGCGGATCGAAGACGACAACGGCGTACACCGCCGCCCCCTGCCTTCGCGAGAGCGCCTATGTGGCCGAACGTTGAGGCCAGACCTGCCAAGCTATCGGACCATGTGTTCCCCGAATCGGTTTGGAAAGTCTTCGGGGAACACGTGGGCATCTTGAATGTCATTTTGGCCGCCTTGGAGGCCTCTTGGGCGATCTTTCGGTGATCTTTGGGGGCTCTTGGGCCGTCTCGGGCCGTCGGAGGGCCGAAAAGAAGGAACGGTCAAAATCCGTCAAAAAGCTTAGAAACTCAATGTTGTTCCCAACCATCCTGTTGTGTTGGGTCCTCGTTTTGAAGAGACAGCGCCCCGCGTCCCACCTTCCTCCTCCTTCCTCCTCCTCCCCCCCCTCCTCCTCCCACTCCTCCCTCCTCCCCCTCTTCCTTGCGTTTCACCCACCCATGGCAGCGTCTCGTAGCCCCAGAGGGAGCTCCACCGAAGGCCCCAGTGAGGGTGCCCGCATGCGGTTCCCCCGCCCAGGGCAGCGCTTCGTGGCCCCATAGGGAGCTCCACCGAAGGCCCTAGTGGGGGTGCCCGCATGCGGTTGGTTCCCCCACCCAGGGCAGCGTTCCGTAGCCCCATAGGGAGTTGCACCGAAGGCCCCAGTGGGGGTGCACGCATGCGTCTCCCTCGCCCAGGGCAGCGTTTTGTAGCCCCATAGAGAGCTCCACCGAAGGCTCCAGTGGGGGTGCCCGCATGCGGTTCCCCCACCCAGGGCAGCGTGGCCCCATAGGGAGCCCCACCGAAGGCCCCAGTGGGGGTGCCCGCATGCGGTTCCGTCTTGGGCCAGCTTCGAGCCAACTTCGGCCATCTAGGTGGGTTCCTGGCACGTCTGACGCCGTCGGGAGCCGTCTTGGGGGCCTTTCTGGGCCACTTGGGGGCCCTCTTGGGGCGCTTCGGGGCCGTCTTGGAGGCCACCCAGGGCAGCGTGGCCCCATAGGGAGCCCCACCGAAGGCCCCAGTGGGGGTGCCCGCATGCGGTTCCGTCTTGGGCCAGCTTCGAGCCAACTTCGGCCATCTAGGTGGGTTCCTGGCACGTCTGACGCCGTCGGGAGCCGTCTTGGGGGCCTTTCTGGGCCACTTGGGGGCCCTCTTGGGGCGCTTCGGGGCCGTCTTGGAGGCCATCTTGGGCGTCTTGGAGGCCATCTTGGGCGTGTTGGAGGCCTCTTGGGCCGTCTTGGGGCCCTCTTGGGGCCGTCTTGGAGGCCACTTGGGCCGTGGGGCCCTCTTGGGGGCCTTTTGGGCGATCTTGGTGCTCCTGGGCCGTCTTGAGCAGGTCGGAATGCCGAGAAGCAGCTAATTCCAAATCTTTCAAAAACTATGGAAAATCAATGGTTTCGGCCCTGGCCTCTTCGGGCCCTCCTGGAGGACCTCTTGGAGGCCTCTTGGGCCGTCTGGGAGGCCTCTGGGGGGCCTCTTGGGCCGTCTTGGGCGTCTTGGACTCTCTTGGGCCGTCTTGGAGGCCGTCTTGGACCATCTTGGGCGGACTTGGAGGCCATCTTGGGCCATCTTCGCGATTGTTTGAGGATGTCCCGAGCGAAACGGCCGTTTCAGGGAGGATTTTGTGTGCACGTTGGGGTCCTGGAAGAGCCTCCCGGGACCCAGGCGGGACGGGCCGAAGCGCCAGGGGGAGTTCTTTTGGAAAAAGAGCCAACACCGAAACCGAAAGGGTCCAGCACGCCAGGCACCCCTGCGATGAATCGACAGGGGGCGGCGGATCGAAGACGCCAACGGCGTACACCGCCGCCCCCTGCCTTCGCGGAAGTGCCTATGTGGCCGAACGTTGGGGCCAGACCTGCCAAGCTATCGGACCATGTGTTCCCCGAATCGGTTTGGAAAGCCTTCGGGGAACACGTGGGCATCTTGAAGGTCATCTTGGCCGTCTGGAGGCCAGTTGACTCTTTCGGGCCTTCTTGGAGGACGTCTTGGAGGGCTCTTGGACCGTCTTGGAGACCATCTTGAGCGTCTTGGAGACCTCTTGGGCCGTCTTGGGGGCCTCTTGGGGCCGTGTCGGCCCGTCTTGGGGGCCTCCCTGAACCGATTTAGGGCCTTCTGGGGGCGCCCCGGGGCCGTCTTGGAGGCCATCTTGGGCGTCTTGGAGGCCTCTTGGGCCGTGTTTGGGCCCTCTTGCGGGTGCCTTGGGGCCGTCTTGGGCAGTCTTCGGGCGCTCCTGGAGGCTTCTTGGGCCGTCTTGGGGCGCTCTTGGAGGCCTCCTGGGCTGTCTTGCAGCGTCGGGAAGCCGAAACGACAAAAAATTAGCCTGGCGAAGGACCCAACCATATGCAGTTGTGAATACCGCAAATGTGAATATCGTTTTCGGTGCGCTACCTCTGGGTAGGGGAGACGCATGCGAACACCCCCACTGGGGCCTTCGGTGGAGCTCCCTATGGGGCCACGAAGCGCTGCACTGGGTGGGGGAACCGCATGCGGGCACCCCCACTGGGGCCTTCGGTGGAGCTCACTATGGGGCCACGAAGCGCTGCCCTGGGTGGGGGAACCGCATGCGGGCACCCCCACTGGGGCCTTCGGCTGGGCTCCCTATGGGGCTACGAAACGCTGCCCTGGGTGGGGGAACCGCATGCGGACACCCCCACTGGGGCCTTCGGCTGGGCTCCCTATGGGGCTACGAAACGCTGCCCTGGGTGGGGGAACCGCATGCGGGCACCCTCACTGGGGCCTTCGGTGGAGCTCCCTATGGGGCCACGAAAACACCCCCACTGGGGCTTCGACCCAGCTCTGTGGGCCTATGGGGCCAACGAAACGCTGCCCTGGGTGGGGGTACCGCATGCGGGCCCACCCCCACTGGGGCCTTCGGTGGAGCTCCCTATGGGGCTACGAACGCTGCCCTGGTGGGGGAACCGCATGCGGGCACCCCCACTGGGGCCTTCGGTGGAGCTCCTATGGGGCCACGAAACGGCCCTGGGTGGGGGAACCGCAGCGCACTGGGGCCTTCGGTGGACTCCCTATGGGCCACGAGCGCTGCTGGGTGGGGAACCGCATCTGGGGCCCCGGTGGGGCCGAGCTCCCGATGGAGCTCCTGTGGGGCCACGAAACGCTGCCCTGGGTGGGGGAACCGCATGCGAACACCCCCACTGGGGCCTTCGGTGGAGCTCCCTATGGGGCCACGAAACGTTGCCCTGGGTGGGGGAACCGCATGCGGGCACCCCCACTGGGGCCTTCGGTGGAGCTCCCTGTGGGGCCACGAAACGCTGCCCTGGGTGGGGGAACCGCATGCGAACACCCCCACTGGGGCCTTCGGTGGAGCTCCCTATGGGGCCACGAAACGCTGCCCTGGGTGGGGGAACCGCATGTGGACACCCCCACTGGGGCCTTCGGTGGAGCTCCCTATGGGGCTACGAAACGCTGCCCTGGGTGGGGGAACCGCATGCGAACACCCCCACTGGGGCCTTCGGTGGAGCTCCCTATGGGGCCACGAAACGCTGCCCTGGGTGGGGGAACCGCATGCGAACACCCCCACTGGGGCCTTCGGTGGAGCTCCCTATGGGGCACGAAACGCTGCCCTGGGTGGGGGAACCGCATGCGACACCCCCACTGGGGCCTTCGGTGGGCTCCCTATGGGGCTACGGAACGGCCCTGCGAACGCTGCCCTGGGTGGGGGAACCGCATGCGGACAGGAGGAGGGGGGGGGTGGATAGGAGGAGGAGAGGAAGGAAGGAAGGAGAAGGAGGACGGAAGGAAGGAAGGAGACGCGGGGCGTTGTCTCTTTCAAAACGAGGACCCAACACCACAGGATGGTTGGGAAACTAACATCCTTTCAAACAATCGTCAAGTGGACGATTTTGGCCTCTTCGGGCCCTCCTGGAGAACCTCTTGGAGGCCTCTTGGGCCGTCTTGGAGGCTTCTTGGGCGAACTTGGAGGTATCTTGGACCCTCTTGGGCCGTCTCGGAGGCCGTCTTGGACCATCTTGGGTGGACTTGGAGGCCATCTTGGACCATCTTGGAGGCCATCTTGGGCCAACGTGACCATCCTGGAGGCCATGTTGGGCCGTCTTGGAGGAAGAATTGGGATTGGGCGATGGCGTGTGCGTCTTGCGGGTCTTGGGGGGCGGCCGGCGGGACGGGCCGAAACCCATTGGGAGAGTTCTTTTGGAAAAAGAGCCAAAACCGACATCATCCAGCACGCCAGGCACCCCTACGATGAATCGACAGGGGGCGGCGGATCGAAGACGCCTACGGCGAATCACCGCCGCCCCCTGCCTTTGTGGAAGCGCCTATGTGGCCGAACGTTGAGGCCAGACCTGCCAAGCCATCGGACCATGTGTTCCCCGAATCGGTTTGGAAAGCCTTCGGGGAACACGTGGGCATCTTGAATGTCATTTTGGCCGCCTTGGAGGCCTCTTGGGCGATCTTTCGGGGCTCTTGGACCGTCTCGGGCCGTCGGAAAGCCGAAAAGAAGAACATGTCAAAATTCGTCAAAAACCTAAGGACAATCAATGTTGTTGGCCTCTTCTGGCCTTCCTGGAGGCCCTCTTGGGGGCCTCTTGGGCCCTTTTGGGCCAGCTTCGAGCCAACTTCGGCCATCTTGGTGGGTTCCTGGCACGTCTGACGCCGTCGGGAGTCGTCTCGGGGGCCTTTCTGGGCCAACGGGGGATCCTCTTGGGGCGCTTCGGGGCCGTCTTGGAGGCCATCTTGGGCGTCTTGGAGGCCATCTTGGGCTTGTTGGAGGCCTCTTGGGCCGTCTTTGGACCCTCTTGGGGCCATCTTGGAGGCCACTTGGGCCGTCATTGGGCCCTCTTGGGGGCCTTTTGGGCGATCTTGGGGGCCGTCTTGAGCCGTCGGAATGCCGAGAAGAAGCACATTCCAAAATCCTTCAAAAACCTCTGGAAAATTAATGATTCTGGCCTATTCGGGCCCTCCTGGAGGACCTCTTGGAGGCCTCTTGGGCCGTCTGGGAGGCCTCTGGGGGGCCTCTTGGGCCGTCTTGGGCCGTCTTGGGCCGTCTTGGACTCTCTTGGGCCGTCTTGGAGGCCGCCTTGGACCATCTTGGGCGGACTTGGAGGCCATCTTGGAGGCCATCTCGGAGGCCATCTTGGCCATCTTGGAGGCCATCTTGGAGCCGTCGTGGGCAGAAAAGTATGGAATTGAGGTCCGTGGAAAAAATCCCGGGACCCCGGCGGGACGGGCCGAAACCCACTGGGAGAGCTCTTTTGGAAAAAGAACCAAACCAAAACCGAGAGGATTCAGCACGCCAGGCACCCCTGCGATGAATCGACAGGGGGCGGCGGATCGAAGACGCCTACGGCGAATCACCGCCGCCCCCTGCCTTTTTGGAGACGCCGATGTGGCCGAAAGTTGGATTAGAGCTTGGCCAAGCTATCGGACCATGAGTTCCCCGAGTCGGTTTGGAAAGCTTTCGGGGAACACATGGGAGAGAATGATTATGAACAGGAAGAGGAAGAGGAAGAAATAGAGTAGGAGGATGAGGGTTGTTAGGAGTCTCTTGGGGCACCCTTGGGGTCTGTTGGGGGCTTCTTGGGGGCCTCTTCGAGGCCTCTTGGAGGCATCTTGGGGGCCTCCTTGGGCCTCTTGGGGGCCTTTGGGGGCTTCCTGGGGGTCTCTTTGGCCGTCTTAGGGCGTTCCTGGTCCGTCTGACGCCGTCTGGAGCCGTCTTGGGGGCCTCTCTGGGCCGTCTTGGGGCCCTCTTGGGGCGCTTCAGGGCCGTCTTGGAGGCCATGTTGGGCGTCTTGGAGGCCTCTTGGGCCGTCTTGGGGCGCTCTTGGGGCCGTCTTGGGGGGCCCTTGGGCCGTCATAGGGCCTTCTTGGAGGCCTCTTGGGCGATCTTGGGGGCCTCTTGGGCCGTCGGAAGGCCGAAAAGAAGAAAACGCAAAAAACCTTCAAAAACCTAAGGAAAACCAATGATTTTGGCCTCTTCGGGCTCTCCTGGAGAACGTCTTGGAGGCCTCTTGGGCCATCTTGGAGGCATCTTGGGGCCATCTTGGCCGTCTTGGAGGGCATCTTGGGCCGTCTTGGAGGCATCTTGGAGCCATCTTACCCGTCTTGGAGGCCATCTTGGCCGTCTTGGAGGCATCTTGGAGGCCATCTTGGGCCATCTTGGCCGTCTTGGAGGCCATCTTGGGCCAAGTTGGGGCAACAAAGGCATTGACAGACGGATTTTCGGAAACTTGCGGGTGGCCGGCGGGACGGGCCGAAGCCCACTGTGGAGTTCTTTTAGAAAAAGAACCAAAACCAAAACCTGACTCGTCCAGCACGCCGTGCACCCCTGTGGCAAGACCACAGGGGGCGGCGGATCGAAGACGCCTACGGCGAATCACCGCCGCCCCCTGCCTTTGTGGAAGCGCCTATGTGGCCGAACGTTGAGGCCAGACCTGCCAAGCCATCGGACCATGTGTTCCCCGAATCGGTTTGGAAAGCCTTCGGGGAACACGTGGGCGTCTTGATGGTCATCGTCGCCGTCTTGGAGGCCTCTTGGGCGATCTTTCGGCGATCTTTGGCCAGACCTGCCAAGCCATCGGACCATGTGTTCCCCGAATCGGTTTGGAAAGCCTTCGGGGAACACGTGGGCGTCTTGATGGTCATCGTCGCCGTCTTGGAGGCCTCTTGGGCGATCTTTCGGCGATCTTTGGGGGCTCTTGGGCCGTCTCGGGCCGTCGGAAGGCCGAAAAAAGGGAAATGCCCAAATCCATCAAAAACCTTGGGAAAATCAGTGATTTTGGCATCTTTTGGCCTTCCTGGAGGCCCTCTTGGGGGCCTCTTGGGCCCTTTTGGGCCAGCTTCGAGCCAACTTCGGCCATCTTGGTGGGTTCCTGGCACGTCTGACGCCGTCGGGAGCCGTTTTGGGGGCCTTTCTGGGCCAACGGGGGACCCTCTTGGGGCGCTCCAGGGCCGTCTTGGAGGCCATCTTGGGCGTCTTGGAGGCCATCTTGGGCGTGTTGGAGGCCTCTTGGGCCCTCTTGGGGCCCTCTAGGGGCCATCTTGGAGGCCACTTGGGCCATCAGGGGGCTCTCTTGGGGGCCTCTTGGGCGATCTTGGGGGCTTCTTGGGCCGTCTCGAGCCGTCGGAGAGCCGAAAAGGCGCAAATGCCAGAATCCTTCAAAAACCAAGGAAAAATCAATGATTTTGGCCTCTTCGGACTCTCCTGGAGGACCTCTTGGAGGCCTCTTGGGCCGTCTGGGAGGCCTCTGGGGGGCCTCTTGGGCCGTCTTGGGCCGTCTTGGACTCTCTTGGGCCGTTTTGGAGGCCGTCTTGGACCATCTCGGGCGGACTTGGAGGCCATCTTGGGCCATCTTCGCGATTTTTTGAGGATGTCCCGAGCGAAACGGCCGTTTTTGGAGGATTTTTTGCGGTCGTTGAGCACGTTTGGGAAAATTCCGGGTGGCCGGCGGGTTCTGCCGGAGCCCACTGGGGAGTTCTTTTGGAAAAAGAACCAAAACCAAAACCTGACAGCTCATCCAGCACGCCGTGCACCCCTGCAAGCAGGGGGCGGCGGATCTGGTGACTTTCGGCCCATCCCGCCACCGTGCTTGGTTCGCGGACACAAGGCTTGTTCGGGGGATTTCGGGGCCCTGTGTGGGTCTCTTGGGAGCCCCTGGACGGGGCATCTTGGGGCCTCTTGGCGGTCTCGTGAGCCATCACCTTGGGTTGGGAGGCTCAACGTGGCAGTGCGAGTTTCACCTCTTGGGCCCGTCTGGGGGGTCTCCTCGGAGCCTCCTGGGCCCCTGGTTATGGCCTCGTCGGCCCACTTTTTCGGGTCTTGGGGCCTGGCCTCTACTTGCCGTCCTGGGCGCCTTCAATATCAAAAAGCAAACGCGCGTCAAGCATACGAACAAAGCGTGTTGTGACTCGCTCGTTTTAGCTCTTGGGCTAGTCCCCTGGTCCTCAAAGGGTGCCCGGGAGGTCCCAAGAGAGCCCCAGGACGGTCCCATCGGGTTACCCGGGGGTTCTCAGCTTTAGTGAGCGTTTTTTGGAAGGCTCTGAGGGCGACGTTGAGGGCGGCTTGGGCGGGCTCGATCTCCCAGGGGCCCCCCGCGGCGAGCGCCAAGAGCGCCTGGGAGCGCCCACGGAATCCAGCAAACTGGTGGTCTGCGCCGAGGGCACGGTGGCGGATTCCAATCGGTCAGGTTTGCCGGCATCTGGAGTGCGATTCGGTCATCGTGTTCTCCACGAATTTTCTTGCCATCATCCCGCTGGCCAGCCTGCTGGGAGGAGCGACGGAGGCCCTGTCCGAGCACACGGGCCAGCTGCTCGGCGGGCTCCTGAACGCCACCTTCGGCAACGTGGTAGAGATGATTATGTGCGTCCAGAGCGTCAGGGCGGGGCTCATCTCGGTGGTGCAGGGGAACCTGTTGGGCTCCATACTCTCCAACCTGCTCCTGGTGCTGGGCATGGCCCTCGTGGCCTCCGGCATCAAGCGGAAGATTGCCTCATTCAACTCGCAGGGCGCCGCCGCAAACATGACCTGCCAGCTGGTGGCCTCCATCAGCGTGTGCCTCCCCACAATGTATGACACGGTGCACGGGGCGACTGGTGAGGAGGTCTTGCAGATCTCGCGGATATGCAGCTTGCTCCTGATAAGCCTCTACGGCCTTTTTCTGTTCTTCATGCTCCAGACGCACTCCGAGCTCTTCGCGGACGAGGGCGCGGAGGAGGAGCCCGGGCAGGGCCTGAGTCCTTGGCTCTGCGTCGCGCTCTTGATAATCCTCACCATGATGGTGGAGAGGAGCTCGGACGCCCTGGTGGACGTCATCGAGGAATTCTCTAACAAGTACGGCATTTCCAAGGCGTTCATCGGCGTGATCCTGTTGCCCATCGTCGGCAACGCCGCGGAGCACGCCACTGCCGTCACCGCCGCCTACAACGGCATGATCGACCTGGCGCTCGGTGTTGCGGTCGGCTCCTCGACGCAGATCGCGCTCTTCGTCGTGCCCGTGTCCGTGATCTTCGGTTGGATCTACGGACACCGGTGGCGCGCCCGCGGGGGGCAGTGGGCCGAGAGGGGCGGTCTCAGACGGCAGGGGCTCTGTCAGAGGCCTCTCCCTGCCCCTTGAGACCCAGGCGTCCTGAGGCGCCTCGGTCTCAAGGCGTCCTCAGACGTCCTGAGACTGAGGTGTCCTAAAGACGCCTCAGTCTTAGGACTGAGGCGTCCCAAGACGTCCTATTAGGAGGCGTCTTAAAGACGCCTCCGGTACCTTCCACGAAGCCCTCCGACGCCTCAGAAGGCCTCCACGCCCCTTGGCGCGCCTCCGAGGACAGCCCATGGACTTGAATTTTACCGTCTTCGACACCGTGTGCCAGATGCTCACGGTGTTCTTGGTATCGCAGGTCCTGCAGCATGGTGCTCGGGGGGAGGGTTGCAAAGTCATCAACCTCCCCGTGGTTGCGGCCAGATCCGTCTCACAAAATTCTGGCCTGAACGCAGCCCAGGACAAGTCGGACGTCGTCGCCATCGACGCTCGATCAAGATTTTTGATTTGTGCACCGTTTTCAGAGCGAGGGGGGGCCGAACGGCCTTACTCTGTCCACGGCCGCGCGTTGAATAGGAGCGTATGGCTTCACAGGGGGACACGTTTGTCACCTGGACGACGTTCATGTTCCGCCTATTCCTCTTCGGGCCTAGGTGGAGCTGGAGCAGCTGGGGTCTGTCTGAAGATCGCAAGGCGTCGCTGAATGCATTGGCGATGCGATGCTGTTTGGAGCCGCACCTTATCCGGTCTCGCGTCGCCAGTGCACCAGCGATGCGGCGCGACCTTTGGACTCCACTTTACGGGAGCCCCACCGCATCCAAATTCCCTTTTCCCCCTTCGCCCGCTTCTCTACGCCTCGTGTCCTCGGATGAGATCCCCGGCGGAGTCCAGAGCCAAGCTTTGCTACGCCTCGCAGTCCCTCTTGTCCGCAGGCAGTGGCAGGCGGTGAATGCTGTCCTGAGTACACGACGGTCGTTGAAAGTAAGTATTTTTGGACTCCCAGATCCCAATCTATTTCAAGCGCCTTCCTGCGTCAAGAATCGGCATGCTTTTGCTGTGTTTTGTTATTCCGGAGCATTTTCTTTGGGTGTAGGGTAAAGGATGAAATCTGAAATGCCGTCCCGATTGATGTTCGACGATTGAATCTGCAAGCGGTGGATCACATGACGGATTGATTTTCGAGGTGCGAAAGCACATTTGGATTTCACCCTGAGCCCTCCATCCTAAGAAAATGCTCAGTTATTCTCTGGGAGGACCTGGACCCATTCCACTGTATCCGCCTTCCTACTTCATGTTTCGACCTACTTCTTCCGACCTTCGTGTAGTGTTAAGTCGGGACTGTCCATCTACAGGGGGAATATCTAAAGATAGTCAAAAAATAGGCGGGGGACTATTTCTTGAGCATGTTCTGTGGAATATTTTGGGGGTATGTTTTATGTTTCGTCCAAAACCCCCCTGTAGGGGGACAGGCCCGACTTAAGCGTAGTGGAAGGGGTGGCCCAGGGGTTCGCTGAGTGCCCGGCGCCGTGAGCGCCCCGTGCGCGCCCCGTGCGCTGGCTTGGGGGGGGGCGGTCAGGGTTCGCCGCGCGCCCGCCTTGGGGGGGGCGTCTCGTGGGCGCCCCGTGCGCTGGCCTACCGGCCGGAGTTTCTCAGGAGGGGAAAAATCACACAGACACAATTCATCGCCGATTCCCCAGAAGATGTGGAAAAATATGGGAAGTGGGGGGAAGACAAAAACCCAGAAACCATGGGAAAATATATGGTATCCTGTCATTTGTGCGCTGGCTGATCGGGCCGGATTTTCGCCTGGTGCCCGCCCGTGATCAAGCAGTGGCGAAGCGTCTTGGCTCGCCTATAGCCCTACGAAACAATGTTATACGAACCCTTTGTGGTTCCCACGAGATGTTCTCAGAACATTTCTGGCGGAGTCTGTCTTGTGTTCTCACATGGGGTTCATGTTCTAAGAACATTGTTTTTGTTTTTGGAATATGTTCGGGTTCTGAGAACAAGTCGTGGTAGGACTATAGGAATGGCGGGACGGTCGGTCCCTGCTCAACGTGAGCGCCTCACGGGCTTGCACCACACACAGTGGAGACCCATGCCACGCAACACCCTGCTTGCCTCCAGGGTGCCCTGGGTGTCTTGGGTTTCGATGGTTTGGCCATGGAGAGCGCGATGTTCTCGCACCAAGAATCCATGGACGCCCTAGGGTTCCAGGGTTGGGCTTCTTGTGGAAGGCTTCTTGTGGTCGGGCTCCTACTGCAGCTTGTGCAGCCTACATTGGACTGAATTGTTGCCGCGCATATCCCACGCCGCCCAGCTGGCACCACATAGCATATACTACATAGCTTGCACCACACAACTTGCAACACACAGCTGGCAGCGTATAGCTTGCACCACGTAGCTTGCACAGCGTAGCCTACTTGGCGCCACGTAGCGTGCACCGCATAGAACTTGCACCATGTGGCTGACGCTAGATGGTTTACACCACGCAGCTTGCACCACATAGCGTACACCACATAGCTTGCATCATGTAGTTTACACAACAAAGTCTACACATCCAGAGAGCCACTGTTTGATGGTCACGCTGGCAAGCATTCATATCTTTCCGAAAGACAGCGTTTACGCAGCATTTCCCCCCTGCAGGCACCACCAACTGGCTGCACGGAGCCATGCTCATGTCGGTATATTTCTTCATAGCCATCGAGACGTTGTACATTATGGAACCCGCGCGGGCGTAGGTTCACAGGGCGACTCTGCCCCGTCCGTTCTCCCCCCGTTCCCCATCAATCCTTTCTCCCTCCTTGACCCTCCACCCTTCCTCCGAACCCCCCGCACCCCTGTCGTCGCCGTCATCAGCATTCTGGTCCTGCTTCGTCGTCGCTGCTTCCGTCCCCCCTCCTCCGCCCCCGCCCTTCCTGGCCCGGGCGATCTGCTGGGCCTGCCCGGTGGCGCTTTCTTCCTCCGGGGAGGCCGTTGTAGCAGCCACGGACTTGCCAGCCCTCGCCCGGCGTCCAACAAGAGGCTGGTCGACAGAATCTGCGCCAGCGCAGCCCAGCTTCTGACGGAGCACACGGCCGCGCTCACGTGGCCGGAAGGCGGACGCTGGCGGCCGAGGCGGCGCAGAGCCACGGCGGGCGCGGAGGAGGGGGGCACGGAAGCAGCGGGCGGGTCCGCCCGCTGCGGCGCTGGGTACGGACGCTGGCGGCCGAGGCGGACGAACGGTCGCGGGCGGCGGCCCGTCGCTGGCGGCGCGGCGGCGGCCGCAGCCCCCCGCGGAGCCCGCGGCGGGCGCTGCGCCCTCCGGCCCTCTGCGGCGGCCTCTGCTTCCGACAGCCCAGCCTCTGCGGCGGCAGCGAGCTCTCCAGCGGGCCTGCAGCGCGCGCGCGTGGCATCCAGCGGTGTGCGAAGACAGCGACGGCTAGTCGGAGGAGAAAAAGGTAGCCATCCCTCCTGCGCCGAATCCTTCCTTGTTGGCAGCGCCCTGGGTGGAGCCGCAGCGTCTCGCTGGCACTCGAGCCCGCGACCAACGACGCCACATCCAAAAGTATCCATCGCTTCCATCATCCCGCCCTCGCCCGAAGGGTGCGTGGCTCCCTCAGCTTGCCTCACCCGCCCAGGGAATCGGGCGCCCAGGCTCCTGCTGCTTACCAAGGGGCGGCCACGGACGGTGGCCGCCCCCGCTGCAGCGGACGGGCCCGTGGGCCGGGGGCCCCTCCAAGCAGGTGGGGCGGGGCAGCCTGCGGCACCCGGCGCGCAGCCGGCCGCGCACGCCAGCCGGCGCGAGGGCGAGGCGCGCCCGACGGCCTGCGGAGGCGGGCTCTTCCGGTCTCCTGGGGGGGGGGGCCACGCGAGAGAGCGCGAGGGTGCTGGCGCCCTGTGCCGCGCGAGGGCGCGAAGGTGGGCGAGCCGGCGAGGCCGGCGAAAGCGGCGCGCCGGGCGCGCCGTCCGTGCAACCGCACCGCTCCTGGCCAGGCCCACCCTGGGCCTGCAGGACTGTTGCCTGCGCCCTGCCGGCCAGTCCACGGGGGGCGTGCGGGCGCCGATCCTGGGCCCACGGTGCGCCCGGCAGGGGGGAGGCGGGCCTCATCGCTGCCGCAGCCGGCGGCGAGGGCCCGGTGGGTGTGCGCGCGGAGGCTCGAGGCGGTGGCGCTCTGGGGCCGGCGGCGCTCCCAGCGGTGCCAGAGTCGGGGCGAGGGTCCTCTGCAGCGGAGCGCACCACTTCCCGCCTCGGGTGCGGGCTCGCAGGGGGCGGTGCCGGTTGGCCCGCTGGCGCTGCCACGCTCTGCCTGGGCCACCAGGCAGTCGTCGCGATGCTCAGCCGCCTCTGCCCTCCTCTCTTCGCCCTTCGCCCGCCGCCTCCTCTTCTTTCCACCTCTCCCGCCGATGGTGCCCCGTCTTTCAGGAGGGGAAAAACACAGAGAAAATTAATTGCCGATTCTCCAGAACTTATGGGAAAATACAGGGAATCTTGTTATTTGTGTCTTTTTTTTTGTGTGTCCCAGGTCCCCTTCAGTCTTGCTCCCACTGCTCCTTTGCATCCTCTGCCTCCGTCTCGTCTGTGTGGGTCATTCTCCGCGTCGTCAGCTTCACCATCACCGTCCTCCTGGTTTGTATAGGCTGAGATCATGAGCTGTCACCTGCGAGATCTCAATATGCACAATATTGGTACGCGATTGTGGTTCCGACGTCCACACGTTGCTCACACAGCATATATGTCGGCGGTGCGCCGTGGCACGAAACCCCCCCCCAGCACTACCGGGGGGGTTCGTGCACTACCGGGGGGTTTCGTGCAGCCCGCACCGGGTGCCGCCAGCGGCTTAGAACACCCCCCCCTTGCCGCTTTACCGGGGGGGTTCGTGCAGGCCGCACTGGGTCTACCTGGGCTCCCCCCCCCCCCTGTGGGAGTGGGGGGGTGGGAGTGGGGGGTGGGTTGGGGGGGGGCAGGGGGGCGGTTGGGAAGGGTGGCTCCCTGTCGAAGTGTGGCGTGTGCTCGCCTTGTGTTCTCTATTCGCGTCTGCTCGCCTTTGTTCCGCCGCAGCCTCTCGTATTGTGGCTCGTGGCCACAATACGAGAGGCTGCGGCGCAACTCCCGAGAGCCGCTGTGGGGGGTCGACGGCACGGCCGCGTAGAGAAGAACAGTGCCGCCGTGTTCCGGCACGGCCCTGGGATGCAATGCCGCCGCCGTGTTCCGGCCCGTCCTGGTAAGATTCGCAGTCCTTACCGGGGGGTTTCGTGCAGCCTACCAGAGGAGGTCGTGTTTACCGGGGGGTTTCGTGCAGGCTCGCACCGGGAATGGCGCCAGCTCGAACCCCCCCAGGAGAGATTACCGGGGGGGGGGTTCGCTCCGCACCGGGCACCGCCGACATATATATATATATATATATATATATATATATATATATATATCGACATAGCTTCATTATCGCATCTATCATCATGTCCGCTACCGTTATCTGGTTAAAGTTACCTCACGGTCCTCGTCATCCTTATATTCGTTTGCATGTACTTCTTCATCGCACTCCGCATCATTAGAACCCCACATCAGTTGCCTTGTGTCATCCACATCATCATCTCCTGCTTTGAGCCCCCTGTCCACCCTCATCCTCACAATTCTCTTCCGATTTCGCCCTCTCCCCGTCCTCATCCTCTTGATCTTCTGCATCGCAACCACTCTGGTTCTTCTGCTCATCTTCCTCCCCTCACACTCATCATTCCTTACTCTTCCTCCATCTCTTCTCTATACCATCCTCCCTGCTCATTTCTTCCTGCATCCCTATCCTCTTCCTGATTCCACCACCTCCTCTCCTCTCCCATCAACCGTCTGACTCATTGACCTGATCCACTATCAGTCGTCCCCTCACGCACTTGCCGAATTACGATCATCGTCATCACTACTACGTGAAATCGCTCCCGTCGTGGTCACTATACTCATGCTCAGAATCATGATATTAATGCATCCCATCCTAGTCATATCCATGCTGTTCCTGCTCCTGACATGTTCCGTTCCTCGCTTGCCCTTCTTCTGTCTCACCGAGCATGATCGACCTGTATGTATGTCGTGGCAGCAATCGACATTTTGCGGTACAGCTTGTCGCGGATATGTGCCAAGCCTCAGCCGAGAAAGGCAGCAGTTCTAGATATGGTTTTATGCTGGCAGGCAGTTGCACTGTTGCGGAGTACTTTGTTTTGAATCGTTTCGTTCATTCCACCGGCCCATTTCGCACCGCGGTGGCTGCATGGTCGTGTGCTCGTACCCATGGGGAACGGTGGGGCAGGCAGGATTGTCCTTGAGGGGATCTTCGGAGATGTGGCTCGCACCCTGTCGAACAGAGTCGACAGACTGCCCCAGAGGTCGCCAAGATGACTCAAGAGAGCTCCAGCAGAGTTTCGAGATGCACGTAGGTTGTGGGTCAGAGTCCTCATGGACGCTTCTTGGGGTCTCTTCGGAGGGCTCGGGAGCTTCTGGGGAGGAGCAGTTTTGAGGCCTCTGGGGGGCCTCTTGGGGGCTTCTTGGGGGCCTCATGGGGCTCCCTGGGGGCCTGTTGGGGTATTGGGAGCCTCTTTGGGGGGCATCTTTGGGGGCCTCTTTGGGGGCCTCTTGGGGGCCTCTTGGGGCCTCTTGGGGTCTCTGGGAGGGCTCCTGGGGGCCCCTAGGGGCCGAGAGTTCGAAATGTCTGCTCGGGTTCCCCCTTCTGGTCCTTCTCTGGGGGCCATCCTGGGGTCGCCTTTGAGGCCTCCTGGGCCGTTTGGGAGCGATCCTGGGGCCGCTCGGGCCGTCCAGGGCTGTCGGCAGCTCGAAAAGGCGGTTCCGCCAATATCGCTCGAACCCCGAAGCAACATCAGTGTTGTGTGCGGTTGCGGGGCCTCGCGAAGTCCTCCCGGACCCCTTGGGAGCGTCTTGGGCATTCCCTGGGCCGTCTTGGGACCAACGTGGGCCATCTCGGAACGCTGCTGGCCACACTTTTGGCGCCTCATTGGGGCGCGCTTTGCTTTGGCAGGCAGTTGCACGGTTGCCCAATAGTTTGTAATATGGAATGTGGCGTTTCCCAGTTGTTTGCCGCAAACCCCGCCTTCGCGCCAGCGAAGCATGGGCCTTCATGCACGACGGTTCTATCGAGATGTCCCCAACACGCGTGGTATAAGATCCCGTTTCTTTATTGCTTGGGGCATGACGGGCGTCATGGCCCCCGCTCCCCCCCCCTTATGACGTAACGCTCCCACCCCCAGTGCGCTCCGGGCACTGCCGTCGTGCGTTGTGGGATCGGCGTAGGTGTCCGCGTAGGAATCCGCATAGGAGTCTGGTCCGCAGTCGTCGTCGTCGTCGTCGTCGTCGTCGTCGTCGTCGTCGTCGTCGTCGTCGTCGTCGTCGTCGTCGTCGTCGTCGTCATCGCTCGTGGCTTGTCGCTCGTCGCTCATATTCGTCGTGCGCGCGGACGCGGCTGAAGCCTGTTTTTCTCCAGGCCCATGACGGCAGTCATCTAGGGGTGGTGGAAGGGGTCGATGTCGTCACGTTTCGCGCCAGCGGCGTCTGGGAATGCTTAGGAATGACGGGGGACCGGTAGCGCCAGCAGGTAGGTGGCGATTTGCACCACAATGCCTGTGTACACCACAGTGCCTGCGTGCACCACAGCGCCTGTGTACACCACGCCGCCTATGTACACCACAACAGCCGCGTGCAACACAACGTCAGTTTGTGCCACCGTGCCTGCGGGCACAACAGCTCTTGTGCACACCACAACGCTTGCGTACACTACATCAGCCGTGTGCAACACATCACCAGTGTACACCACAATGCCTGCGTGCATTGTAGTGCCTGTGTGCAGCAACCGTGTGCAACGCAGCACCACTGCTGTATCTAGAATGTTTAAACGAATCCTTCTGACAAAATGGAGCGCTTGTGGACTCCACAGAGAACAATAGAAAATGATCCTTATGGGCAACGGAGCGCCGCCGGAATCTAAGTCCTCCCGAGTCCGCCCGCATCACCTTAATTCCTCCCACCTGCGTCCAGGAGGCTCCAGCGCAATTGGCCTTCCGAGAACCAAATGAACCGATTCAATCGACCATTTTGCGGTGCGCGCTGAGATGCGCACGTGCTCTGTAGCGCCAACCCGCACGACAGGGGGTAAGGAGGAAACGGAGGAGAAGAGGAGGAGGAGGAGGAGGAGGAGGAGGTGGTGCAGGTGGAGGAGGAGGGAGGAGGGAAAAACGTCGCATTCGATTATCAGCACTTTCCTGGCGTGGCGTCCATTTGCCCGCAGCAGATCCTCACGTACATGCTCCTTCTGCCTGTCCTATGCACGCAGGCATTGTGGTGTACACCAACGCTGCGTTTCACGCGGATTCTGTGGTGTAGACACTCGCTGTGGCGTGCACAGGCGCTGCGATGCACGCAAGCATTGTGGTGTACACAGGTGCTGTGTTGCACATGGTAGCTGCGGTGTACACATGTACACCGGCGCTGTAGTGTACGCAAGGACTGTGGTGTACACAGGCGCTGCGTTGCACACGGTTGTTGCAGTGTATGCAGGCGCTGTGGTATAGTATACACGTGCGCTGTGGTGCACGCGAGCGCTGTGGTGTACACAGTCGCAGTGGGGCATATCGCCACCTACATGCTGCTCGCGTCGTCGTCGTCATCGTCGTCGCTCGTCGCTCGTCGCTCGTCGCGTCGCGCTCGTGGGCGCGGCTGCGGTGCTGGAGCCACACGGCGTGGGGGGGGGGGGTGTTACGTCATAGCCCCCCCCCGCCCCCCCCCCATGACGCCCGTCATCGCCGAACATGAAGAAACGTGCTTTAATCAATCATCTTGGTTGCCTGGGAGGCAGCGCTGGCTGTTTTGCTGCCTCTTGAGGGGCCTCGCGGGACTTGTCCAGGGCATCATAGGGGCTTGTTGAGGATCTCGGGCCAGTCTTAGCTGCGATGGTACTGCCAAAATCTGTCGAAGATGCTCCATTGCCATTCTGGGGCACCCGTGGCGGGTCTCTGGGGCGTCTTGGAGCCCTGTTGGGGCGGTCTTGAGTCGACTGAGGGTGTGTCGGACCGTCTTGGGGCTGGCCTTGGGCCGTCTCGAGCGGTTCTTTGGGCTCCCCGAAACCATTCCAAGGCAAGATTGAGACGAAAAGACGTTCAATGAGAAGACAATTGTACCATGCATTAGTTGTTTGGTTTGGGGCATCGCCTTGCTTCGCTGGGTGCTTCCTTGGGCGCCCCTAAGGGCTTTCGTGTGGTCGCCGTGCTTGTCTTGGGAGCATATGTGTCTGGCCCCTTTATGGGGGGACCATGTTGGACCACCATCTTCGGCCGAGACGCTCCCTTCGGCGACCCCTTCCTGTACCCGAAGAGAAGCGGCGGCTCGGCCGGTTGTGCAAGGCATGCCCGTCTGGGTATGTCGGGGGCAACGATAGGGGGGGATAGGCATAGGGGGGGATGCATCGACCCCCAATCGCCCACTGATCGCCGCTAGGAGCCCGATAGCTCCAACCTACCCAGGAAATGGCGGATTCACTATCGGAGGCCTATCGCCGATCTATCGGCGATGTATCGCCGATTCCAGGTCGATGCTTCCCCCCCTGTGCCTATCATCCTTGCCCCTCGGTGTGCCGCGGAGTGTTCCGTTTTTCCCTCGGGCAGTGGCTCGAAAGAAGCAGGAAGGGCACACATATTGGTGGTCGCAGGGCCGCGCAGAGGCCTCGGATCGGCGCCGGGCTCCCCCGGCGGCCCGTCCGTCCAGCGCCGCTGCTGCCGCGCTCCACGCGGGGGGAGGGGGTCCGGCGCCGCTCCCAGAGATCCGCGCGGGCCTCCGAGGGTCTGCAGATGCCCATGTGTAGCTGTTCCTATTATACTGCTGTGGGCGTTGTTCGTGGTTGAGCGCCCGCTCGGCCGAGCGCTACCACGCGCGCCGCTCTGTGCACAGCCGCGTTTGCTCGGCCAGCTGCGGACGAACATGTTGTTAGGCATGGCTCATGGGGCTTCCAGCTCGCTCTCCTTCTCCGTTGTCCTCCTCGTAGCTCCTGCTCCCGGTCCTGTCCCTTCTCCTCTTCACGACCTGCACCTCCCGCCCCCTGCTCTTCTTTCTCGTCGACCGCCTCGGCCTTTGAAACCCGCCTCGCCCTCGCCCCCTGCTCGCCCGTGCTGCTCTGCTGCTCCTCGCCCTCGCCCCCTCGCGCTCCTCCTCTGCCCCTCGCCCCCTGTTTGCAGCCACGGCGGATGCCCGACGGCTTGCTGGCGAGTGCCTCCCCCTGACAAGAAGTGCCACGGGGAAAATATACAGACTGCGCAGATGGCCTGCGCGCCGCGGGGCGGGAGGCGGGAGTCCCCCTGCAGGCGGAGGTAAACTGCACTGACCTCGGCGCGACCACCGGGACACTCCGCGGCAGATTCCCCGTGTCGCCAGCAGTCTTGTCCCCCCTCGCCTCCCTCTTTCTCTCATACTCCCCGTCGTCCTCCTCCACTTGATGTTCAACCTTCTTCCTTCCTCGTCATCATCATCTCCCTCTTCGCCCTCAGAACCATCATCAGCAGCATCATCATCGTCATCGTCATCGTCGCCACCACCACCACCATCATCATCATCATCATCATCATCATCATCATCATCATCATAATCAGCAGCATGATCATCCTCATCATCATCATCATCATCATCATCACCATCACCATCACCACCATCACCATCGTCATCATCATCACCAGCATCATCATCATAATCACCATCAACATCATGATGATGATCATCATCATCATCACCATCATCGTCATATCGGGAAGGCCTTTCGGCTGGTGCCGCCGACCTTGAAGGGGGTTGACGGCGGCGGCGACGACGACGCTGACGCTCTGGAGCCTTTTGGGGTCTCTCTTGGTGGCCTATTGGGCTCTGTTGGGGGGCCTCTTGAGGGACTTCTTGGGAAGCTCCGTGGCCACTTGGAGCCGCCTCGGAGCAGATCTGAGTCTTGAGGCATGTCGGAAAACACGCATCACCCCGCAACAGCAGTTTAGACTGATGAGGGTGCCTCCAGGTGGGGGGGTCCGGGAGTCCGAGAGGAGGGGGGCAGGGCGGTGTCCTTGTCCACAGGAAGTTGGGGGGCGGGGGGAGGGGTCCTGAGTTCCCCCTGTCCGCAAAGGGGGCCGCCCCCTTGTCCCCCTTGTCCACAAGGGGGGCCCTCCAGGGGCAAGGTCACGATCCCCGGGACACCCCCGCTACCCCACCGGGACTCCTCCCCGCTAACCCCCCCCCCAACGCCAGGGAAGGGATCAAAGGGAAGGGGTTCCTTTCGAAACAAGTACGACGTTGTTTGATTTCCGTTTGGCTGGATCGCTTGAGGAGGAGTGCACAAGAGAAGGGGGGAGCGGGGACGGCGACGTTGACTCAACCAGAAAAACGTCTCACACACGCCGACAGGGTCGGCGGATTCTTCATCATTGCCATGTTCATCTCCTCGTCATCCTATTCAGGTACCAAAAGGAAGGAGCCAGAGGAACACGTGCAGGGCACCCGCAGGTGTGAATGCGCTCCACAGGGGTCGACGCGGCGACGCCGCACATGACGAAGCCGCGGCGGCAGGATATCAAAATCTGCTTGGAGCCCATGCGTCCGCCGATGCAGGATGAGGCGAAGGCACTGATGTGCCCCGTCCAGAAGTATTTGGGTGAGGAGGACCCCAGGCGACATGCTTATGCGCAGGGCCCAGATCGATCCGATCGATACGATTCGATATCGGTTCTGGCCGGCTAGATTCGACTGCATTCTGGTATTCCGACGATCCGAGGCGGCCCGATGCTCGCATGGGCGTTGTTGTGCATCCTGGCGTGGCCGATCCGACCCGATCTCTGATTCCGTGCCGATGCGGCTCGACCCGACGCCCGTCCCGATCCGATCCCGCTTCCCCACGGGGTGCTGACTGATCCTCTGATGCGCCGCGCCCTGGAGCGCTCGAGTCTCGGGTCGAGAAGCCGTGCGCCGCTTTGGTGCGTGGGCAGGACAAGTGCGCATGCCAATGGAGAAGGAGAGGGGGCGCAGCGCACCGCGACTGCGACGCAGAACAATGGCAAGAAGTGGCCGTGGGCGACCCGGGGACCCTCCGCACGCCCCGCGGAGCAGCGGGCGGGCCCTGCGGCGCGCAGGGCGCGGCGGAGGGCGGCCGCGAGGGACCGACGCGGGAGTTCGCTGTCCTGTGTTTTTTGGGGAGTGCGCCAGGAGGACGGATGATGAGCGTGCTTTCCACCACCACCACCACCATAAGTTGGAGGGGGGAAGGAGGAGGAGGAGGAGGAGGAGGAGGAGGAAGGAGGAGGAGGAGCAGAGCAGGAGGAGGGGGAGGGGGAGGAAGAAGAAGAGGGGGAGGAGGACCCCCTCCCCCCTCCAACTAGTGGTGGTGGTGGTGGTGGTGGTGGTGGAAGACAGGCCCATCCACAGAGAGCGAGAGAGAGCGAGAGAGCGAAGTCGGAGGCGACGACCTGGGCGCACGGCCCAGGGGATGGTGCTGCCCGCATCCGCGGGGGAGGCGTCGCCGTCGGCGCCAACGGACTCCTCGCCGCTGCCGCCGCCCCCGAGGCGAGGCAGGGGGCGCCGGAGCCGCGGCGGCGCGCGCGCCGCCGCGGCGCCGCCCGCGCCCTCCGCCTCTCCGCCTCCAGGCCTCCGACGCCTCCGACCGCGGAGCCGCAGGCCGGCGCCCGCGGAGGCACAGGGCCTCTGGGCCGTGTGCTTTGGGTCGGGCTCCAGCGGCGCACCGCACTGGGGGGGGGTCCTCCTCCCTCCTCCTCCTCCTCCTCCTCCTCCTCCTCCCTCCTCCCTCCTCCTCCTCCTCCTTTTCCTCCTCCTCCTCCTCCTCCTCCTCCTCCTCCTCCTCCTCCTCCTCCCCCTCCCCCCCTCCTCCCCTCCTCCCCCTCCTCCTCGTCTTCCTCCTCCTCGTCTTCCTCCTCCTCCTCCTCCTCACCTCCTCCTCCTCCTCCTCCACCTCCTCCTCCCCCTCCTCCTCCTCCTCCTCCTCCTCCTCCTCCTCCTCCTCCTCGGCCGAGGGGGAGCGGGCTGGCGGCGAGGCAGTGCCACGCCGGCCACGCCCTGCAAGCGTGGGGCGCGGTCGGGAGCCATCATCCCTTGCGCAGCCCCTTCGAGCAGTGGCGAAGCTCCCTGACCTGCCTTCTCAGGCCCATCTCAGAGAGTTCTGAGAACCTTCTGTGGTTTGCACGAGCATGCTTGGCTGAGACCGGCTTGGTTTGATACGTCGGCTTTATGACATATCGCCCTTGCTTGTTTTCGTAGAGCAGTCCTTTGTTCTAAGAACATGTCGTGGTAGGCCTATAGGAATGCCAAGACGGTCGGTCCCTGCTCAACGTCTGGCGTCGAGGAAGTGCCACGCCTGCCACGCCCTGCGAGCGTGGGGCGGATTCGGGAGCCACCCGGCCGAGGAGGGCAGGCAGAGCATCGGCGCCGGGGGCGCCAGGGTGGTCGGCGGCAGAGGAGGCTATGCTGGAGTCGGGCAGGTCCCCTTCTACAGGAGGAAAGTTCGAAATTAGTCAAACTATACTATGGGGACGATGTTCGGTTATGTTTGATTATTCTTGATTGTGAAAGTGCGCCAGTGGATCTCCCCGAATACACTAAAGGAGGGGGTCCACAACCCCCCCCCCCCTCCTCCCCTTAAGGGGGGAGGGGGGTCCCGACCCCCCCCCCCTCCCTTGAAGGAGGGGGGGGGTCCGGACCCCCCCCTCCTTCAAGGGAGGGGGGGGGGTCGGGACCCCCCTCCCCCCCTTGGCGCTGGAAGGGAGGGGGGGGGTTCGGACACCCCCCCCCTCGTGTAGGGAATACGGAGTTGGGAATAGGGAATGGCGGGTAGTGAGTAGCGAGTTAGTGCGTAGTGAGTAGTGAGTATTGGATAGTGAGTAGTGGATAGTGAGTGGCGAGTAGGGAGTAGGGAGTAGGGAGCGGGGAGTAGTGAGTAGTGAAGAGTGACTAATGTGTACTGATCAGTGAGTAGCGAGTGGCGAGTAGTGAGTAATGAGTAGAGTGCAGCGAGTAGCGAGTAGGGCGTAAGGAGTAGCGGGTAGTGAGTAGTGGGTAGTGAGTTGCGGGTGGCGAGTAGTGATTAGTGAGTAGTGAGTAGTGGGTAGTGCGTAGTGCGTAGTGAGTAGTGAGTAGTGAGTAGTGAGTACTGGGTAGTGAGTAGCGAGTAGTGAGTAGTGAGTAATGAGTAGTAAGTAGTGAGTAGTGAGTACTGAGTAGTACGTAGTGCGTAGTGAGTAGTGAGTAGTGAGTAGTGATGGATCGAGAGTAGTGGGTAGTGGCAGTGGGTAGCGAGTAGTGAGTAGCGAGTAGGTTGTAACGAGTAGTGAGTAGCGAGGAGCGAGTAGGGCGCAGTGAGTAGTGAGTAGTGAGTAAACAGTAATCAGTACTGACTAGTGGATAGTGATTAGTGATTAACGAGTAGGTAGTAGCGAGTATTGACTAGTCAGTAGTGAGTAGGGAGTAGGGAGTAGTGAGCAGTGAGTAGTAAGAAGTGGGTAGCGCATAGTGGGTAGTGAGTAGCGATTCGTGAGTAGTGGGTAGTGAGTAGTGACTAGTGACCAGTGACTAGTGAGTTGTGACTACTGACTAGAGACTATGCCGTGACTAGTGAGTAGGGAATAGTAAGTAGTGAGTAGTGAATAGTGAATAGCGGGGAGTGAGTATTGAGTAGCGAGTAGCGAGTAGGGAGTAGCGAGTAGTAAGTACTGAGTACTGTGTAGACATAGGGAGTAGGGAGTAGCGAGTAGCGAGTAGTGGGTAGTGAGTAGTGATTTGTGGGCAATGAGTAGTGAGTAGTGGATAGTGGGTAGTGGGTAATGACTAGTGATTAGTGAGTAGTGAGTAGGGAGTAGTGAGTAGTGCTTAGTGAGTAGTGAGTATTGAGTCGTGGGTAGTGAGGAGTGAGTAGTGAGTGGTGAGTAGGGAGGAGGGAGTAGTGAGTAGCGAGTAGTGAGTAGCGAGTAGTGGGTGGTAGGGGGGGAGGGGGGGGGGTCCGCGACGACGGATCGGGAAAAGAGGGGGGAAGGGGGGGGTCCCCGACGACGGATTGGGGAAAGGGGGGGAGGGGGGGGTTCACCGACGACGGATCGGGGAAGGGGGGGGGGGTCCTAACCCCACCCCCGTTGGGGAGATCCAGCGGTGCACCCTCCTTCATTGTTGTTTAACTATGTTGTCCAAAACCCGCCTGTTGGAGGACACGCCCGACCTGAGGCTGTGTGGCGGCTGGGCGTCGGCGGGGCGGAAGAGGGCGAGGGGAAGGGCGGCGGCGGCGCAACTGCGCATGGGCTCCGCGCAACCCAGAGTCCCGAACTACTGCCCGAACTACTCCTCGTCCCCCAGATCGATTTTGCGCGGGGAAGGGAGTTGCAGGAGGAGAACGAGAAGGGGGGGCAGAGGAGTTTCGATTGGGCCGCCCTCGCAGGAGCAAGCCAAGCTCGCAATGGGGGGGGCGAGTGTCAGGTCCCATGGGTGCGACAAACGGAGGAGACCCCACAAGAAGCCGCGAGGGAACGTGGCCGCCAAGATGTCGCGAAAACTCGGCTGGGAGGAGGAGGAGGAGGAGGGGAGAGGGGAGGAGGAGGAAGGAGGAGGAGGAGGAGGAGGGAGGAGGAGGAGGAGGAGGAGGAGGAGAGAGGAGGAGGAGGAGGAGGAGGAGGAGGAGGGGGAGGGGGAGGGGGAGGAGGAGGACAAGAAGAAGGACTGGGAGGAGGCGGAGGATGAAGAGGCACGGTGCTGGCGCGGCCAGGCAGAGGAGGGGGCACGTCACGAGCCGAGGTGCCAGGATGCCTAGCACAGTACAGTCGGGGCCCTGAAGAAGGAACCCTTTGCGTTGGGGAGGGGCTCCGCGTTCCTTGAGTGTTTCACAGCTTGCCTCAGGCTTTAGGCCTTCGGTAGGAAATCGAAGTTTACCTTCTGGAAAAAAAGGGGCCTCGTTCCTTATTTAGGGCCCCTTAGGTCAACGCCCCGACTGTACAGCGGATCCGTGCCCGGGCCTCGGTTCCTGCTTCCTGAGTTGGGCGCGCGCCCGCGCGCCGTGGTCGTGGTCGAGGGCCCTCGTCGTCGCCGTCGTGGTCGTGGTCGAGGGCCTTCGCCGTCGCACAGTCGGGGCGCCGAAGGGAGGAGCAGCTCGGGCTCGGAAGGGGGCCTCGCTGCTTCCCAGATCCGTGCATGGCTGTTCCTCCAGCGCCCCTCGTGCACCCAGGCTCTCCGAGTGGCAAATGAAGGGCCTCGTTCCTCACTTGGCGTCCGTTGTGATGACAGCTTGACTGAAGTAGTCGTCGTCGCCGCCGCCGCCATCGCCGCCATCTCCGCCGCTCGTCGCCGCCGCCGTCGTCGTCGTCGTCGGGGGCCCCCGTCGCCGCCGCCGCTGGCCCCGACCTCCCGGCAGGAGCGGGAGTGCAAGCTCACCTTCATCGGCAAGAACCTCGACCGGCAGGAGCGGCCCGCCCCGCCGATCCGCTCGCCCCTCTCGCCTGCCCCCCCCCCCCCCCCTTCTCTCGTGTTCACCGGAGGGGCGCAGGGGGCCCGGGGGGCTCTTCTCGCCACGCCCCGGGATTCTTCCCCCCGGGATTCTTCCAGCCTCCCAGATCTCCGACGGTTCCGCACGGGCTCCAGAAACGAGGGCTTCTGGGTTCTCCAGAGCTCTGGCCTGCAGCTTCTCCTCTTGCCCTCCTCCTCTCCCTTCCTCCTCTTCCTGACCTGAGGCCACGTTGCTCACATCCCGCGCCCTCGCATCTTCTTCCTCTTCCCTCCCCTTCCTCCTCCTCCTCCTCCTCCTTTTGCCTCTTTCCTCATCCTCTTCTCTCCCATCCTCCTCCTTTTTCATCTTCCCCCTCCCTCCTCTTCCTCATCCTCCCTTTCCTTATCCTCCTCATCCCGCGCCCTCATCCCTCCTCTTCTTCCTCTTCCCTCCTCTTCCCTCCCCTTCCTCATCCTCGCCCTTCCCTCCCCGATCTGAGGCCGCGGGCCCCCGCGCCGTGCCCCAGACGACGAGGTGCACGAGCGCGGGCCGTCCTCGGCCCGGCCGCGCGCGCGGCTCCCGGCGCCTCGTCGCCACGGCTTAAATTCCTCTCTCCCCGTCCGGGGCGCACGGTGACGGTGGCAGGTGTCAGGTTTTTGCAGCTGTGGGGCTGCCTCGCAGGGCGAGGCGGGTGTGGAGGAGGGGATGTGGAGACGGGGAGGAGGAGGAGGAGGAGGAGGAGGAGGAGGAGGAGGAGGAGGAGGAGGAGGCAGAGAGGGCAGAGGTGGAGGGGAAGGCAGAGGAGAGGAGAGGGAGAAAGAGAGAGAGAGAGGCAGACGGACAGACAGACAGACAGACGGACAGACAGACAGACAGACGGACAGACGGACGGACAGACAGACGGACAGACAGACAGATTGACAGACAGACAGACAGATTGACAGACAGACAGACAGACAGACAGACAGACAGGGAGAGAGAGAGAGAGAGAGAGAGAGCAAAGAGCAGAGAGCGGCGATGAAAGAGACTAAAGGAGATCGGAGGATGGATGACGAGGAAGAGGAGCTGGCGGAGGAGAATGGAGATGAGGACCTCGAGGCCAAATATCGCGACCGATGCAGTCTTGATTTGTTCATGACGTTGGAGGTCTGGGGAAATGAGGAGGGCAGGAGAGGAGGATGGAAGGGCGGGAGATACTGCTAATTAGGGGGGAACGTGAGAGGACAGCGGGGAGGGGGAAGAGGGCGTAGGTGGACGAGCGCGTGGGTTTTGGGTGACGGATACGGGAAAGGGGTGAGGGGACAGGGAGAGGGGGGGGGAGGAGAGGATACGGTGTCGGATGTTTTGAGTATTTTATGCGTTCTTGGTTTTCTTTCTGGACGCCTCCAGAGGCCCTTGGCAGCCACCGGTGATCTCTGGAGGCCTCCGCGGGGACGGACCTGCAGGGACCTCAGGGGGAGGAGATGCTAGGCGGTAGTGGGAGAGAGGGGGCGGGTGGAAGGGCTCATCCCTTTGCCCATCTGGCGTATTTCGCGGGAGCTCGGCCATGGTTTCATAGAGTGCATTGTCAAGCGAGGAGAAGAGGAAGCGGGAGAGGCGGCGGGGGCAAGTTAGGTGCGCTCGCGCCGCATCTGACATCCTACCCTTCCCACCCATCCCTTCCCACTGCGCTGATTGTTGTCTATGCGCCGACGGCTGTCCTAGCGGGTATGGATCTCCCCCATCGTGAGATGCGCAATGAGGAAGGGGAGCTGTACACATTGGAGGAGGAGGAGGAGTTAGCGGCATCTCTTGCCCATCTGGCGCAATTTGCAGGAGCTCGTCGACGGTTTCATGGAGTGCCTTGTGAAGTGAGGGCATGGCCTCCTTCGTGTTAGCTGTCCGCCAGTCGTGGCTGGTAGAGTTGTAGTAGATCGTGGTCTTGTGGAGGGGCAGGGCGAGTTTTTTCGATGGTAGCTCGGCGCTGCGCTCTCGGACCTTCCGTCGCGTGTCGTGAGTGACTGAGCGACAGGATACACATTGCACAAAATTCGTTTCATGTGCTGTAGACGCAGATGCCACCTTTGAGGGGAGGGGATTCGATAAAGATCCAGGGAGAGCCCACACATATATATATATATATATGTATGCTTGTACAGATGGCAACGTATGAGAGTGGGCAAGGATGGGACGATCGACGATCCCTATCCACCCCATCCTCCCCCCCTGTAGAAGGGGCGTGAAGGTCACTGGTTCCGAGCATGTTGCGCGTCCAGGTTGCGGTGCGATGTCATGATATTGCAGTGCGTCTTCCCAACAATGGAAACCTCGCCTTTGGTAACGCGATGTTTTTTTTGCGCGGCTTGCAGACATGCGTTGCCGCCTTGATTGTTTGAGTGGCATGTGTTTGTGTGTCTTCTTCGACGGGTGAATTGGAGACCGTCTCAGGGCCCTCTTTGGGCAGTCGTGGGCATGGATTGACCTAAACTCTGTTTTGCTGGACTTCGGCTGTGTGCTGTTTTTCGTGTTGGCAGGGAGGTACAGGAAAACAGGGTGAACAAAACGAAAACAACGTTCAGGTCCAGCACTGGTCGTGGGTCCTCTGGGCGCTTTAGGGCAGTCTTGAAGGTCAGCAAGGGGCCATCTTGGGGCCTTCTTGGCGATCTCTTGGGCCAGCTGCTCGGTCTCTCTTGCAATATGTCGACCCTATCGAGGAGGAGGAGGTGGAGGCGGAGGAGGAGGAGGCGGAGGAAGAGGAGGAGGAGGCGGAGGCGGAGGATGAGGAGGAGTATCCTTTTTTGGACCTCGCATGTGGATCTTCCGGGTTGCATGGAACAACACGTACACCAATTGTCAGTATGTCAGTATTCCATGTACCATTTTTCGAGGCGGCGGCGGGGTTCGACGACGATTGTGCCGCGGTCGAGTGGTTTAGCCAATTGGTTGCGCCTGCTCATCGAAAGATGGCCGAACTTTGACACTCTCGTCAATGCGGCAATTCCTTCGCAACAAAACGGTATGCCATGCGACCAAATGGGACCACGGATCAAGCATCTTTACGTGAATGGCTAGTTACACGCGATACAAAAGACAGCAATGCAACATTACGGTGTATTTTTGGAGAGCGTTGCAAGAACGATTCATGCACTGTATATCCCAAATCGACGCTGGGGCTCGCACCATCGAGACTGTGTACTTTGCTGTTGCAGTGAGGCTCTACCCCTCTAACTTCGCGACCCACCGGCGCACCCGGCCAGAGGACTTGGCCAACCCAGGCCTCCAGGAGGGACATCGACACAACGCGTAGACGTACGACTGCAACCTGTGTCGGGCGGCACTCATCGACGCAGGCGCCCAGGAGTTGCTCGGATGCCAGACGGGTGGCAACAGATCGACGCAGTGGATACCCGGACTGAGGTCGACACTCGTGTCCAGACGATCCAACCTGTACCAAAATGCATACCAGATCTTTCCTGCGCGTATAAACCCAATGCTTGGTGGAAGCAGAACGATCACACTGATGTTGGGATCAAGACGAGAATGCCGAGGGCGACTGCGTACGGGCATGGATGTTATGTTTTCCTGCTGCCTTGGATGCTGCTACATCCCACGGCACATGGAAGGAAAGCAGTTGAGCAACGCATTGCTTTATTTGATAACGGATACTGGGACCAACTCTCACACAGAGCACGTAACAGCATGGTTACACGCAATTATCCCTCTACGCATGCATCTGGGAGGACTTCCAGGCAGAGAGAAACGATTGTCGTGGCAATGTCTCTCATCAAACGTGGGGAACTGAGTCATGCTGCCCGGGTGCTGACCTCGACGGAGATTGCTCCTGGCACCCAAGCCACACTGGACGAACTGACCACTATCGGCCGGCTCCGGTCGCAAAATTGCTGGGTGGGGGGTCCCTAGAACGGACTTTCCGCATGCTTGGGGCGCCGGGGCCAGGAGGAGAGCGTCGGTCGGTTCTGGGCGCGTTTCCGCAGGGCGTGGGTGCCGAGGCCAGGACCCGACGCGCTCGCACCAGCCCAGCAGGTAGACTTGGAAAGAGACATCTTTGCCACGACGGTGCGACAGACAAGGCGAGGGCTCAGCGGAAGGATGTGGGGTAGCAGGTGCGAGTATGTCAAACCTTGCTTGGGAGACGAAATGGCTTTCGACGCTTGGTAGGATGTAGCCTAAGGCCTGGCCGAAGCACACATCCCAGATACCATTCGGGATGCCTTGCTGCTTTCTTCATTGGCTGAGACATTTAAAAACCTAACACGAGGGTTCGTGATAGATCCAGTAGAGATAGATTTCGGCGGCTAGTAGCAAAAAACCTTGGCGAAACAATTGCAGAATCTTCTCTGGAAAGCCGCGTGGCAGTACAACTTCGGCGTCTACGATTGGTCCAGGACAGATGCGGCCATGCATCTATTACGGTATTTCACGGACGCTAGCCCCGACAAGGTTTTTTTTGAGCATCGACGGTGTCGGCGAATTTGGCCGCGTTTCCAGGGCACACATGTTCGAACAACCCTTGCACAACGACAAATTGCACGGATGGGTGCCATTTGTGAAGATGTGGCATGTTGTGTCATCACAATACACATGGAAGGACGACCATGGGAGATTACATACTATACCACATGGAGACGGGGGGGGGACAAGGTGACGCCCTAATGTCGGCTTTGTTTTGCTTAGCTTTACACATTGCGCTGGAGCAAATCAAGGCTGGGTTGCCTGAAGGGGCCGAGGTTGTCGCTCACCTCGATGATATCTACATCGTGTGTGACCTCGGATACGTCGCTCACATCTACGACGCAGTGCAAACTATGCTCCGGAACATATGCCGTCTCGACGTCAATGTTGGTAAGTTGGCAGCTTGAGCCAAAATCCAGGCCCGTGTCCCCCAGGCCTCACCGCGAAGTCTCCCGCGGCGTGGGCGCGCGACAAACCTGATTTGTAGCAGGGTCCAAGGGGCGCCATGTGGTACAGACGCATACGCAGATGATTTCGGGAACGCGCAAGCTGCGGAGGAGACGAACCTATTCAACGTGCTACCTCAGCTCCCATCTCTGCAAATGGCACGGCTCCTATTATGTTTCTGCGGCGAACTACGGCTCAACCACCCGGTGTTGACAGCCACCGAGGCAATCGCGCATCGCAGCACAGACGCACGGTGCCAACGTAACGCGCGCTTGCCAGGAGGTCTTCGGGATCCAGGGCCACAGAATTGGGAAAATCACGCGCGTGGCATCTCATACGCCGCGTGCGTAGCACAAACGCAACTCCCACTCAAGTATGCCGGCCTGGGCCTTCGGAGCTCTTCGCGGCTCGCCCCAGCAGCGTAGCGGGCGAGCTGGGCGGACTTCCGGCGCAACCTCGTCCGCGGTTTCCATGCAATCGGACAAGAAATACAAAGCCTCTTCAATGGCACAGCTGGGCAAGATATGAATGGCGCTCCCACTTGCTGCCCACGCTGCTTGATCGAAACTGAACGTGCCGGCAAGGCGCGTGACGATAGCGGATGGGCAGGACGTGAATTTTGTGGCCGAGTGGCAGCCCAGGAGGCCCTCGGAGCATGCGTCCGACCCGCTGCAACACAATTTGCAAGAATTGGGAGGAAGACCCACTGCCAGGAGGAATGCCACGACGGCAGGCAAAACTAGGATTCAGGCGAGAAGGGGGCCATGCAGCGATCCGGTTGACAATGCGCCCACCAACCCAAAAATTTCAATTGGAGAACGCACGAATGCCGTACGCCGTACGTCGCAGATTTGGCATTGGAATCTTGTTCGAAGGAGTTGACGTACATGGACACCCTGCGATGACCACCTATCATAGCGGCAGACTGGATAAACGATATACCCATATGATTGGAGAAGGGCGGCATGTCTTGACAGAAGCTGGCGGCTTGATACCCGATAGAGACGTGGAGGGGCTTCTGCGGATTACACGTGTACCCGTTTTTCCAGGTGGCCAGACGTGTTTGGACCTCATGGTACCGGTGGTTAACGTAAGATTACCCATGCTTGCTTTGATGGTGTCCACCCTGAACACCTTGAGCCCGCCTGCCCGCTGGACGAACCTGCAGTAATTTACCCGCATTCAGGTTCTCCCTCCCTCTCCTCCTCCTCCTCCTCCTCCTCCTCCTCCTCCCTTCCTCTTCCCTGCCTCCTCTTCGTCCTCCACACCTTGCTCCTCCTCCCTCCTCCTTCCTCCCTCCTCCCTCCTCTCTCCTCCTCCCCCCTCCGCCCTCCTCCGCCCTCCTCCGCCCTCCTCCGCCCTCCTCCGCCTTCTTCCCTCCTCCTCCTCCTCCTCATATTTCTCCTCCTCCTCGTCATCCTCCTCCTTTCAGTCCTCCTCCTCCTCCTCCTCCTCTCCCTGCCTCCCCCCTCCTCCTCCTCCCTCCTCCTCCTCCTCCTCCTCCTCCTCCTCGTCCTCCTCCTCGTCCTCCTCGTCCTCCTCCTCCCCTCCTCCTCCTCCTCCTCCTCCCCCCTCCCGCCTCCCCTCCCCCTCCCTCCCCCTCCCCCTTCCTCCTCCTCCTCCTCCTTCCTCCTCTCCCCCTCCTCCTCCTCCTTTCCTCCTCCTCCTTCTCCTCTCCTTCTCCTCCTCTCCTCCGTTCTCCTCCGCCCTCCTCCGCCCTCTCCTCCTTCCTGCCTCCTCCTTCCTCCTCCGTCCTTCCTCCTCCCTCCACCTTGTCCTCCTCCTCCTCCTCCTCCTCCCTCCTCCTCCTCCCTCCTCCTCCTCCTCCTCCTCCTCCTCCTCCCCCTCCTACTCCACTCCTCCTCCTCCTCCTCCTCCTCCTCGTCCTCCTCCTCCTCCTCCTCCTCCTTCTCTTCCTCATCCCCATCCCTTTCCTCCTCCATCTCCTCCTCCTCCCTCCTCCTCCTCCTCCTCCTCCCTCCTCCTGTTCCTTCTCCTCCTCCTCCGCCGCCTCCTCCTCCTCTCCGCCCTCCTCCGCTTCCGCCGCCCTCCTCCTCCTCCTCCGCCCTCCTCCGTTCTCCTCCGCCCTCCTCCGCCCTCTCCTCCTTCCTGCCTCCTCCTTCCTCCTCCGTCCTTCCTCCTCCCTCCACCTTGTCCTCCTCCTCCTCCCTCCTCCTCGCTCCTCCTCTCTCCTCCCTCTCCTCCTAGCTCGCTTTTCATCCGCATCCTCTATCCTCCTTCTCCTCCTCCTCCTCTTCCTCCTCCTCCTCCTCTTCCATCTCCTTCTCCTCCTCCTCCTCCTCCTCCTCCTCCTCCTCCTCCTCGTAAGGGTGCGAGAGATTCAAGGGTGAAGGGTGGTTCCTCTTCAACGTGGGGTTCTCCATTTAGTTTAGCGCACATTTGCAATAAGAAAGCGTTGCAACCCTTACAAAGATCGGAGGCTGTCATGTCATGTTCAAACGTGTGCTCTCGCCCGAGCGTCGCGCGCATTCGTCTAAAAAAGTTCGCAGCCGCTTCACAGATGAAGGGCGATTTAGTTTCAGCAGATTGCTCCCGCGGTAGCGCCGAGCCCAGGAGAAGTTGGCATCCTACTCAGAGGCAACAGGGGCGGGTGGTCGTCTCCAAAGTGCGCTTCTCGCTTGAGCGCCGCGCGCACTCGCCTGACAAGTTCGCAACAGGTTTGAGAGAGGAAGGTGGCCGTTTTCAAAGAAGGCTCTCGCATGAGCACCGCGAGCACCCGTCGGATTAAAAGTTCGCGCCGGCTTCAGTGATGGATGGCACTTCATTTCAGGAGCGGGGCTCTCGCCGCAGCGCCGCGCATCTATTCTTGCTCAAGATGGGGCTCTCGCGTACGACGTTCGAAACCTTCAGGACCGCAGAGCTTCAAGACATGCAGCACAGCAGGGATCGACGGTTGCTCTTTTCCGAAACGGAGATCTCGGTTTAGACTTCTATCGAGCTCACACTCACAAGCACGAGTTTGTGCAGCAGATGCGCGGAGGGGGTGGTATGTACACCTCGCTGATCTGTATGATCTGAATTGTCGCAGTTCTGATTGCCCATCGGTCGTTGGTATGTTGAATTCCCCAATATACTTAAAGCGCCTTCCTACTTCAATGATCGACTGGCTTCACCTTCTCCGTCCTCAGAAGCGGACGGACCCTGATCTATTTTCAACGCCTTCCTACTTCATGTTTTCTACCTACTTCTTCCGACTGATGTGTACGCACCCGAAGGATGGCAGGCAGTTCTTTCTCGAAACGGGGACCTCGCCAGAATGGCAAGCTCCCACGGGGCCAGTACTTCGAGGGGGCGCCTCGTGCGGTGGATCGGAAGGTTGTAGAGACGTCCGAGGTGGGGCATTTGGGACAAAAGAGCTTCTGCAGCATCGCTGATGCATCTCGGTCTTGCCATCCTCCTACTCCCTCCTCCTCCTTCCCCTTCCTCCTCGTCCTTCCTCCCCCTGCGTCGTGGTTTGTTCCAAACGTGACCCCTGGAGGTCTCGACCCATTCCCCAAATTTCATTTCGAGTCGCTTTTTGGCGGTCCCGGGGCCCCGCGAGGGCCCCCAGAGGCAGCAAACAACCCAACATTTCCCGTCGTGAGTTTGTTCACGACGACGCGAAAGGGCCTGGCTGTATGGCTTTCGAATCACAGCTCGGGCCTCCGACGGCCATTCGGGACGATGCTGGCAACCCCTGGAACGCAATCGGCGGAGATCCACTGCTGGAGCGCGCCCCGAGGCTGGAACACCGCCGAAAACCGAGGGAAACGTTCAAAAACCTCGACCCTCGATCGACCGAGGGGGCGCGCCCCGAGGCTGGAACACCGCCGAGAACCGACGGAAACGTTCAAAGACCTCGACCCTCGATCGACCGAGGGGGAGGCAGACAGATGGGGGGGGAGGCGGAGTCGCGTCCTCGGCCCTGAACTCTGTCTCCGCGGGCCCAGAATTCCGAGGAGATTCCAGCCGTGGCGACGAATGCTCTCCAGGACGAGCAGCGGCATGGGTACTTTGACAAGGTACCCATACCGTGCTTCTCGTCGATCCTCTTTTGACAAGGTACGCATACCAGGACTAGGCTTGTCCTCGTTTGACCCTCTTCGTCCCTCCTCCTCCTCTTCCGCGATCGACAGAGGGAGATTGGTTTCCTATTCTCTCCGGTAGCTGTCTCTATCCGGGATGGGTGGAGCTTAGTGGGTCCCGGAAGCCCGGAGGGTTCCGAAACGGGTCTTTGGGGAGGGGGGGTTCCAGAGGGCCCCCCAGGGGCCCCGGGGTGCGAATCCCCTGGGGGACCCCTCCTGGACCCCCCCCACACACACACACACAAAAAAAAACCTCTGGAGCCCTCCGGGAAACGGCCCATCCCGTGGCGGGGCCACGCTCAGCATGACGATGGGCTCCGGTGGCTCCACGTTCGGCTTCCCCCGCGGCTCCGTGGGCGGTTCGCGCCGCCCTCCTCGCGCCAAGGCAAAGAGACACACCTTTCGGGCTGGAGCGCGCGCGCTCGGTCTCGGCGCCGCCGTGCTCGGCTCCAGGATCCGCCAGGCCGCCAGATCGCCGCCTGCCCCCCTACGATCCTCCGCTCTCCCACCGGTGCACTGCTCTCGTGCGCAAGAGTGGTCCGTGGCCGAGTCCACGGACATCCCCGTCCCCTCGAGCAGCCACACCACCTGTCTGCAGCGCGCTGACCTCACAGCCCGAAGGGTGGTCGTGTAGGTTTCACTACCCTTCCTCCATGTTTCCTCTTCCTCGTTCTCGCCCTACCCTGCGAATTCGCCCCTATCCTCCTCAGCTATTTTTGCGGAGGCTCCTCCTTGGAGAGCCTCTTGGGGCCTCACGAAATTTGTAAGGGCTTCTTGGAGCCTTCTGGAGGCCTCCTGGGCGCCTTCTGGGGGCCTCTGGGGGCTTCCTCGGGCCACCCTGCTTCCAATCGCGGTCTCCCTGGACGACCGGGTCACGATTTGGAAAGCGTCGGGGGGCGTCTTGGGGCCATCTTGTGCCTTCATGGGTTTTTTCGGGCCATCTTGGAACCTGGTTGTGCCGTCTTGGGGCTCTCTTGGACTGCCTGGAAGCCTTTTCGGATAGTTTTGGGGCGACTTTCGGGCCTCCTAGGAAGTCTCGGACGCCCAGAAGACCGAATACGAGAGCATGTCCAAAGTCATGCAAAAACAGTGGAGATCTAGGTTTGTTTTTCACGTGTCGAAAGCCTCTTGCGGGTCTTCTTTGGGTCGTCTTCGGGCATTCGGCGGGTGTCTGCGGCCTCTTGGGGCCCCGCGGGGGGGCGTTCGGCCGCCTTCCTGACCGATGTGGGCCCGTTGCCTAGGCCCAGCAAGGGCGTCCAGGGGCCCCCCAGGGCCACGGATCTGGGGGGTCCTGCTTTGAGGCCCCCCTCGGTTTGTAAAATTACAGAAAAGGGAATACACGCAGACACATGTGTGCCTATGTGTATACCTATCCACCACCCTTCGGGTGATAAGGAGGTTGTGGGGGGAGAGGGGGGGGAACCAACATCTGACTCAATCGATCTCACTATCGATCTCAGTCAACGGGACACCATGGGACACTTGTCGATCTCACTATCAATCTCGCTATTGATCTCACGCAACGGGACACCACGGGACACCACGGGACACCGCGGGACACCTCGATCTCACTATCGGCCTCACTATCGATCTCACTATCGATCTCACTCACCGGGACACCATACGACACTACGGGACACCGCGGGACACCTCGGGACACCACACCGATCTCACGATC
>CAUYUJ010010990.1:288494-348494 GCA_963575745.1 Prorocentrum cordatum | reverse complement strand
CTGAGAGGATGGCCGCGGAGATGAAGATGATAGGCAAACCAGAGATGTTCGATGGGGCGAAGCCGCCATGGAGAGACTGGTTGGTGGTATTCGAGGCTTCGCAGGTGCGACGAACCCGAACATGGCGGCGGCGATGGCCAGAGCGAAACGAGAGGCATAACCAGTGTTGATGACGAACTTCGAGCCCGGAGACATGCAGTTGTCCAAAACGTTGGGGTACTGGCTCATCCAGACGTGCAGGAGCCAGTCGCTCGACGTAGTGCTGAATGCGGGCAAGCTCGAGGGATTCGAAGCCTGGCGACAATTGTGCCTTCGATTCGAACCTCAGGCGGCGAGCAGGTACGCTGGGCAGCCGATGACGCTGCTGGCCTGGGATTTCAGTGGTGAGATGATGATACGCCTGGAAGCCTTCGAGAGGGAGATCAGCCTGTGCGAGTCGGCGTCGGAGGAGACCCTCTCGGACGCGATCAAGGTTGGCGTCGTGCTGAGGCAGTTGCCCGAGTCCCCGCTGAGGCATCACATGATCATGAACGCGGAGAGACTCAAGGAGTGGCCCAAGTTCAGGGGAGAGATCCTGAATGTTCGACGAGCCCAGGCCGCAGCGGCGGCAGTGCAGAACGGAGTGGCCCCGATGGATCTCTCAGCGTTCAACAACCAGGGTGGCAAGGGGCGCTGCAGGATCTGCAAAGGCAAGGGCCACGACGAGAGGAACTGCTGGCACCGCAAGGGCGGAGCTGGAGCGGGCAAGGGCAAGTTGGACAACAAGGGCAAGTCGAGAGGCGACTCCAAGTCGAAGGGCTCCTCGAAGGGCGGAAGGGCAAAGGGCGGCAAGACCGGCAAGGGGCCGAAATGCTTCAACTGCCGGGAGCACGGGCACATGTCCAAGGACTGCCCGAAGAAGAAGAACAACCTGCACATGATGGAGCCGGAACCCGAGAAGGCGCTGCGCGGGCTGCGGCTCGCGCCGTTCACGATCGACGAGAAGGGCGTGGCGCAGACGGCCTTCGACCTGCTGATCGAGGGCGGCCTGGTGGACGACAAGCTGGTGCACGAGCTGAGCAGGCTCGGTGCGGAGACGGCGCGGGCATCCCGCAAGATGGTGCTCGGCGTCGATTCGTGCGCAGCTACGACGGTCGTGCCATCAGAGCTAGCTCCGGACAACCCGACGTAAGAGAATGACATGAGTGCGAAGGGTGAAGGCTACAGGACCGCGAACGGCGGCTGGGTGGCCGACGAGGGCACTAAGGAGCTCATCGGGTCGGTGCGCAACTCGGACGGCTCGGCGCAGGTGAGAGGCTCAAAGCTAGGGTCGCGAAGGTCAGCAAGGCACTCGCCTCTGTCTCCGAGATGGTCGACGCTGGCCATCGGGTCGTCTTTGATGCTGGCAGCAGCTACGCGCAAAACAAGTCGACAGGGGTGATTACACCGTTCCAGAGGCGCAACAACGCGTACGAGATGGAGATGGAGCTGATGCCGCGCAGCAAGGCGAAGGGCGCGATCGGCCGCGCGGAGGCCTGGTCCAAGCCCAGCGCGAGCGGCGAGAAGCAGAAGGATATCTGCATGGTGAGGAGCGACGACGCAGGTGATGGAGTTGGATCGAGTCCGGCAGTTGCGGCGGCAGCAGCAGCAGCAGAACCGGTCAAAAAACCTGTTCAACCAGAAGCGGTACCTCCACCACCTGCCCCGGTGGTTGCTCGGGGGCGGCCGGCAGTGAGAGCGGCGCGGAGACCGCGCGAGCCGACCCAGCAGGAGCGAGAGGACCATGAAGTGTCGCGCACGCCGCATCGAGCTTGGTGCAGGCACTGCGTAGCGGGACGCGGGCGAGCTGAACCTCATGTGACGAGGAGCCACGCGGAGGATGCGATGCCAGTCGTGGCGTTTGACTACGGCTACCTCGGCAGCGGCGAGGACGCGGCCCCGATTCCGCTCATGAGGGACTCGCTGCGCAGGTACACGGGCGCGGAGGCGTTGACCTGCAGGGGGTCGGCGCACGCGCGCAGCGCCGACACGCTAGCGAAGTTCGCGGTCAACGGCGGCTGCAAGAAGGCGGTCTTCAGGTGCGACAGCGAGCCGAGCATCATCGCCCTGAGGGACGTGGCCGTCAGGAAGCTCAAGTCCGACCACGGCGCGGAGTGCTTGCTGGAGACCTCGGCGGTTGGAGAGTCGCAGTCGAACGGTCTAGCTGAAGGAGCTGTCAGGGATATGAAGGGCCTGGCGAGGACTCTCAAGCACGCGGTGGAGGAGATGCACGGAGTCACGATCGGCCCGAAGCATCCGTGCCTGCCGTGGATGGTGAGGCACGGCGCAGCAGTCCACAATCCAGGTCAAGTGGACTCGGACGGGCGCGCGCCGTACGAGTTGAGGAAGGGGCGCGCTTACAAGAGGGCGCTCCAGGCGTTCGGCGAGAAGGTGTTCTACCTGCCAGTCGGCAAGAGGGAGTCGAGGCTGGTGGACAGCTGGCTGGAGGGCGTCTTCTACGGGATCCGCGACGACAGCGGCGAGGTGTACGTGGCGGCGCCGAAGGGCGTGATGAGTGCCAGGAGCGTCAAGAGGATGCCATTGGCAGCGAGGAGCGACAAGGCTCTTTTCTCAGAGCTGCAGGGCGCGCCGTGGCGACCAGTTCCTGGCCAAGAAGGTGAAGGACTTGAAGTGCCACCCGCTATGGCCAAGGTGGTGGCGGATCAGGTGGTGCCGGACGTGGATCTGCCCCCTGTTCCAGGACCTGTGGGTCCTCCTGCTCCGAGGAGGGTCTGCATCAGGAGGGGCGTGGAGCTGTGGCGCTACGGCTACACCCCAGGTTGCAGGGGCTGCGCAGCAGCTCGGGACAACCAGCGCGCGATCATGCACAACGAGGAATGCCGAACGAGGATCGAGAAAGCGATGGAGGGCGACCAGACGTTCGGCGGTGGAGCTCGGGTGGCAGAGGCTCACCTACGGCGAGTAGCTGGTGAGCGACCCGAGAGAAGTGAAGATGGAGAACCTGGGGCCAAGCGAGGACGAGTCGGTGATCGTGGACCAGTCGGTGAACCAGGGGCGCCAAGCTCATCTGGGACTGCGTCGGGAAGCGCTCCGGCGGCGGCGGCGGACGTGGCCATGGGCGACGCAGCGGAGATCGGCGCGCTGCTGGAACAGCTCGGTCTCGACAGCTTGGATTTGCAGGAGGTGTTCAACCCATGGGGAGTTCGCCATAGCAGCTCCACAGTTCAATCTGAAGCCAGGAGTGGCAATGGACCTCAGGACGGGCTGGGACTTCCGGCTCGAGGAGCAGAGGAAGCGAGCGAGAGCAGAGATTGAGGAAGAAGACCTTGCCATCCTCATCGTGTCGCCTGTACGCACCCCCTTCTCACAGCTGATGGAGTTGCTGAAGGCGAGCGGCAAGTGCGAGGAGGTCAAGTTTCAGAGGCTGCTCGCGGAGTGCAAGGTCTTCCTGGGCTTCTGTATGGAGCTGGCGGCCTACCAGCATTCGAGGGGGAAGTGGCTCCTGTTCGAGCACCCTTGGACGGCGTCAAGCTGGAAAGAGGAGTGCATCAAAAACATCAGGGAGCCGCCCGGCGTCATAGTGGCCAAGGGCAGCCAGTGTGTGTTCGGAGCCAAGTCACACTGGCCGGACGGCTCGGAGGGCCTCGTGGCGAAGCCGACGGGCTGGATGACGAATAGCCGCGAGGTGGCGAAGCAGGTGGGGATCGTGCGCGACGGCTCCCACGAGCATGTGCACCTCCTGGAGAGGAGGGCGAATGCGGCTGAGAGGTACCCCTTAGGGCTGGCGAAGGCAATCCTGAAGGGCATCAGGAACGAGCTGAAGATCGGTAAAGGGATCCATGCGTTCGAAGTTGGTCAGACCGCGGAGGAGCCAGAGATCCTGGACCAGGCGACCGAGGAGGAGATGGCGACCTTCTACGACGGGATCCGCGGTGCGGTGCTGGACCCGGTAGGCGTCAAGAACGCGCGCATGGACGAGATGGGCTACATGAGCAGGCTCGGAGTGTTTGAGAGGAGAAAGAGTTCCGAGGCGCTGCAAGTGACGGGAACCAAGCCGCTTCCAAGCGGCTGGGTCGACACCAACAAGGGCGACGATCAGAAACCAGAACTACGGAGTCGGTTGGTGGCGAAAGAGACGCGGAAGTTGAGCACCCTTGGGCCTGAGGACGCTGCGGCGACCTTCGCGGCGGCCCCGCCGCTGGAGGGCCTGAGGATGATTCTGTCTATGGCGATGACAGGGCGGCGTGAAGATCGAGTGCTGACCTTCATCGCATCTCAAGAGCGCATCTACGCTGGGAGCTGCAGAGGCCAGTGTACTTGAAGGCGCCAGCGGAGGATCTAGAGTGCTAGGATGACGAGTGCTGGCTGCTGCTGAAGGCCATGCATGGGATGAGAGATGCCGGCTCATCATTCGACCTGAAGGTGGGGGACATCATGGCGGGGGCCCTGAAGTCGAAGCAGGGCGAGTTCTCGCCTTGCATCTACCAGGTTGGCAAGCTGGTCGTTTGGAGGCACGGCGACGATTTCGCGGTGCTTGGTGGGCGAAAGGATTCAAAGGCTTCCACGGAGAACCTCGGCGAGCACCTGATCGCGAAGGTACGGGGGGTTCTGGGACCTGACCCGCAGAGCGGCGACATCGACGAGATCGCTGTGCTGAATCGCATCGTGAGGTGGGTCAAGCCGAACGGCAACGACGTGGAGAAGACCGAATACGAGGCGGACCCGAGGCACGTGGAGATCATCCTGGCCCAGCTGGGCCTGCAGGGTAAAACGAGCAAGCCAGTGGTCACGCCAGGGATCAAGAGGCAGGAGCTGGATGGAGAAGCACTACAAGGACGAGAGCGGGCCATCTACCGCTCAGTGTGCATGCGTATCCAATACCTGGCGCAGGATCGACCTGATCTGCAGTACGCGGCGAAGGAATCAGCACGAGTGATGCAGGATCCGACGATCGGCGGATGGCAGGCCATGAAACGGATCGGTCGGTACCTCGTAGGTACCCTGAGGCTGGTGGTTGAGTATCCACGGCAGGCAGATCGGCAAGTTTCTCAAGTCTATACGGACAGTGACTTCGCAGGCTGCCTGAGAACATGTAAGTCTACTTCATCGTGTGCGGTGATGATTGGGAAGCATTGGATTAGAAGCAGCTCGACAACCCAAGGGTTCAATGCTCTATCTACTGGAGCAGCGGAGTTCCACGCGCTGGTGAAGGGCGGCAGTATCGGGCTCGGCCTCAAGACTCTCGCAAAGGATATGGGTGTAGACCTCGAGATCGCGCTGGAGTGCGACGCGACGGCGGGCAAGGGCATCGCAGAACGTCGTGGGGTCGGACGAGTTCGACACCTTCATGCACTTCTGCTGTGGCTGCAGAGGGCTGCAGCAGAAGAAGCTGCGCGTCAACGAGATCGCAGGTCTCGAGAACATCAGTGACATCGGCACGAAGCACCTGGACGAGCCCCTGATTAAGAAGTTCTCGGCGATGATGGGGTTCGCGGCGAGGGCAGGTCGGAGCCGACTGGCCCTGCGGGCAGCGCTGGATGGATGAGTGGTGAGTGAGACATCCCTCAGAGCGCTTGAGCTGGCGGCGGCGTTTGGCCGCGCGCTTTTGATTCTGAGGAGTGGTGGGTCGCCGCGCTCCGCTGACTCTGTGCCGGCCGAAAGAGTCGGCGGCCCCCCGCGCGGAAGGGGCGCGGAAGGCCGGGGGGGCTGGATAGATTTGCAGCCTCCCGAGAGACATGTTGGACGGGCCGATATCGTTTCGGCTCGAGCGTTTTGGAGAGAATAATTATCCATCTGGGTTGTGGCAGGCGTTCATTTGGAGTTTTATCTTTCAGGTGGTATCGTTGCCCATTTGGTCCCCGTGTCCATGGGGTGGGGCCCCCTCGTGATTGCTTGTAGTTGCCTGGTGCCGTGCGCGATTTCGACTGGGTTGTTCGTGGGCATATCGGGGGGGGGCCTTTCATGTGTATTCATTGCAAGCAGATCTGGAGCGGCTTATTGAACACAGCTATGGAACAGATACGGTGGAGCTCCCACTCGGGATTACAGTTTCAGCGTGCCCTCGCTTTCACCAGATGGTGGGGGGCGAACGCGTGATAGGTCAACAGCTTCGGAGTGTTCTTGTTCCAGGGGGTCGCGCAACGTTGGATGACATGTTGTCGTGCGCAACCAACGGCGTTTTCAAATCTAGCTTGACCACTTTTGAACACCCTAATGGCTGCTCCTTGGATGCGATGCTTGTTCCTTGCAGCAGGAATTCCAGAACTGTGAAAGTGCACGTTCAATCCCAAGGCGAAGTTCGGCACGTGGACATTGAGGAATGGAGAAGCCAGACAGGACTCCCGCGTGAAACCATGGAGCCCTCTGTAGATTTTGCCACAGGGGCGTCATCCTTGAACTACGCATGGCGATGCCAACGTTGCCTCGCGTCCGCTCGCGACTGGGGGAATGCCACAACAGAAAATGCTGACGGCATCTCGCTGCCTAGTTTGCCTCCAGCAACACCGCGATCTACCGCAGATCCTGGGCCAGGATTGTCGCTGCGCAGGGCGCTGCTGCGCAATGGTCATCGCGAGTTTTTTCTCGCGGAATTGCAGAGGGGGCGTCCATTATTGTACCACGAGACTACATTCACTCTGCAACAGTGGGATCACACTGCAACCCAGCTTGCGACACAAGCACGGCGGCTCACGGCCCCTCCCCGTACCAACCTTTTCGTCCGTCACCGCCTGCTCTCGCCGACGCGCTTGTGGCGCCCTTCTGGCCTGGTGCTCGACCCTTGACCAGCACCGTCGTCGTCGTCGTCGTCGCCGCCCGCTCCTCGCCGACCCGCTTGTCGTGCTCCTTTGACCTGGTGCTCAAGCCCCTTGGCCAGTCGTCGTCGTCGTCGTCGTCGTGGTCGTCGTCGTCGTCGTCGTCGTCGTCGTCGTCGTCGTCGTCGTGGTCGTCGTCGTCGTCGTCGTCGTCGTCGTGGTCGTCGTGGTCGTCGTCGTCGTGGTCGTCGTCGTCGTCGTCGTCGTCGTCGCGGTCGTCGTCGTCGTCGTCGTCGTCGTCGCGGCCGCGGTCGAGGTCGGGATCGCGGTCGCGGTCGTTCGCCGTCGACGTTTTCGTCGCACGGGAGGACGGGGGCGGAAAAGGGGGAACGACGACGAAAACGACGACGACGACGACGATGAAGTCACCCGCTCATTTTTTGGGACCCGTCACTTTAAAATTACAATATTTCAGCGATCAACGCAGCTTCTGGCGCTTTGACGTGCTTGCGGGAACAGCGGCCTTTTTGGCCAATGCGGACAGGGTGGCAACCTTGTACACAACTGTGTCTTCCTGCTCATTGTAGGAGGCCTGGCGATAAGACAGACAATGGACGGCGGCGCAGAAGCGTACGTCGCGCTCACCGCACCTTACATCCAGTGGCAACCTTTGTCAGCTTTGACAGTTCTTCAACACTAGTTTGTCTTCGTCTTCATAATCGTGATTGAAAATGATGCACCACGTGCGCTGGGCAGGGGACGTTATTGATTTTCCAAACAGCTTCTTGTGCGTGTATGACAAGAACGCAGACAAACTTTGGTATTGCATTTTTTTGTGCACCACGTGTATGCCAGCAGCGGACGAACGCCCCTGCACCGGGGCATCGGTGTCCTTTGCCCAATACCCTTTCACAAGACAGAATATCATAGTGAACAGGTGCGCCGAAAGCATTTGATGTATCCCTTCACCCCGCAACTTCTGAAGAAGAGCTGACACCGTTTTGACCTTGAACTTCTCCGCAATGTCTGCGCGACAATTATTCTCATCGGGGCCAGGCAGGGTCTCGATCAGGTCTTCGGGGTCAATATCCAGGCGGTCAACGCCGTTGACGTGCATAAACGCGTCAATCAGAGACCGCGCCGCCCATTCACTACAGTAGCATACGCTGGACATTCCCACTACGCGGTGCCGATTGAAGCACGTCACGACGTAGGACATCATCTGCTTGTACGCTAGCAGGCTCTCCGGTGGCCCCAAAGAACACACGGCCTCGACGGCATCATGTAGCTGCAGGAATTTGTCAATTTCCTCTCTGGCTGCTGGTGTGAACTGTATTTTTTTGTACGCGTTTCCAGTGCATCCTAGTTGAATGGTGTTGCGCCCAGGCTGCGCTGGCTCTATCACGCCGAAGCGCTGCATTTGTACCAAGAAGCCATGTTGTTTGAGTGGCCCCCCTATGGCGGAGGTCTCCTCTTCGAAAATATCACCTGCCTCAGCCACTCTGTCAACAAGCTCACTGAATATGTTGAACATGTCTTTTGTCAGGGACCTGTTACCCACCACTAACTTGCGAAAGTTCGTTTGCAGAAGTGCCAAGAAATCGTTGCGAGCCTGTGGGATTTTGATCACTACGCACATTACAATAATACCTTTTTGCGATTGGCAGACCTTAACCAAGTCTGGCATGATATCCCCCATATTTTGGATATCCAAAGGAACATACTGAGCAAACTCATCGAACCATGATGCCCATTCCGCGCGCGATGGGTAAGTATTGTCAGGCATTCTCCCAACGGTTCACGGCCTTGCGCCGCGTGCCTGGGCCAAAATGCGCAACGGAGGTCATGTAAGTTTGGTGCTGTGTTGCACTGCCCCTCTCCGCACCCAAAAGGTGCATCAATATTCGGTGAATCACGTTGAGTGCACCACGTAGACTGCATCACACAGACTTGCACCTTATAGGTTGCACCACATGGCATACACCACGCGTATTGCACCACATGGCGTGCCACAGTACACCCAGCACGTTACTTAACTTGGGTTGCGGCACAGGTTATGTACGCTTTTGCGGATTTCGGAGTCCACCCAGAAGCTTACATAACTCATCTCAAATTCAAAGTTATGTGAGCTTTTGTGGGTTTTAGAGTCCACACAGAAGCTTACATAACTTTGAATTTGAGAAGGGTTATGTAAGCTTTGAGCATTTTGCCTTCACCCTAAAATATCAAACAACTTCGCATTGCGACCCGAGTTATGTAAGCTTTTGCGGATTTCGGAGTCCACCCAGAAGCTTACATAACTCATCTCAAATTCAAAGTTATGTAAGCTTTTGTGGGTTTTAGACTCCACCCAGAAGCTTACATAACTTTGAATTTGAGAAGGGTTATGTAAGCTTTGAGCATTTTGCTTTCACCCTAAAATATCAAACAACTTCGCATTGCGACCCGAATTATGTAAGTTTTTGCGGATTTCGGAGTCCACCCAGAAGCTTACATAACTCATCTCAAATTCAGAGTCGTCGCCGTACCGTGATCACCACTACTACTACTAGCTACTGCTGCTGCTGATTGATGCTGGTGAAGCTGGAGTCCAGGGCAGCGGCCCCAGGGAGGCTCCTGGAAAATTTAAAAAATTAAAACATTTTTTTTTTTTTTTTTTTAAAAAAAAAAAAAAAAAAAAAAAAATAGAGCACCAGGCGAAACCTGCATTTTCAGCCACTGTTCCAAGGATTGGCGATTTCGCCTGGTACTCTATTTAATTTTTTTTTGTAATTTTTATTTTATTTTTTTTTAAAAAAAAATTCTTAAATTTCCCAGGAGCCCCCCCCCCCTCCCCCCGGCGGCGAGCTGGAGTCCAGGGCGGCGGCCCCAGGGAGGCTCCTGGAAAAATGAAAAAAAAAAAAAAAAAAAAAAAAAAAATTAAATAGAGCACCGGGCGACACCTGCATTTTTCAGCCACTGTTCCAAGGATTGGCGATTTCGCCTGTTTTTTTTTTTTTTTTTTTTTTTTTTTTTTTTTTTATATATATAAAAAAAAAAAAAAAAAAAAAAAAAAAAAAAAAAATCCCAGGAGCCCCCCCCCCTCCCCCCGGCGGCGAGCTGGAGTCCAGGGCGGCGGCCCCAGGGAGGCTCCTGGAAATTAAAAAAAAATAATAAAATTTAAAAAATTTACAAAAAATTAAATAGAGTACCAGGCGACACCTGCATTTTTCAGCCACTGTTCCAAGGTATGGCGATTTCGCCTGGTACTCTATTAAATTTATTTAATTTTGTTAATTTTTTTATTTTTTTAAATTTTCCAGGAGCCCCCTCCCTCCCCAGGCGGCCAGCTGGAGTCACGACGGCGGCCCCAGGGAGGCTCCTGGAAAATTTAGAAAATTAAAAAAAAAAAAAAAAAAAAAAAAAAAAAAAAAAAAAAAAAAAAAAAAAAAAACAGAAAAGCTGATAAAAAATAAAATAAAACATCAATAAGGTTGGTACCGGGAGGGGCCGTAACCGCACGGCGCTTAGCAGAGCAGAGGCGCCGTGGAGAATTTGACGAGGCGAGCGCATTGATCCTAGATTTGCAACTTGTGGCTTTGCGTGTATCGTCGCAGTTTTGGAGCCAGGGGCGTAGGTATTGCGACGTGTTGGCCAATTGTGATAAGTTTTGTCCTTGGTATTGATCCTCTTAACCATATCGTGAGCGTTTTGCCTTTACTGCGGCTGATTTCTCCGCCGTTGCCAAATATTGAAAGCCACCGTGAGTGGACCGCGCGCGTGTGGACTATGGTGGCGCGCCGCGTACCGTGGGTGCCTCCAATGGCCAACTACTAGCGCTATCAGGGCCATCAATCAAGCGGCCCGCGGCAAGCCCTGCCGCTGTGCCAGCCCAACATGGTCGAGACGAAGCTGGCGCCCGATACCATCATCTACAGCGCTGGCCTCTGCGCATGCGAGAAAGGTCAGAAGTGGCAGCAGGCCCTGTCGCTGCTCAGCGGCATGGTCGAGACGAGGCTAGAGCCCACTGCCATCAGCTACAACGCTGGGAGGAACGTCGGCGAGAAAGGTCAGCTGTGGCAGCGTGGCAGCGGGCCATGTCGCTGCTCAGGCGCATGGTCGAAACGAAACCTGTGCCGGACACCATCGTCTACAATGCTGGGATGAGTAGCAGCGGGCCCTGATGCTGCTCAGCGTCGTGGTCGAGACGAAGCTGGAGCCCGATACCATCATCTACAACGCTGGGATCAGCGCGTGCGAGAAAGGTCGGAATTTGCAGCAGGCCCTGTCGCTGCTCGACAAGATGGGCGAGACAAAGCTGGAGTCCAGTGCTTGGATGAGCGCTTGCGAGAAAGGTCAGCAGTGGCAGCGGGCCCTGTCGCTGCTTAGCGTCATGGTCGAGACGAAGCTGGAGCCCACTGCCATCAGTTACAACGCTTGGATCAGCGCATATGACAAAGGTCAGCAGTGGCAGCGGGCCATGTTGCTGCTCAGCTGGATAGTCGAGACGAAACTTGATGTCCATACCATCGTCTACCATGTTTGGATCCGTGCTTGCAGAGAGGTCAGCAGTAGCAGCATGCCCTGTCGCTGCTCAGCGAGATGATCGAGACGAATATGGAGCCCGTTGTCATCAGCTATCGTTCTGGGATGAACGCTTGCGAGAAAGGTCAGCAGTGGCAGGAATTGGAGGTTGACCTTTCGCTTCCAGACAAAACCAACAACAAAAAAGAGGCAGCCAAAAAGGACCCAACAGGCGCCGTAGCCATGTTCCTGGAAAGGGCGTGGGCCCAGGGTTTTCTTTTGGTTGATTGACGCCCCAGCCTCGACTTGCGTAGGGCCGACGACTTTATTCTGCGATGAAGAACGAGTTTGCGCAGGGGCGGCGAATCAACAAATTGAGGATGTCCCGAGCGAGACGCGTTTTGGCATTCCGATCGATAAAACACATTGTAAAAACACATGTTCGTTGTTTTGTGGATGTCTCGATCGAAACGCTTGGGTTGCAGAATTTGTTTGTGTTGTGTTATAGTTGTTGCCTCTCCTGGGGGGCAAGAATTCAGAGGATGTCTCAGGTGACATGCTTGCTTTCACGTGCTCAGTTCTTGGGGATGTCTCGAGCGAGACGCGCGTCCAGGGTGCCAAGGCAGATGTCTAGCATGAGGATGTGTTGAGGATGTCTGAGGATGTCTAGAGCGAACCGTTTGGTGTCACGTGTCCAGGTCGCCCAGGTGGATATTTAGCATGAGGATGTGTTGAGGATGTGTTGAGCGAAACGCTTGTGTTCACGTGTCCAGGTCGCCCAGGTGGATACCTAGCAGGAGGAGGTCCTGAGAACGTATCGAGTAAAACGCTTGTTTTCACGCAAACAGGTCGCCCAGGCGGATGTCTAACATGAGGATGTGTTGAGGACGTCTAGAGCGAACCATTTGGTTTCGAGTGTCCAGGTCGCCCAGGCGGATGTCTGGCATGAGGATGGGTTGAGGATATCTCGAGCGAGACGCTTGCTTTCAAGTGTCCAGGTCGCCCAGGTGGCTGCCTAGCATGAGGAGGTGTTGAGGATGTCTCGAGCGAGACGCTTGTCTTCACGCGTAAAAAGGTCGTCCAGGCGGATATCTAACATGAGGATGTGTTGAGGATGTCTAGGACGAATCGTTTGGTTTCACGTGTCCAGGTCGCCCAGGCGGATGTCTGGCATGAGGATGTGTTGAGGATGTCTCGAGATAGATTCTTGTTTTCACGTGTCCAGGTCGCCCAGGTGGATGTCTAACATGAGGATTTGTTGATGATGTGTTGAGCGAAACGGTTGTCGCAGTAGAGTGCATCGCAGTCCAACCCCGCCCGTCCGTAGGGCGCGCACTGGCGCGTCCCTTGGCGCGTCCCCTGCGACGTTCTGGCGTGACGTGCCGTGGCACGTCTCCTAGCACGCCACTCGGCGTGGCACCTTCCTTGGCTCGTCCCGAGTCGCGTTTCCTGGCTCGTCCCCAGGCGTGTTCTTGCCCATTCCGTGGCGCGCCCCTTGCAACGTCTTTTGGCATGACGTCCTCTAGCCGCCCCATGGCACGCGCCTTGGCAGGTCCCGTGGCAGGTCCCTGACACGTGCAGGGCACGTCCTCTGATACGTCCCCTAATACGCCCCCTGGCGCATCCCCCACTGCGCCGCTGGCACATCCTGTGGCGCGTCCGTGAGCCTGTGCCCCGCAACGTGTCGTTCCTTTTCGGAGCTGAGTCGGATTTTGAGGTCGAGTTGATTGAACGTCCCGCACGTTTCCACTTCAACCAGTTCTGGGGCAGCTACTATGCGCTCAGGCAGCTCGAGCTTAAGATCCAGATCAGTTCGTTCAGGACTCGGATGCAAAGGAGGACTCGATCCACAATGCTATAGAGCACAATCACGGCATGGCACATCGCAATTCAGCATGGCGTAGCACAGCACAGCCTTTGGTACGGTACATCAAGATCGATGCGCTCAGTATTGCAATTTCCCGTCGCCCAATCAGGTGTCCTTGAAATCGGTGCCATGCCTCACATTTCTATATTCCTTTCCGGGGCCGTGGGTCGATCATGTTGGCTCAAGGTGACTTCACCCGCGTCCAATACTGCACACGATGTCTTGTACCCTACCCAGTGGGTGATTGTAGCTGGCCGTTCATCAGGCAAATCATGCGCGTGTGTACCGCTGCTGTGCAGGTAGCAGTAGTTCATGCATTGCGAACTTCCCCGACTGTGTTGCGGTCGGAAGCGGTTCCATGTCGCAGTACAGCTTCACCATTCCAAGATTCAAGTTTTTCTCTTATGTGGGACCAGATCGATAAAGGTACTTGGCCATATATGTATCACGGTCAGCCCATCTACATGGGGAGATATGAGCAGCCAGCAAAATATGCAGATCGTCCAGGCGAACGTTCACCCAAACGCATCAAAGTTGGATGTGACGCAACTGATCCTCACGGCCACATGTGTATTTTCTTTGCTGGCACGTTGATGCGTGCGGTCTTTCCAAGCGCTGACATTGAGATCATACCTGGGCCGTCAAACAGAAGCCAGGAGGCTGATATTGCTTTTATAGCCCAGCATAATGCAGCTGACGATGTTTGCATGCCTGAGCGTCGTTACCAAGAGGATCTCGCTCCTTTCAACCATACTCCTGGTTGGAACAATGGCGTGTTGTGGCCTCCAAATGGGAAAGTTCGCTTGCACAAAAAAAAACGCCCATTTTGTGTTTGCCAAGAATATGAAGCATCAGTTCCAAACTTCGTCCCTGGACAATGTGACGCGCACATAGCGCCTTTTCATAACTATCTGTTCGTTGACGAACATAGTCAGGGCCCCGTTATTTACATGCCGGAGTCTTATCGTGATTTTGGAATGCGTTGGTTAAACACCCCTCTGGACGCGACATTTGATCGCACTGTCCATGATGACGCCACCGCGTCGCAGCCGCTGTCAACAATTTGCAAGACCAGTCGATTGACCAAAGACAAGTTCATGGCTTTCATGCACGGCACATGTTGGAAAGACCATTACTCAACTGCTGATTTCTGGCTGCGTATTGCGCTATTCGATGAGTTAGCTGAACATTATAAGGCACCAGATGCTCTGGCTGAGTGCAGGGGCCGTCCAGCCTCCAAGGGCCCCCCAGATTCTTGGGAGTCTGTGGCACAGAAGATGATTGAATACAATTTGTCGCTGCAGAGCCGTAGAGACATACGAAGGTTCCATCCCGCTACTTGGGCAGATGAGGCTGTACTCGCGTGGGAACCATTCAGATTTGCAGTTGTGTTTCAAAATTCGCATGAAGCTGGAGGCGTGTCAGAAAAGATCGTACACGCGTGGTTGGCAAGATCAGTGCCGGTTTATTCGATCGCTTCGCTCAGTCCGTTAGCCCGTATTGCGTAAACGTCGGCGTTTGGGTGCGCGTTCGTGGGCCATGCGGCGCTGCTGGTCGGCGCTGCTGCGGTTGTGGGTGGGACTCCTCATGGATGCTCCTGTGTAGCAATTTTAGGGGCTCTTGGGAGCCGCCTGGGGGCGCCTTGGATGCCTCTTCTTGGGGCTCCCTTGGCGCTTCTTGGGGGCCCTTTGTACCCTGTTATTGGGGAGGCTCTTGGGGGCCGCTTCGGAGTCTGGTGGGGCCTACTGGGGAGCTCCTCGGAGGCCTGGGAGTGAGGCTCTGGGGGCGATTCTGAGGCCGAACGCTCGAAATGTCCATTGGGGACCCCCTCGAGGGGTCTGCCTGAAGGTGTCTGTGGACTCTCCAGCGCCGCCTTGGGAGATACTTGGGCCGTCTTGGAGTCCCCGCGGGCCGTTTTGGGGCTCTCTTGGAAATTTACTAGAACTTCTTGGAGCGATCTTAGGGGCTTCGTGGGCCGTCTGAGAGCGTCGGCGGCCGAAAAACGCTGAACATCTTCAAAAACGAATTAGGCGGCCTCTTGGGAGTGGTCTCGGAGGCATCTTCGGGCGTCTTGGAGGCAGTTGAAGCCGTCTGGAGGCGATCTTGGCCATCTTGGAAGACTTCCAGTGACTCTGGGCCCGCTCAGGCCGCCTTGGGGGCCTCTTCGGACGCTCTCGAAGGCCCTGAAGGCAGCCCCCCAGGAGTTCCGGCAGCCGTGACGGGGACCGCCCTGGACTCGCCTGGGGACCGTCCAAGGTTTGCACGGGGTGCTTTTCGTCCAGGGACCCCCAGGGGCAGCAACGCGCGCGCGAATTAGAAGTATTGTCAACCCGCATAGTAAGGATGGTCAACCTTCCCAAGGGTACCATGGCATCCTTGCCTCCTCCGTCCATCCTTGGCCACTTTCGTTGGCCGCGCCCCGCTCGGAAAGCTTCGAAATGGGCGTCCCAGGCCCTTGCATCCTTATCGCGCATCCTTCTGATACGGGCCGGCTGTACTATTCGTCCGGGGACCCCCAGGGGCAGCCACGCGCGCGCGAACCAGAAGTGTTCGGAAATTGTTACCCTAGAGCTCAGCACGCCTTTGGCCCGTGGGGCCGGCGAGTTTTGGACCCTCAGACGCCCTGGTGGATCACAACCCCGACAGTTTTATCAACTGTGGGTTCACCAATTTGGATTCCAACTTGGATACGATCTGGAAGTTGCAAAAGGAGCTTGAGCGCAAGATGGAGAGCGAGGGCCGCGTCGTCGGAGAGTTTGTGGGCGGCCGCCAGTACGCGGAGGAGTCCCCTGAGTTCGAGAGCATAGTGAAGCTCACACGAGACATGTTTGTTGGCGATTTCCAGGAGTGCGTGAAGAAAATCAGAGAGGTCGATGAGGACGAAAAGGCTTGGTTGCGCATGGTTCACACGCCGGTCCTCAAAGACAATTCGCTCGAGGGATCTGTTTTTGACATGCACACGTATGCGCAGCGCCTTCGCGAAGTTCTTCGAGCCACGGGCAGTGGACTTTCCCCATAGTGGATCGCCAGGCAAAATAGGCTCCAGACGTTCTGATGGTGCCCTCATCAAAAGAAAGAGGCCCCAGCAGGGGCTTCGAGATGGGCCCCTAGAGGCATCCAGGAGGCCCTCAAAAAGCTCCCCAAGATACCTAAAAGGACCCCAAACGGCTTCAGGAAGCCCCCAAGACGCCTCCAAGATGGTTCGACACGCCCCCAAGAGACTCCCACAAATGCCTTGAAGAGGCCCCCAAGAGGCTCCAGGAGACCCCTGGTCGGGGCAGAGAGGAGAGCAGCATTCATATTCTTGACGCTTCGCGTATCCCCACCAGTATGCGGAGACAGGCAGACAGGCGTTCCTACAGCTCCTCATTCCTATCAGCGTGTGGCACGAGCTCAAGCTATCACATTGCCAGTCGCCGGGGCTGTCGGCCACCACCTCATATCCCATTGCTCCTCCCCTGGCAACAGTATCGTGGCGACAGGCGGGAGGGCTGCTGAGGGAGCGCCCGCGGTCGGAGACCAGCCTCCTCCCGACAAAGACGGGCCTTCAGCCCGGGGAGCGCCGCGCGAGACAGCAGGAATGGACGAGCCTGTAGCTCGGGATTCTTGAAATGGACAGATGGACGTTGACGGCGGCACGGCTGCCAATCAGGTCCCTGGCCATCCCTGTAATCCCGAGGACTCCCGTCTTTCATCCGCCCCCCGAGCTGACAGCCACAGACGGGGCGAGCCTTCAGCTCGGAAGTCACAGGCGGGACGAGCCTTCAGCTCGAGTCTCCAAGGCGTATCTGACAGTTACAGAAGGGACGAGCCTTCGGCTCGAGAACCAGAGACGACGCCCATGGATGCCGAGAGCGCCGCAGAGACTGTGGCCATGAGTGGCGGCGGCGGCATTCTCGAATATCGGCTCAGGAGCTTGTCCAACGAGGGCGGAGGGCCTGTGCTTGAGGCTGCCCAGAGGGGTGGCGGCGGCGATGATGGGTGGGTGGACCGACCGCTGTCCGCCCACGTGATGGGTGGGTGGACCGACCGCTGTCCGCCCACGTCCCCGATCCACATCCCATTGGCTCACGCCCACACTCCGCCGACCCCCCTCCTTTGGACGCGTCAAGACAGAGAGGGGCAGCCTTCAGCTGCGAGGGGGTCGATCCTTGGTCTGTGGAGGCCTCCGTCCTGGTCGCGCAACCGACCCCTCCAACTGATTTGAGCCGACGTCCAAACGGCTCCCGCCTTCCGCCTGCCGCCTCCCCCGGGCACGACAATATTGCACGCGCTGAAGTCGGGCCTTCAGCCCGGGGAGCGCCGCGCGAAGCAGCAAGAGTTCCTCATTCCTCTCAGCGTGTGGCACGAGCTCAAGCTATCACATTGCCAGTCGCCGGGGCTGTCGGCCACCACCTCGTATCCCATTGCCCCCCCCCCCATGGCAACCGTATCGCGGCGACAGGTGGGAGGGCTGTTGAGGGAGCGCCCGCGGTCGGAGACCAGCCTCCTCCCGACCAAGGCGGGCCTTCAGCCCGGGGAGTTCCGTGCGAGACAGCTGGAGTGGACGAGCCTGTAGCTCGGGATACTTGAAATGGACAGATGGACGTTGACGGCGGCGCAGCTGCCAATCAGCTCCCTGGTCATCCTTGTAACCCCGACGACTCCCGTCTTTCATCCGCCCCCCAAGCTGACAGTCGCAGACGGGTCGAGCCTTCAGCTCGGGAGTCACGGGCGGGACGAGCCTTCAGCTCGAGTCTCCAAGGCGTATCTGACCGTTACAGAAGGGACGAGCCTCCAACTCGAGAGCCAGAGACGACGCCCGTGGATGCCGAGAGCGCCGCAGAGACTGTGGCCACGAGTGGCGGCGGCATTCTCGAAGATCGGCTCAAGAACTTGTCCAACGGGGGTGGATGGCCTGCGCCTGAGCCCGACAAAGCCGGGCCTTCAGCCCGGGGAGTTCCGTGCGAGACAGCTGGAGTGGACGAGCCTGTAGCTGGGGGTTCTTTACGTAGACAGATGGACGTGGACGGCGGCACGGCTGCCAATCAGCTCCCTGGTCACCCCTGTAATCCCGATGACACCCGTCTTTCATCCGCCCCCCAAGCTGACAGCCGCAAACGGGACGAGCCTTCAGCTCGGGGGTCACAGGCAGGACGAGCCTTCAGCTCGAGTCTCCAAGGCGTATCTGACAGTTACAGAAGGGACGAGCCTTTTGCTCGATAACCAGAGACGATGCCCATGGACGCCGAAAGCGCCGCAGAGACTGTGGCCATGAGTGGCGGCGGCATACTCGAAGATTGGTTCGGGAGCTTGTCCAGCGAGGGTGGATGGCCTGTGCTTGAGGCTGCCCCGCGGGGTGACGGCGGTGATGATGGATGAGTGGACCGACCGCCGTCCGCCCACGCCCCCGATCCACATCCCATTGGCTCACGCCCACACTCCGCCGACCCCCCTCCTTTGGACGCGTCAAGACAGAGAGGGGCAGCCTTCAGCTGCGAGGGGGTCGATCCTTGGAGGCCTCCGTCCTGGTCGCGCAACCGACCTCTCCAACTGACTTGAGCCGACGTCCAAACGGCTCCCGCCTTCCGCCTGCCGCCTCCTTCGGGCACGACAGTATTGTACACTCAGAAGGCGGGCCTTCAGCCCGGGGAGCTCCTCATTCTTATCAGCGTGTGGCGCGAGCTCAAGCTATCACATTGTCAGTCGCCGGGGCTGTCGGCCACAACCTCTTCCACACTCTGTGCAGCCTTCAGCTGCCTCCCTGGGTTGCGTTACTCGTGCTGCGGCCTTATGTCGCCCTCCCTGGTACACGCACTTCCTGCCTTTGGACCCAAGTGTGTTTACCAGCAATACCGTCTGCATGGCAGCGCTGGGGCGTGTTGCGTGCAGGCCATAGTTGGCCCCTGGCCCCGCTGTAGTTGTTTTCACCTCTGGCCCTGGCGGACTTCGCCCCCCGGCCTCGCGGCTCTGTGACCGACGCAAAGATGGGTTCGCCTCGTCACTGTCCAGAGCCGCGCCCAAATTCACTCCGGCTTCTCCTGGTGTGGCCGCGATCCGGCCTTCCAGCGGGCAGCCTTATCCCTGGGTTTCCCCAAGATACTACGGCCTTCAGCCGCTTTCTGCGCCTTCCCTGGGAGCGACCCTGGGCTTGGGCTTATCGTCAGTGGGTCTCAACGTTGCTCAGGCGGTCTCCGTGGTTGTGGTGCGCCCCGCTTCGTTGGCTGGATTGCCCACCCGGAGGTCGCTGCGGCCGTACTCGGACTCTGGGTCGCAGGTGTGCTCCCGTGCATGACTTGCCACAGTTCGGCAGCGGCTGGCCCAGGCCGTGCCCGCACCTGTGGCTAGTGGTGCACCGCTCGCCGCAAGGATCCGTATACACTGACGTCACCCCATCGTCGCTCCCACGCTCAACCTTGTTGAGCGGTCACTTCCTGGGCTTCTTCGTGACAGCGGACGGTTGCTTGTGCTGCAGCGGGTATGCGTCAGCGCAGCTTTCTCATAACGCCATTTCCACGTTCTCTGGTCCGCCGGGGTATCCTGGAGAGCTGCTCTTCGGTATGTCACTTAGTTGTTTGCTGGTACACGCCCAGTCATCTTCGGTTGGCCCTCGTGTCTCGCGCCGAGGTCGGGAACTGGTGTACCTTCCGCACTGCGTCACATCATGTCGTTGATCTTTCGCGTGCGAACGCATGCCTACGGTCCCGCTCGTACCCGGCAGACACCCTGGGCCCCTGACGCCCCTCGTGCACGGAAACAGATCCCCACTACGGTCTCGCTCATACCCGGCAGACGCCCTGGGTCTCTGACATTTTTCCTGCACGGTGCTGGACGACGTCAGCTCTCTTGCCTACGGTCTCGCTCATACCCGACAGACACCCTGGGCTACCGACGCACTCCTTGCACGGAAACTTCTTGGGCATTTTCGTGACTACGATTGTTTGTGCTGCAGTGGGTATGCGGCTGCACAGCTTTCTCTGAGCGTTATTTCTTTTCTGGTCTTTCAGAGTCTCCTGGAGAGCCGCTCTTTGTTTTGTCACTTAGTTGCTTCCTGGTACACGCCCTGTCACCTCGGATGCCGTCGGGTCTCTCGCCAAGGTCGGGAGCAGGTGTACCTTTGCACTGCGTCACATCATGTCTTTGATATTTCGCGTGCGAACGCATTCTTCCGCTGTTGGTTTGAGGGTTTATTCCGGTTGTCATTGACCTCAGGCGTGCCTTTTCAGCCGCGTGGATGCGTACTCAGAAGCTGCGACGGTTCGCTGGCGCTGTCAGAGTCCCTTCTCCCTGCTGGACGACGTCAGCTCTCTTGCCTACGGTTTCGCTCATACCCGACAGACACCCTGGGCTACTGACTCACTTTTTGCACGGAGTCAGAACCCCACTACCCTGTGATCGTCGGACCGACACGATCCTTGACTGGGGTGTGCGTCGCGCCATTTTGGCAGCGTCCTCCCTGCTTCCTGGGTGGCTGTTTTTCTTCAGACTCCCTGGGCTGCAGCTTGCACCGCCGCCTGATCCGCGGCCCCCGCGCGCGCTCGGCGAATTCGTCACGGCCGCAGCCCGACCGTGACCCGCCGCCGCCGGCGCTTCCGCCTGCGGCTGTAATAAAAAATATATCCCCACCAGTGCCCTCGACGACTGTTGAGGTGGGCCGACGACGTGCAGTGTGGTTCTGGCCTAATACTTTTGGGTCACCTCCTGGGGACGAGGTGTACCCCTCCCAGCACTGCGTATTGGTACAGTGCTCGCCTGGGATGGTGGGGGTTTCCGGCCCAAGGCCCACCCCATACGTTCCACTCGACGCCTTCTGAAGGCTGGTCCTCTTGCCCAGTGGCTGTTCCCCCCACTTGTCAAGCACCGATTGGCTCCTCGACCACCACCTGCGGGTGGTTCAATAAAGGCACACACGTGCACAAGTGGTTGATCCTTTGGCAGGCCCAGCCTTTCCACGACGTGCCCGTTCCGCTATACGGCGCCGTCGCCCTGGAGGACGGCTTCCTGTACAAGTGGCGCATCCTTTGGCAGGTCCGTGCCCCTTCTTGGCAGGCGTTTCCCGGTTCCCGGCGTTGCCAGCGACATTTGCTTCTTCCTCTGGTAGAGGCTCACGCTCGCGAGCGCCATCGACGCCTTGCCCTTCTGCGATGATCAGGTGGTGCACTCCTGCCCGCAGTTCCCCCCTGGCGAGGCTGTGAGCACTGGTGGTTGTGACGTGGCCCCCACGCGACGTTCATCCCTGTCTTTGGTGGTGGTGGTTGCCGCTCGGGATTGACGACTTGTCCACCATTGATTGGGTCAGTGACGGCCCGCCTTCGAGCACCTGGTGCTCCGTGAGTGAGGCATCTTTCTTTTCCCCCCCTCGTCCCTTCCTCCTGTCGCCCTGCTCTGCGCCCGGCCTTTTGGTGCTGGCGCCACTTGCGTCGCCACGCGCGGGTGGCTCTCGACAGGCGCTCTGCATCTCTTAGGCGTGTTGCCTTCGTCTGCCCGTTTTCCCCAATTTGTTCTGCACGTTGCATGTGCGGTCGGCTGTCGACTGAGACAGCTGGGTTCGCAAATTATCTGGCTCTGTGCCCCAGGCTGCCCGATTGACACGCCCTCTGGACTCTTCCTTGCGGGCCGCAGATCGAAACCATATCCCCACTTGCCCATCCAGAAACGAAGCCCATGAGAGCTGACGGGGGGGGAGAAGAAAGGCACGCATGGTCAAAGGGTTCCATGGCCATCTCGAGCCGTCTTGGGGCGGTTTTGGGGCCTCTTGGACCATCTTGGGAGCCATCTTGGGCCAGCTTGGGCTATTTTGAGCCATCTTGGAGGTCATCTTGGGCTCTCTGAGGCCGCTCGGGGGCCTTTTGGGTGTTTTTTTTCGGGTGCCTCTTGGAGGTTTTTTGGGGCGCTCTTGGAACTCTTGTGCGAGCCTCTTAGGAGCCTTGGAGGGCCTCCTGGTGCCATTTGGACGGGGGATCCTCGATGTAGCTCCCCCGTCGCGGGGGGCACGATCCTCGTGCGGGGTGTCAAGAATTGGCCCTCCCAGGGGTCGAATGAGGACCCTCTGACACATCGGGCCCCCCCCAACAACAAAAAACCACGGAGGGGAGGAAGAGGGCTCCCCTCCCCGAAGGGGGGAGGGGTCGTGGAAGAGGAAAGAGACCCTCGTTAGACCGCCTGTCGCCCAGAGGGCTGGTGGGACTGGTCAACTAAAGATGGAAGGGCAGGAGGACCATGAAGAAAAATAGGATAAGTAGAAATCTCTCGGGGCCCTCCTGAGGCCTGCTAGGGTTTCATGGGGGCATATAGGAGGCATCGGATATGCCTCATGGGGGCATTTGCGGACCCTTGTTGTTGATTTTTTGGGCAGTTTTCGGGTTCTTTGGGCCCGTCGGGCGCCGTCGCCAAACTTTGGGCCAAAGTCCGGTCGAGCTTTTGGATCACGTGTTCCACCGGACGGCGTGGATACCCTGGGGGGGAACATGTCGGGGAGTACGAAGGAGAGAAGGAAAAGGAGGAGAAGGGCGAAGTGGACGAGGAGGAGAGGGAATATAAGAAAGACGAACAGGAGGAGGAGGACGACGAGGGGAGGAGGGGCAGGAGGAGGCGAAGACATTCTAGGGCATCAGTCCTCCTGGGTCGTTTCCTGGAGCCTGTTGGGAGTTTCCCAGGTCCCCTTGGGGACCTTTGGCGGCCTTTCGGGGGCTTCTTGGGCAGTTGTTGGGCGTTCCTGGCCTGTCTGATGATTTCTGAGGCCGGCTTGGGGGCATCTCTGGGCCGACGTGAGATCCGTTTGGGACGCTTGAGGCCGTCTCGATGCTCTTGGGACGTCCTAGTGCCCCCTTGGGGTTGTCTCTGCAACGCGTGTTGGGCAGTTTTGGTGCCCCCTTAGCCTCGGAAACAAAAAGGCAATCAGAAATCGATCGGAAACAATGAAACCATGCCAGAAATAAATGATACCAGAGATAAGCCCCAGTCAAAGTCTTTTTAGGTATGTCGGGTTTTAGGGCTATGGGGCTGTGGAGCTATAGGGCCATAGGGCTATAGGGCTATAAGGCTATAAGGCTATAGGGCTATATACAGGGCTTTTGGGCTACAGGCCTATAGGGCTATGAAACTATAGTGCCATAGGGCTATAGGGCTTCAGAGCTATAGGGCGATAGGGCGATAGGGCTATAAGGCTATAAGACTATAAGGCTATACGGCTATAGGGCTATAGGGCTATGGGGCTGTAGGGCTATAGGGCTATAGGGCTATAGGGCTGTTGGGCTATAGGGCTATTGGGCTATAGGGCTATAAGGCGCACGGGCACCCGGGCACCTGGGCACCCAGGCACCTGGGCACCCGGGCAGTCAAGCGGGCCGCGGAAATCGGTGACACATCTCACCTAACTCTATAAATCCGCTAGGACCCCTACAGAGGCAAGCTCTGATTGGGGAATGGGGTGCCGCCTGGAAGTTCTCTTGGAGGCTTCTTGTGATGTGTCCCCTGTGGCTCATCCCTGCTGCCTGCTCGCTCCCTCATCCCTCACTTCTTCGCTTCCTCGATCCTCGCTCCCTGGATTCTGCACTCACCACGCTACCTGAAAGTTACTCCACTTACTCCATGTGAATGCTGCTCTCTTCTCTCCCCGGATGCTGTAGTTCGTGTTCGTAGTCAGCATGGCGCCCGCGTCCCAGCGTTGGCCACACTTCTGTCTCCCAGTGTCTCCTCGTCGTCATCGCCCCCTTTCTTTTCCACACCCCGCCTTCCCTTGGTCCTCCTGTTCCTCCTGCTGTGCCTTATCCTCCTCCTCCTCCTCCTCCTCCTTTTCCTCCTCCTCCCTCCTCCTCCTCCTCCTCCCTCCTCCTCCCTCCTCCCTCCTCCCTCCTCCTCCTCCTCCGCCTGACCAGCGAAAGCAACTATAGCTGGAGATTTCGGAATGTCCGAAAGGCTGCGCCCACCTGCAGTTCAACCCGCTACGTCTCCATTGCGAGATGGGCTGCACCTCGTCTGGGAGCAAGCAAAACTTGCGATGACTTCTTGCGAACAGCAGCCATTCCAGTAACAGGCAAACGCTTCAGTAACCGAAAAACGTTTCAGTTACAACCGGGACCGTCTCAAGAAGACAGACACATGTTACAGTGATTGGGCTCATCCATTCCAGAAACAAAGAAAATTGTTTCTCCGTTTCTGCATCAAAACTTGTTGTTGTAACCGGGCCCACCTGTTTAAATAATAAAGATGAGTTGTTGCAATAAATAGGCCCAGCCCCCACACGTCCCAATATCAAATAAGTAGTTTTGATAATCATGCCTACCCGTTTCAGTACCAGAAGCAAGTGTTCCAATAATGAAGAAAATCTTTCAGTAACGAGGCCCACCCGTTTCAGTAAGAAAGGAAACCGTTTAAATAACAGGTACGAATGATACGAGCGCGGAGTGAGACAGCAGGTTGCCTAAGATGGCATAGTTAAAAGAAGCGGAACAGGATGAGGAGGAGGAAGAAGGAGGAGGGAGACAGGAGGAGCAGAGGAGGACGAGGGATAGAAGGAAAAGGAGGATGAGGAGGACGAAGGAACACAAAAAATAACAGGATGATAAAATAGAGGAGGCGAAGGACGGGAGATAATTGCTCGTCTCTTACCGACAGCCAGACATCATGTTTATTTTCTTGTCTTCAGGCGCGCAAACTCATGAATATGAACAATAGTTTAAAACCTTTCGCAATTTGCAGAAAGACATATGTTTTAGATTATCAACTAAGCCGAGGGTTGGGTTCCGAACACAAGCGTTTCAACATGTATTATGTTGTGCACCCCTCCGAAAGATGACACCGGGGCGAAAACCCAATGTCCGCTCGGAACATCCTCAGAGTTGCTCGGACAGCGGATGATGTTGGACCTCAAAACAGGCAACCCGCTCTAGAAATCCCCGCCATGTCGGCAATTTGTTCTGCCAATATCAGCATAGCATCGTTACCATCGCCACTCGTAATAGCATCCTCATCATCATCATTACCGCTATCTTCATACGACAATATACCACATCATAGCATAACATACAATCATATAGCATGGCATACCATGTCAGATCAACTCATACATCACAACCTACAATCTCAAAATAAAACATAAATTGGCAGACCGTAACATAACATACTATGAGGGGGAAGTGGAGGGAACAGGTGTAAGGTGGTCCTGCTTGGCGCAGTCGGAATGACAATAGAAACTAGGTTGTTCGATCGTGTGAACAACCAGAACCCCAGCATTTGGAAATGTGGAGTAGCATAACGTAGCATAACATAATATTGCATAACGTCACAGAGGCGCGCTTCGTGTTTCTTCGGGTTTCCAGGAGCCTCCACGAACTTATCGGGAGGAGCCGTGTTCTTGGAAAGGCCCAATATAGGAACAAACGTAAACAATTCAGATTCGACCCACAAGAGAAGGACAACCCATGGGAATAAGCGACAAATAATAAACAAGCATGCCCCTTCGCGATCTATTGGAACATGCGAATAAACTCAAAGGAGTAGCGAGTATGATGATAACGAATTACGAGTCTAAAGCTGAATGGGTAGGGGTACGGGTGTTGGTTACGGGTGAATTTGACGGTGGTTGGGTGAAATTGAGATTTGAGATAGTCGTTGAAGCTCATCTTGTGAAGGCGAACATGTGGGTTTCGTTCGGGACATGTTTAAACTCCTCGTTTGGAGTCGGAGGTTGTTGCGGCCGCAAGTTTTAGATATACCCACCATGTTGGTGCGATTGGAGGAACGGGATCGTCCGAAAACGCAGGTGTTTGCAGCCCCAAGCTTTAAATCACCAGTTTGGTGCGAACGGAGGAACGAGATAGTTTGTTTGCAATTCCTTCGTTGGAGTGTTGAAACATGCGCCCCGCGCGAGGTATCCTCAACATTTGCTCCGTAATTCGTATCTTCATTATCGGCGGTATCACCAGCAATGACACCACCATTATTATCAACACCATCATCATCATCATCATCATCATCATCAGCATCATCATCATCATCAGCATTATCATCATCATCATCATCATCATCATCATCATCATCATCACAATCGTTATCACTTATCATCTCCACGACATAACAGCGGAACGTAATATAGCGCCACAAATCATAATATATCAAACCATAGCATCGCATCGGGATCATATTGTTTGCAATGTGTACAGGCAGAGACGCGACCCCACCAAGGGTGGCACACCATTTGCTTCCCCGCCCCCCTGCCCACGCAACACGCAGCGGGGACGCCGCGGGGATTCGCGGGGACCGCGGGGGCGCCTTTGGAACGGGCCCCAAACGGCGGGGACGCCAGGACAGCAACAACAATGTCCAGACCCCATTCGAGCAGCAGTCAGATCGCACGAGTTACGTCACGGGCAATGCCACTTGAGCACGATGCAGAACGCAATGCGGCATGCGCACGGGCGGCAAGCAACGGCAAGCATGTAACGATTGTTCGAAGCATGCGCCCGCCTCTGCCCCCAGGAGGGCCCTACTATAGCCCCAAGAAGGCGCCTAGATGGCCCAAGAGACCTCCAAGATGCTCCTACGAGTGCCCCCAAAAAGGTTCCGAGAAGGCTTCATGCCGTTCCCAGAGAGTCCCAAGACGGCCCCCAAACGGGACTTCGCAGGCCCAGGGCCCTTGAGCTACTTGCGATGTCCTACGTGCCTGGAGATTCGGCGCCCCGATCTGCCCCCAGGAGGTGCCCAAGAGAGCTCCGAGATGGCCCCAGAAACCCCCACGATGCCCCCACGAGAGCCCCAAGACGGCTCAAGAGGGCCCAAGACGGCCCAGAAGAGTAAAACGGCCCAAGAGAGTCCCGAAAGGGCCCCATGACGGCCCAAGACGGGGCCCGGCGGGACTACGCAGGCCCACATTTCTTGAGGTATCTAGAGTTTCCTAGATACCTCTCGACTCGGCTCCCGCATCTGTCCCCAAGAAGGCCCCCCAGAAAGCCCAAGAGAGCTCCGAGATGGCACGATGCACCAACGAGGTGCCCCAACTAATGCCCCCAGAGCAGTCCAAGAAGGCCTCGAGAAGCACCCCCTCTCCTCCGTGCGTTGTCATTCTGTCCTGCTTTGGGCTAGCGGCGGGAACCGTGACAGCGTCACGGTTGCTGACGCGAGCTTTGAGCAGGATGACCATGGATCGGCGGCAGCGGCGAGAGCAGTTTGCGGAACTTTTGCTGGCCGCGCTCTTACCGGCCCCCATGTCGCCTCAAGTCCCCGCGAAGTCCCGCGAATCCCTGGCGATATCCCCGCCAGTCCCCGCGAATCCATGCGAAGTCCCCGCGAATCCCCGGCGACGTCCCCGCCGGCCCCCGCGACTCCTCGTAAGTCCCCGCGAATCCCCAGCCACGTTCCCGCCGGCCCCCGCGAATCCCCGCAAGTCCCCGCGAATCCCCGGCGACGTCCCTGCCGGTCCCCGCGAATCCGTGCGGCACCCGCGAATCCTTGGCCTATGCTGCGAGCGTCGCCGCGAGGGCAACAGCGGCCCTTTGGAAAGGCCAAAACGCGTTAGTGCGTCACGCTCGAGACTCCTGCTCCGCTCTCTCCCTCTCTCCTTCTCCCTTTTTCACGGCTGATCGAATAAGAGGGGCGAATTGGAAATCCACTTGCAATGGGCCCCGCGCCCTTCTTTTCCCTATTCAAGCCTCCTTAGCCCACGCCTCCTCTGCCCGTCGACAGTGGCGTGTTCGAGTGCCTGTGAGTTGTCTGGGTACATCCTTTGAGGGCTCCCTTTTTTATCGCAGCAGAGCGCCGCATGCTGCATCGCCCCCTTCCTGAAGCTCCCTGGACACGCTGTCGCGCCTCCAACGATCTCCCAGGCGTGCACGACGTTCAAGATGGCTTCGAAAACGGCCCCGGCAGGGCCCCAAGGCTGCTAAAACAGCCCCCTGGCACGAAAACCTTCACGGCGGCACCTCGATTCGAGAGGGGGGCGCTCTGCCAAATTGTGGGGGGGTCGTCGCGATGCTGAGGCAACGCGCGCGACAGTCGCAACTCTGCTTGTTCACAGTTTGCGATCGCGGATAGAACTGGAACCCTGCAGGCTAAACGTCGCACCGCGCCCTTGGTAGTCGTTTCTTGTGTTTTTCTCCTCCCTTTGTTCTGCGTATTTCTCAAGCCGACTTCTATTCCAATCTTTCTCGTCCTTTCCTCTCTTCGTTTTCGTCCTCCTCTCTTTCCCCTCTTTCTCCTCCTCCTCCTCCCCCCCCTCCTCCTCCTCCCCCTCCTCCTCCTTAGAAGGGAGGGCGCGGCGACGCGGCGACAGACGAGGCCGGGAGGCCCAGATTTAGGACAAAAATGATAATGAAAAATCATGTCGTCGGAGATCTCGTCTCTCGGCCACCTCGCCTTTGGGCCAGAATTTCGAGGGAAATGCAGCCGCGGCCACGATGAGTCCTTTAGAGGCCCGACAAGATCTAAGGACGCAGAGGAACATTACCTTTCGAAGCTCAGCGGGAACCGACCATCACCCTCAAAGAAACCAATTGTTTGCGCGCGCAGCGGCAGTTGTGCCAATATTGAGGGCAAACCCGTAGGCTCCCGGCACTAGTTGGCGTCGCTCGCCCTTTCTTCCGGCGGTGGTGGTGTTGCTGGTGGTGGTGGTGGTGGTCGTGGTGGTGGTGGTGGTGGTGTGGTAGATTGTGGCGGTGGTGGTGTTAGTGGTGGTGAGTATGGTGTGGTGACTTGCGGTGGTGCCCTCTCCTGGGCCCTCTCTGGTAATCGTCGCTGCGTTCCCGCCGTCGGCGCTGCTGGCCACCGACGGCGCCAGCGCCGGCGCCTACGCGGGCGAGGAGAAGGTTTGGAACCCCTCCGATGCGTCCCCGCCGTCAGCGCTGCTGGTGGCCGCCAGTGCGGGCGCCGGCGCCGAGGGGAAAAGTGGAAGAAGGGCTTGGAATCCCGCCCCTTCCTCATCGAAGGGGGGTGTGGTTTCGGGAGGGGGTGGATAAGGGGGGTGGGGCGTCCCTCTTGGTTCTGATCGACGGCGCCGAGTGTTAGGGAGGGGCCCACCCGCCGGTTCGAAATGCGCCGCCGAACGATCCCAAGGCAACCGCCCATGAAACGCGCTCTCTCCTTTCTAAATTGCCGTCATTTTGCATGCGCCCATGCGTTGGGCGGCCGCTGGTGCGCCAGAAATGATGGGCTTCCCATCTGTTTTGATTTTTTTTTTTTTTTTTCTCCTTCTTCTCTCTTCTTTTCTTTTTCCTCCCGCCTTCTTCGTTACTTTGGGTTTTGCTTCCGTCCCGAAATCCCCCAAATAAAAAATCAGAATCCAACCGGTCCGCCCAGGGCCTGGAAGTGCGGAACATTTCCCTAATTTGCTTCTCGGCATTCGTAGGCGAAAGCATTGGACATTTTCCTTATGGAACTTGCAAGCGTAGGGAAACATCAGGGAGATGCTGATGTCCTGGCAAGCATCTAGGAATGAGCTCGCGAAAAATTTCGAACAAGCTTCGAATGACCTTTTGATAGGGAAACTAGCGTGGATGGATACGGAAACTGGTATTGGTGGATACCGAAACGTGTGGGTGGATACGGAAACCAGTGTTGGTAGAAATGCAATTTTTGTAGTGAAAGTGGATAAAACCGGTGAACATGAGTACAAGAACCGGCGGAAATGGATACCGGCAGGTTCCGAATCACAGACCAAACATTGAATCACAGACCGCGCGCGGCGAATCACAGACCGCGCGCGCCGAATCACAGATAGCACACATTGAATCACAGACCGCGCGCACCGAATCACAGACAACAAACATTGAATCACAGACCGCACGCGACGAATCACAGACAACACAGAATGAATCACATATCGCACGCGACGAAACACAAGCAACAAACATTGAATCACAAACCGCACGCGACGAATTATACACCTCACAGGTTGAATCCCAGACTGCACGCTACGAATCACAGGCCGCACACGTAATCATAATTACAGGGACCGAATCAGAGAATAAAATCGGAGACGGACAGAAATAGATTGTCGCAATGTGTTCCATGTTTGGACACAGGTTTCCATTCAAGAACATCGGTTTCAGTAATAACGGTGTTAGGCTTCTCTATCCTGACTTGGGGTTCCATATTGCGGACCGCAATTTCCATAATTGCGGACCAGAGTTTCTATTATTGGAGACATGAGTTCCCGTGACATGTTTCACAATTGCGGATTTGTGTTTCCATACAGTCAGATTCGGGTTGCCATAATTGTTGATTCGGGTTTCCATCAATGGATGCTCTATTTGCGGAGTTGTCACCACGGTGATTTCCTTTAGTGTCCGATTTCTACGAGCTCTGAGTTGTTTCAAAAGCCTTATCTCAAATCCAATCACGGAGTGGCAATGGCGAAAATGATAACGGCACTTGCGAAAACGATAATGGTTATGATAACGATAGTGATTATGATGATGACGATGACGACGGCGACGGCGGAGGCGGCGCTCGCGACGACGTTCCCATGTCATGATTGTTTTTTTTGTTATGGCTGGTATTCTCGATTTCTGAGAATCAAATGGCGCCTTGTTATGGTGGACGGTCAGGTGTTTACGGACATGCACGTTTATGTGACATTTCGGAAATGCGGTGGAATGTTCTTCATTTTGGCAGCGTTGCAGCATGGCGTCAAGGGTTCATAGAAGCATGAGGCCACGTTCCAGACCAGAATGTTGACCGTATGCTCAAGACCGCCCACATCCCGACCAACGTCGACAACAGGAGGTTGGATATCATCGTCCCAGGTCTGAGCGTCGCCCGGGGGACACCACTCTTCTGCCATGCAGACAGGCTGGCCTAGATTTGGGACGGGCAGTCCGGGTGGCCGGCGTTTAGAGGAAGCCGAACGCGGAAAGAACAACACATATATCATGAGGCAGTATTTCCGGGCTTAGGGACGGAAGTGTACGGGCGGTGGATTGCTCAATGCGTCGAACTCGTCGTGCCCACGCTTATTCGCGAACGGGCCAGAGGTTTATACCTTGCGCAGCCCTCGGCCTTGTATACCATTGGTGGGGACTGCATGGAATCGCGCTCCAGAGCAAAATCTACAATGTTCTGAACGACTGGGCGGACTGCCCGCGTGAAATCTGGGAGCCTGCGGCATGTCTGGCCAAATTTTACATGCTGTAGTGCATGACGGTCGGCGCCTTCCTCTTTTTTTTTTTTTTTTTTTGTTCTTTTTCTTCCTAGTTTTCTTTGTCCTCGTCCTCCTCCTCTTCTCTTCCTGGGTGCGCTTCCAGAAATGGGTCTTGTCTTTATCGTCGTTATTTTCTTCGTCTTTTCTTTGGCATTGTCTTTGTTTGCGCTGCCACGTATGTTTCTGATTGGAACTATTTGCGTGGGCGGGTTTTCGTTTGCTGATGTTGGGGAAGCAGAAGGAAAATATGTTTTTTTCTTTTTTTTAAAAAAAATAAGGGGATTTCCGTTTCGATACATGGACTATTTAGCTCAAGTGGAATGTTTGATTCGGCGAACGGAATCTTTGATTTGATAGGTGAGTATTGACTTTGCGGGCGGAATGTCGGGCTTGCGAGGCAGATTTTTTTTTGTGTCGCGCAGGGTTGTTGATTCGGCGCGCAGATTTTTGATTTGGCACGCGAATAATTTGATTAAGAGCGCGGAATCAATATGCATTGCCTTTACATGTGGCACGCATGATTTGTGGCGGTTTTTGATCTCACGTTTTTTTTCCTCTAATTCGGAACCTTTCAATTTAAACAATTCTTGCGTCATAGAGCGCACGTGCCCAAAATAATTCGCATGGAGTGACATCCCGTAGGCACCGAATCGCACGCAAAAAAAATTAAATCACATAATGCATGCAGTGAAACACGGAGAATGCAATCACAATTTGTGTGCACATTGATGTCGAGTATTTCCGATGTTCATGGTTGCGGATGGTTCTATCGTTTCTCGAACATTCATTTTGATTAATCTTCTAATGCGGAACGAATCGCGGAGTACAAGGAGAATCGACAGACAAACAGAAGTCATTCACATACACGGTGTATCGGTACGTAACATATTGCTAAGAAATTTAGGTTGGGGCGCGTGTGCACTACACGCAACATGCGCGTAATAATATATAAGAACAAACGCGCCAAATGCGTACCTGAGAAAACAGGAGACGCCAAATGCGTGCCAGCACGGGGCGGGCAGGAAAGGAAAAAGGGAAGACGAAACAAAAGAAATGAGGAAAGCAAAAGGGGAGACGAAATTAAAACCGCATATCTATCTTGCAAAATCGCGCATGTAATGTGGTAGTTCTCATGTGAATCTCCCAAGCTTGCGCTTGTGCGTCCAGTTTTTAGGTTCATAAGAATTTGGCCTGCATGCGCTGTTCCTTTGTGTTTGAGAGGGTTCCCAGACGGATCAAAAATATACACGTTGTATTTGGATTGCATCAGAATTGTTTTAATTCCATGTTATGTTTAATTAATATGCGTTTTTTTTCCATTCATATCAATTATCAGAAATAGTTGCAATTTGTGCGTTATGTTGCTCAGTATTTTTGTGTCGTCTGTGTCCAAAACATCCGTGGTCAATTGCTGTAAATTCTCAATGTGCTTGTCGACATCGAAGAACATTACCGATTATTCAGGTCAATTAAATATTATTATTAATACATATGGGAAAAAAGCGCAGCCCTAAACGATTATTCTTTTAAATTTTTGTATTGTTGATTGGCCTGTTTCGTCTTACGCACAGACCTGTTATGGTATCCATTCTGGATTCGTATCAGCGTAATGCGGTAATGAATTCGTCGTGTTGGAATGTGTCGAAAGGTTGTCGAATTAAAAAATGTAAAAAAAAAAAAAAAAACGGATGGGCCAGATGCGCAACCCCAACGAGTTTTGCCTCTTGGGCGAAAATGTATTTGCAATACCTGAATGGGTGATCCGACACGCCTCTTCCCAACAATTTTTGTTCAAATTGTAATTATTAGGGCTATGATATGTATATTTATGTATGTATGTATGTATGTATGTATGTATATATATATATTTATATATATATATATTATATATATATATATATATATATATACGTGTGTGTATATATATATACATATAAACAAAAAAACGGGAAGAACAACAAAAACAACAAAAAAAAAAAAATCCAAGGTGGTTTGGTTGATCGGCTCTAGCGTTGGTATGGGGAAATTCCGTTGCATAGATTTATTTAGCGCTTGCCGCGTCTCTTACTCCCCATACTGCCTTTTGCTTCGCCTTTCGCAGATTCCATATTCCTCATCGATTATTTCATATTCCATATTCCGGACAACACGCATCATAATAGCAATTTTGTTTTTTTCATTGTGATTGGTTCGTCGACATCATCATCATCATCATCATCCCTATCCTTTTGTGGTGCACATTCAATTTCAATTCCTGCAAATGCAACATGTTCCAATCGAAGAAAACAAATGATGCTTGAAGTCATGCGATTGGTGCATTGTCGTCCATCTCGTGCAAAGGACTTTGCATGGGAACCTTGTTCTCAGGCATCTCGGACGTTCCCATGGCGCGCTTCTCTGCCGGCATTCCTGCCCAATACGGTGGCGCAAAAAAAAAACAACTAAATATTATAATGCAGACGAAATGCGGAAGGGTCGAAGAGTGTAGGTGTCAACGGAAATATACTCGAACGGAAGCGCAAATATGTTTGCGAATCAGATAATAAATCGCATGTATTTTCGGAATAACAGTTCCTATCTTGCATTTTCAGAAATAAAAGGCGTGTCCGAAATCGTCACCGCAGATAGTCGACGTCGTCATTTGTCAAAACATTAAATCCAAAAGGGATGCACCAGATACACGAAAGAAAAAAATGTTTTCAATTTTCAAGAGGGAACCGAAGACAGGAGAAACAACAAAAACATTACAGAAAACAAAACAACGGAGGAAGAAACTAAAACCAAAAAACAACCGCCTCAAACCAACAAAGCCTCAACCTTAAAAACAAAGCATATACTATTGGGTTGTTCGTTTTTGTAGTTCTCGATTTTTGTACTTTTTGGGGGTTCTACATACCAATCGGCTTTCTAATTCTAGACAGCAGCATATAGATATATGACATACATACATACATACATACATACATACATACATACACACATATATATATATATATATAGGTATGGGTGAGTGAGTTTGTGAACGTTGATTTTCAGATAGGTTAGCGAAGGGGCCATAGGGCGGGATATGTCTTGTTGTTTCGGACGTTGTCTCCAAGTCTTGCCTGCGCCCGAAACCGTTTCAAATTCAAGGCACCATGACTCACTGACAGAGTTTCGAGGTGCCTCCGCGGGCACCCTCTTGCAGGTCTCTCCGCGGCACCCGAGGGGTGCCGCTGTATTCCACCAGACACCAGAAGTGCCCGCCATGACGCTGGGGGCCGACTCGGCCGCGGCGGGCGCGCCGCCGGGACTGGATGCCACCGCTGCGGGCGAACCGCCGCCGCTGGCCCCCGAGAGCGCCGCCGCCGACGTGAACCAAGGCAGCTGGTGGCTCGCGGCGGCGTGGGGACTCCTCGCCCTGGCGGGCGGAGGAGGAGCCCTGGCATCCCAGCTGGGCTCGACAGGACGGGCCCGCCTGGCGGGCCTCACCGTGTTCGGGCTGGTGGGCTTCCTCGCCACAGTGAGGGTCGTGCGCCAGGCGTGGTGGCTCTACTGCGACCAAGAGGCGACGAGGGCGCAGATGGCCGCCCTCAGGGCCCAGATGCAGCAGCTGGCCCTGTCGGGAGCGATGGGCATGCCAGGAGGAGGTTTCCCTGGCGGCGGCCCGCCTGACGAAGTCATGCCCGGGTGGGCCGACGTGGGGCCGCCGCCGCCGGGGATCCCGCAGGTGCCGGGCGTGACGATGACGGGGCCGGCCGCAGGACCCATCGGTCCTCCAGTGGGTCAGGCCAGCCACGCGCCCGCGGGCGCCTCGAGCCTGGACGCGCTAGGCGCGTGGGCTGGCGCGGCTGCCCCACCCGCCACGGGTGCTGGCGCCACAGCTGGAGCTGGGAGCTCGCCGCACGTCCCTCAGTACAGGCCGCCCGAGCTGGACAGCAAGGTCCGCCAGCAGGCCAAGCAAGTGAAGGAGCTCCTGACAGCGTTCGCGAACGCCAGAGGTCAGGACTATATGTGGGGCCGACGGTTCTGGGCCAACATCTACGCGATGGATTCGAGTGGGCAGCTAGTGCCCGAGGTGAAGCGTCTCCTGACGGGTTTCGGCTACGTGGGCGAGCAGACGGTGACGGCCCCCCGCCATGAGGAGCTCGGGACCGCGCTGGACCGCCTCGCGTCGGAGGCCGCCCTGACCGCGGGCGCAGGCATCTGGCAGTCCACCCCCAGCCAGGGCTTGGCCGCGGCGGCAGGAGGCTCAGAGGAGACGCGATGGGGCTCCTCGTTGCCAGCGGACCTCCAGCGAGCGGCCCCCGAGATCTACAGGGCGATGCGGGGCGAGGGGTCGACGAGCGCCCGCGACTGGATCGCCCAGCGCTACCAGGGGAGTCGTACCAGTCCGGTGTGGGTCGACCTTTGGACGCTGGCCACGTCGGTCGACTTCCGCCTCCGCGACTGCGGCAGCGACCTGGAGATCATGCAGGTGCTAGCCCAGGACGACATGATGGAGATAGGCCTCCGCCGCCTCGCGGCGTACGTGTACGAGCAGCGGAGTGGGGACCGCGTCGGCGCCCAGCACATGTTGGGCATCGCACCGCCTGGCGGCTCAGCCGATGTGGCCCCGACGTGGATGGTGGCCTCAGCGACGATGCACTCGAAGATCGAGCACCAGCGCAGGGAGAGAGTCGAGGCGGAGGCGCACCACAGGCGAAAGAACGACAAGGGCGGAGGTCGAGGCGACGGTCGTGGAGGTGGTCGAGGGGGAGGCCGTGGCGGCAAGTCCGCCGACTCCAAGCATGAATAGGGGCTCGCGGCGCGCCCCGACAAGCCTGCCGTCGGGGCGCGGAGCCCGCCAGCGCAGTGGGTGCCCAGAGTGCGTGACGATCTGCACCCCTCGCTGCAGCAGGTGATCTCGGCCCAGCCGGGACAAGAGGCGTTCTTCCCCATCACGCTGGTGGACCGCCCTACCCCGATGACGAGCCGATCTAGTCGACTTCGACATCGATTCAAGCGGAAGCTCGCTCTGTGGGCTCTCGCCAACGAGTTCGTGCAAGGGATCAACTCCATGGACACGGGCTCGTGCACGGACCTCACCCGCCCCCGCCGTAAGGAGAGCTTGTCGATGAACATGCGGGGGCTGCACGGCCAGGTGCATAGGGTGGCTCTACGAGAAGCTAAACGGCTGGCAGAGGCGCGCCGGGACTGCGGTCTGACAGGCGTCCCCGCGGTGCTGGAGCTAGCTCGTGTGGAGGAGGTGGGCTATGGTCGGCCTACCCGCCTGTCGACCCATGAGGCCCTGAGAGCGGAGGACATTGATGAGCCGCAAGTAGTGAAGAGTGTGAATATGCTCGAGGTGCTCGAGCCGGAGGAGGCCAGGTACTACAGCGACGAGAGTCTCGTGGTGGCCCCGACGGAGCTGCGCAGCCGGGTGATCTTCGAGGAGCTACAGGCCAAGTTCGGTTTCGTTGGAGGCACTCAGGAGGAGTACGAGAAGTATTTCAGCCGCCAGGACATGCCGCCCAACCTGTGGCACTTCGGCGGCCCACAGGAGGTGAAGGCCATCGCGGGCTTCAGCACGGTGGGCAAGAAGACCAGTGGGCGTCAACGTAAGATCATCATGATGGTGGCGGCTAACTATATGTTCCAGGACGTGAGAGGTCGAGCCGAACACGGACTACACGGAGGAGGTGCCTTGGCCAGCCTGCACGTCCCGTCGGACGACTGGGCGGCCGCGGCGTTCGACGAGAGCAACGCCTTCTCTTTCGTGGAAGTTCCGAGCTGGATGTGGGGCTGGCAGTGCGTGCCACCCGTGAGGGCGGCCGCCGTCTGGTGGCGTCTGTCGCCCAGCCAGCGAGACTCTCTGAATCCGGAGAGCTGGGTCTATCCGATGTGGCGCCGTTTAGTCATGGGCAGCTCCCACAGCGTGCACATCCTGATGTCCATCAATTCGAGGATATGCTCCATGACGCTGAGGCGTAGCTTGGTAGACCCGCAGCAGGATCACACTCTGGCGTGGCAGGCCGGATACCAGATGCTGAAGGATGACGACTGGGCCGAGCGCCAACGACTTCGACGGGATGGCCCACCCCCCCCGAGCGGGTTTTCCGTGGCGAGCTGGTGCGAGGCAGTACGCCACGCACGGCGCCAGGAGACCCGCGTCTTCGTGGTCATGCACCTGTTCGCGGGGGCCCGGAGGGAGCAGGACGTGCAGCACTACGTCGAGGCGATGATGAACGACCGGGAGCTGAAGGTGCTCATGATCTCGGTGGACCTGGCCGAGGACTCGCGGTGGGACCTCGGGCGCGTCGACACCTTCGAGCTGCTCTGGTCCCTGGTGTCCGAGGGCCTGGTGGACGTGATCCTGGGCGGCCCCCCCTGTTCGACCTGGAGCCGAGCGAGGTTCAGGCCTGGAGGACCACGACCCCTACGCCGTCGAGGGAAGCACGCATGGGGGCTACCCCGCGAGAGACTGCGGCCTTCTGAGGTGGAGCGGCTGGACGAGGGCAACCGCCTGATGGTCAACCACCTGGCGCTGTGCGGCGGGGTGGGGGACCGCGGGGGAGCCTGGGCCCTCGAGCATCCAGACGATCCCGGGGAGGACCCGTACCCGTCCATCTTCGACACCGAGATCTTGAAAGGTTTGGAGTCCAGGACGGGAGCGCGGCACATCATCTTTGACCAATGCATGATGGGGGGGCCCTCGCAGAAGCCCACGAGGGTCACAGGTACGGTACGACTGGCGGCCACCGAAGCACTAAGGTGCGACGGCGCCCACACACACGAGCTGAGCTACGGTAAGGTTAACGGTAACTTTCGGACGACCAAACTGGCCACCTACCCACCTCGACTGTGCAGGTGGATAGCAGAGGGCATAGTGGCCGCGCTGTCGGAGATGGCGCAGACCGGCGGCGGGCCAACGGGACACGTACGAGACGGAGTGCAGTGTCAAAGGATAACGTGCTACTCGGGGCCGTTGGACCTCGGCGCCTTCCATTTCCTGAACGAGACGTCCTCGCGAGGCCGCGGGGCAGTGCTGGGCGCGAGGGACACGAGCTTCTACCTCCACATCGACGACGGCCTCATCGCAGCGGACGGCGGGTCCCGGCGGTCAGGCGAGAAGAAGGTCAACAAGCTGGTCCACCAGGTGGCGGACGCGCTGGAGGACGTGGGCTTTGTTGTGAAGGACTGGAGGGAGCACGGCATGGTGGATCGCATCGTGGGCTACGAGGTGGAGTCCAGCCCCGCACGAGTGCGGGTCCCGAAGCGCAAGGCGGCGCTCATGTATGAGGCGCTGCTGCTGCTCACGAGCCGGGACTGGGTGCACCTGGACCACCTGGCGTCGGTCATCGGGGTCTGGATCTGGGCGGCGCTGCTAGCCAGGCACTGGCTGTCGGCGCCTCAGCACCTGTTCCAGTTCGCACGCCAGGAGGGCCCGCGCTGGAGACGGTGGTGGCCGTCGGCCCGTCGTGAGGCCGTGGCCATGCGACGAGGCATCATGGGGCTCTACGCCGACCTGGGGGCCCCGCTACTGCCGATGGTCTTCGCCTCGGACGCCGAGGGCGCGCAGGACTTCGACGCGGGCGGCTACGGCATCGTCGTGGCCGCGGCGAACTCGAAGATCGTAGAAGAGCTGTGGAACGCTGGTACCCGCCCTGGCGTGGCCGTCGCCAAGCCAGGACAGCTGCAGAAGGTGCTGGAGCGTGGCCCTGAGACGCTACAGCCTTTCCTGCCAGTGAGCTCAGTTGAGAGGGGTTGGATCGACGGAGAGGCCTCCTGGATCCCGGTCGAGTCTGGGCGCTGGAAGGTGCCTGACCACATCGTGCTGGGGGAAGGGCGGGCCGCACTGAAGGTCCTGTCGCGTCTGGCGCTGCTGCCGGAAGCTCACCGCTCGAAGGTCCTCAGCCTCGAGGACAACATGGCTTTCGCGGGCGCTGCGGCCAAAGGCCGATCGGCCGCCGGCCCCGTGAACTACTTACTCAGGCGGAGGTGCGCGTTGTCGAGCGCCACGGAGATCAGGATGCACCTCCCCTGGGTGGAGACCGAGAGGATGCCCGCGGATGGCCTCTCACGTATGAGAGGATGTGGTCAGGATTCAGAGGGGCACAACGCCCCGGTGCCGAGAGTAGACGCGCGCAGCGTGCGCATCATCCAGAACTGACTTTTTCGAGCCCGAGGGTGCCAGACGACAAGCACCTGGAGGGCCGTGTGCAGCCTGAGACATTGCTAACCTATCGCAAGCGAGCAGCGGAGTTTTACCAGTGGTGCGTGGCCGAGGGGGCCCGCCCCTGGAGCCCTGACGAGTGGGACGACACGATCATGGAGTACAAGGCCTCAGTGGACTTGCTCAAGAGTCATTTCACCTCCCTGCTCGCCGCTATCGAATTCAAGTTTCCGCGGCTGAAGGGCCGCCTTTGCAGATGCCACGCTGCCTTGCGTGGCTGGGAGTTAGAGCACCAGACCAAGCACACAGTGCCGATGGTGAGCACCGCCCAGGCTTTCGTCAGCGTGCGGCTCAGCGCGCTCGGAGAGCCTCGCCTGGCCATCGGCCTCATGTTGCAGGGAAAAGTCGGGATGCGGCCCAGCGAGATGCTGGGGATCGTCACGTCCGATCTCGTCTTCCCCGAGGAGTCTGGGTACGGTCGAGGTCGAGGGCCCCTGATAGTAGGCTTGGGTATCAAGGCGAACACCAAAGCGAAGCGCCCCCAGTCGAACGCCATCCTGGAGGCCTCCAGCCCTGTATTGGTGGATCTCCTGAGGACCCTGAAGGCCCACACGCCCCCAGGGGGCCGCATGTTCCCCTACACCCTCGAGAAGTACCGCAAGTTGCTCGCTCGCATCCAGTCGGAGTGTAACCTACCAATGGGATGGACCCCCCACAGTGCCCGAGCAGGTTTCGCTTCAGAGGCCACAGCGTGGGGTATGTCTTTCGAGCAGATTCGAGAAACAGGCCGTTGGAAGGTGGACAGTTCCCTTCGAGTATATATCGACATGGTCCAGGCCGCCCACATAGCCGTGGGGCTCAAGGCGGCTGGGTGGGGTCCAGCTTTCGATTGGGCCGGCCAACACTGGGCCTGGTGTGCGCTACGGGCGTTGCATGGCACCGAAGGGCTCCAGACGCCTGGCTGACGGGTCATGGGCGACACCAGAGACGATACCGACGGCCAGATCGAGCACGCCACCGCCATCACCTTTCTCTACCGGGAACTCGTCCTGGGTACTACCGAGCTACCCACCTACGCCGACTAGTTTGGTTTCACCTTTTGGGCTGACGCCGTCACCAACGCCGACGGGTACGGCAACACCGCCAGTGGCTAAGGCGGCGCCTGGAGTGCCGACTTCATGGGCGACCCCCAGGCCGCAGCCGACCCGCCGACGAGTTTCTTCTGTATGGTACCTGTGGAAGTTGGCTAAAATGTCTTCCAGCTGCAGCGGGGGCTGCAGCTGTGCCGTGCTCATCTTGGCGGTGCTACTGACTACGGCGTGGAGCCCCCTGTTCGCACGCTCGATGAGCATCGCCTCGGACGTGGCCGAGGAAGTCGGAGGGGCGGCAGGCCGCATGATGGGCGCAGGGGCGAACGTGTCGTCGAGCGCGGCACGGATCTTCAGCGCGCTCACCGACAACACCCTCAGCCTCGCCGAGACCGCTTGGGAAGGCATCGACCTCACGAATGTTACGGTCAACAGTTCCGCCGGCCGCATCTTTTTCGATGGAAACGAGTACGCCGAGGACGTACTGACTACGCCAGAGGCTCGAGCGGTGATGGGACTGCCCGACCACTGGCTCCAGGCTTTGGCGGATATTTTGATTTTTGCATCACCTTCTCGTCCGCTGGTGGAAGTACACAAGCACCTCTTCATCAGCGACTCATCCTATACCTCCCTGGACCTCTGGATGGCCTGGTTCGATACGGGCCACGTGGGCTTGGCCTGGAGGACTGCAGGTGTTACCTACAACGTACGCTGGGCCAACCCCCTGTGGTCGCTGACCGAGGACGCTACCACTCAGACGGTTCGGATCTCAGAGCTGCTGCAAGAAGCTATCCAGGCGACTATCGACAAGCCAGACCTCACTCTATCCAAGTCAGCCCTACAGCACGCTCCAGCCATCACACCACCCTCAGTGCCGATGAGGATCTGGAGGTGGAGCAAGCGCCTAGCCGCCTGGGCTTGGCCGCGAGACGGGAACGGGGCCTTTCGCTCGTCATCGGCGCCGAGCGCCGAGGACGAGTCCTCTGCCGCCGACGGGACCGCCGCCGACGAGGGCTCCCCGGAGATGGGCGAGGGCACCAGCCACAGCGTGCCCGAGCCCTCAGCATAGGCCGCAAGCGAGTACGGGTGGTGGAGCGAGGACCTAGCGAAGATCAGGTCGACCGAGTGCCTTTCTTTCAACGCAGGCTTTTCATCAGATCACACGTTCATTCCAGTCTGCCGGGGAGGTGTGCGTGACCGCACACAGATGTGAATATTTCTCAGCAGTGAATGATAACAAGTTATCTCTCGAGGTCCGTGCGGGAAAATTGAGCGAGTTTCGTATTCAGCAGCGCCACGCGCAGGCACGTCCCGGCCACTAGGGCCCAAGTGCCCAGAGCCTCTAGGGTGTGGCGTCTAGGGCTGTAGGCTAGGGCTCTCTCTTTGGTCCTCTTAAGGTTCACTGGGGTGGGGCCCCGTTCTTTGGGATCGCACCTGAAATGGGTGAGTGAGTTTGTGAACGTTGATTTTCAGATAGGTTAGCGAAGGGGCCATAGGGCGGGATATGTCTTGTTGTTTCGGACGTTGTCTCCAGGTCTTGCCTGCGCCCGAAACCGTTTCAAGTTCAAGGCACCCTCCCAGCCCTCGGTCCTCGGTACAGGTCTCACTTGCTGCCCGTTCGCACCCCGCAGCGGGGGGTTCTTACCGTTTCCCTTCTGGCATCCCTCCCCCTCGCTCGGACCTAGCGAAGATCAGGTCGACCGAGTGCCTTTCTTTCAACGCAGGCTTTTCATCAGATCACACGTTCATTCCAGTCTGCTGGGGAGGTGTGCGTGACCGCACACAGATGTGAATATTTCTCAGCAGTGAATGATAACAAGTTATCTCTCGAGGTCCGTGCAGGAAAATGTTGAGTGAGTTTCGTATTCAGCAGCGCCACGCGCAGGCACGTCCCGGCCACTAGGGCCCAAGTGCCCAGAGCCTCTAGGGTGTGGCGTCTAGGGCTGTAGGCTAGGGCTCTCTCTTTGGTCCTCTTAAGGTTCACTGGGGTGGGGCCCCGTTCTTTGGGATCGCACCTGAAATGCATATACATCTATGCATATGTATATATACATATATATATATACATATAAATATGTATATATAACGTACATGTATATATGTATGTATGTATATATATGTATATGTATATGTACATGTATATGTATATATATATGTATATATGTTCATATATATATATATATATATATTATATATATATATATATATATATATATATATATATCAGTTTTGATCTTGGAGCATATCCATATAATATTTTGTGAGCTCGTATTACTGGCATGTCAATAAACACAATTCATTTTCATAACTATGGCTCATTTAATGAGGAACGTATGGATCATTCCGATGCAGACATGCCAAATTCCGACTTGATAGAAAATTGTAAATGCACTTCTGTGTTTGAATATGGAATTCTGTAAGCGGATTCTTGTGGAATTCCGAATCTCCCAAACAATGTAATCGCTACTTGCACTGGCGGCTTGCGCAACTTTTTCGTGTATTACCGAAATCCGCCTGCATACGAATATATCGGATATACAGCGACGACCTGCGCAACAACGAAAGAAATGCTTCCGTCGACGACCTGCATTTGCACACGAACTGGAAATTTCCGAAAACGATTGAAAATGCACAACCCGTCGTGGAACCGTACCGTTTGGAAACGGTCTGAAGCGAGAACGATACTGAAAGAGAAAGAAGATGAGATACATGACGGGTAGTGGGTATACGAAGAAGAAAAGGGCAACACAAACAAATGAGGGAAATAATCAAGAAAAACAAGAAAGATACAACATTCCACCGGCGAAATGTTATTTCTCCCCGCATCCGTTTTCAAATTCAATGTCATATCCTGGTATTTTTTGAAGTCGCCAAAAATTGCCTTCAATATCGATTCGTATAGTGGTCGGCATAACGTTTGCTTTAACCTCAACGCCTTTTCCTTATTGTCCGCCGGCATGGCCGGCGAGTTATATGAGAAGTATTGTGTTATGTCTCCTCGTTTTTTCTTCGGTTCATCCCTGCGTCAACCAGATCTGCCAGTTCAGCCAAATCCCACCAGCCCTTTAGGGCGTAGGTGCTCTAGAGCATTTCCTCTGCCACCCCCCTTCTTTCCTTTTCGGGGAAAGGTTTACCCCTCCCCTGACCCCTCCCCACCGACCTGGACGAAGGGGTCCGCGGGTCGTTGGGACGTCCAAGATGGCCCAAGACGGCTCCAAGAGCAAAAAACGGGAAAAAAAAAAAACATTGACTTCCCTTAGGTTTTGGAAGGATTTTGGCTTCTCGGGGGCCCAAAAGGCGATTCGAGGCACTCTAGAAAGGCAATGCTAATATACGACCTCCTCTTCTTTGATAGATCTCCTCCAAGATGGCCCCAAGAGCGCCCCGAAGGCTCCCAAGAGCGCGCCAAGAGCGCCCCAAGAGGGTCCCAAGAGGCCCCAAGAGGCCCCCAAGAGGCCTCCAAGAGGCTCCAAAGAGACCCCCAAGAGGCCCCAAGATGCTCCCAAGATGGCCCAAGACGGCTCCAAGAGCGAAAAAGCACAAAACATTGATTTTCTGCAGGTTTTGAAAAGATTTTGGCCTCAAGAAGGGCCTCAGAGGCGATTCGAGGCGTTCTGGAGAGGCAGCGCTAAGACCCCCCCTTCTTTGATAGATCTCCTCCAACATGGCCCCGAGAGCGCCCCCAAGAGCGCGCCAAGAGCGCCCCAAGAGGGCCCCGAAAGGCCCTGAGAGGACCCCAAGAGGCCTCCAAGAGGGCCCCAAGAGACCCCCAAGAGGCCACAAAAGGCTCTCCAATATACGCAAGAGGCCCCCGGGACCGCCAAGAGGCCCAGAAGACGTCCCAAGAGGCCCCCAAGCTCGCCATTGTCCTCCTCGTCCTTCTCTTTTTCTTCCTCCTCCCTCGTCCCCCTCCCCCTCCCCCTCCTCCTCCTCCTCCTCCTCCTCCTCCTCTTCTCCTTTTCCTCCTTCTCGTCCTCCTCGTCCTCGCAGTCCTCCATCTCCTCCTCCTCATCTTCCTCCTCCTCCTCCTCCTCCTCCCCCTCCTGCTCCTGCTCCTCCTCCTGCTCCTCCTCTTCCTCCTCCTACTCCGGCGACGACGGCTCCTCCTACATCCTCCCCCTCTTGGGGTATATGGCGGCTCACCCCGCCCTTTGTTCTTCTGCATGCTCCCCCGCTTCCCTCATTACCTCCACTCCCCTGGGACTCATTTCTGGACGGGCTGGTGGGGATACGCGAAGCGTCTAGAATTACCAAATCAGCTGACACAACACTGGATCGCCACATCAGCTGGCCCGGTCACTAAATATCAGCTGAATCACCGGATCAATTTGGCCACGATCACTGGATCACCGGATCAGCTGGCCACAATACCGGATCACCAAATCACCAACTCAACTGGCCAGGATAGCCAGATCACCGGATCAAGTCACAGGATCACCAAATCACCGGATTAACACCGGGTGACCACATCACCAGGTCACCAAATCAGCTAGCCAGATCAGCCAAGTCACCCGATCAGCCAGATCAGCCAAATCAGCTGGTCACAACACCAAGACACTGTATCACCGCATCAACTGACCCGATCACCATATCAGCCAAATCTGCCAGATCAGCCCGATCACCAGATCAGCAGGCCACAACACCAGTTACAACACCAAACCACCGAATCACCGGATCAACTGACCCGATCACCGGATCAACCGGATCTGCCGGATCACCAGATCAGCATCAAATCACCGGGCCACCAAATCAGCTGGCCGGATCACCCGATCAGCCGGATCACTCGATCAGCCGGATCTTCGGATCAACAGGCCAAAACACAAATCACCAAATCACCGGATCAACTGACCCAATCACCAAATCAACCGGGTCTGCCGGATCAACCGAATCACCTGATCAGCTGGCCACAACACTGGGTCACCGGATCACCAAGTCACTTGATCAGCTGGCTGGATCACCAGATCAGCCGGATCAGCGATGGGACAAGGCGGAGTCTCTGACTCGGCGGGCGGAGTCTCTGTTTCAGCGGGCGGAATCCCTGGTTCAGCAGGCGGAATCTCTGATTCGGCGGGCGGAGTCTCTGATTCGGCGGGCGGAGTCTCTGGCTCGGCGTGCGGAGTCTCTGATTCGGCGCGCAGGGTCTCTGATTCGGCGCGCGGAATCTCTGATTCAATGTTTGCTGTAAGTGATTCAACGCGCGCGGTCTGTGTTTCGCCGCACTCTGTGATTCGGAACCTCCCAAATGAAACACCGGTAAGGGTGGATACGGAAACCGTTCTTTGGATACCGAATCCGTTTCCCTTTCTCAAACCACACACCCTCCTCGAAGTACGTCTCACTCCATCCATATTCCCTCTTGTTCCGATTCTAAGTCATTTTCAGCCCAAACTCATAATCTCTATCCTGCCCCACGTCCCGTTGCAATCTCCGCGGTGCTCATGCCTCATGTATTTCCACATCATCGCTCCCCCCCTGTTGCTCTCCCCCTCGTTCTTTTTCTTCACCTCCTCAACGTCCTCGGCGTCGTCTTCCGCTCCTTCCTCCTGCATCTCCTCCTCCGTATTCCTCTGACTCGTCGTGGTCATGGTCGTCTTCTTCAGGGTCGGCAGCACGGCCGTAATGCTTCGCAATATAGATCAAACTATCACATAGCGTAATATACCATGTCTTAATCCAACCAGTCTTTTGGGCAACAAGTTGTCCCACGAGGGTCTACGACTTCTCTTCCCTCTCAAGACCTCACCCTCTCCCCTTCTGTTTTTTAAAGCGGGAGCTCAATGTGCCAGAGGTTTTTTTTCCGGCGCCCGGGACGGACAACATTTTCTACCCATCACGAGGGTCGTGCCCCCCCAAACGGGGGAGATACATCGAAGACCATTTTTTCCGACAGACCGTCTCTAAGATGGCCGCCAGCGACACCCGCATTACTCCCAAGAGGCTCAGAGGCACCCAGGCTCCCGAACGGCTTCAGAGAATTATGATGACCGAACCAAGTCAAGATTACTTACGCTGGCTGAGAAGATACCTCCCACGATGCTCCAAGAAGCTCCAAGACCGTTTCCAAACGACTCTCCCCGTCAACTCTCATGGACATTGTATCTGGATGGACTGATGTGGATAGACAAAACGCCAATAATTAACATAACAGAATATGGAACTTGATTCTGAGAGAGGAATCAATGCAAAAGAAATATGGTGGCTACCTTGGTGCGGTCGTAATAATAAAAAGAACACCAATCTGTGGATATGGGTGACAAGAACCTAATCCTTTGACTGTATTTGGATATGGAGGACACGAATAAACAAACTTGGTTCCGGTTAATGTTTACATCTCTATTAGCGGTTCACGAAATCTGATACGAAAGGTCCCCCCAACGACGGGAACTCGTAGGGTATTTTTACCGCCAAGCGGAGTTGTTTTTCCCGCTTCAGGGCGGACGCCCACTCATATCTCAAACGTGGACGAGATGAAGATCAAACGCACGCCTATTCGGCCGAACGGACGTGCATGTCGTATGTGCGCGTGTACACGCCCTCACAATTCGCGCCGCTACTACACCCTTGTTTTTCGATTGCCGATTTGTGCGCCCACCGAAAAATAGTGCCATATTGTCCTGCGACGCATGGCCTCAGTACACGCGCGTGCACACGCATGCACGGCACGTATACAAACTGCAAGAATATGCTGTAGGAGAAATTCTGCCGATAACAAGATGCTGCAAACGAGATTGTACCCGTGCCGCGGTGAAGCAGGGCCTAATCTATGCATTACTTTGCGTATTTGTTCTCTATGGTTGTCCTAGTTCCCACCTCTTCTATAACATGCCTCTCTTGGTTGTCCTAACTCTTCTCTCCCTTTGCACCCTCGAGAAACACATCAAAGAACGCCAAGACAAACAAGCTCGTCACTTGAAACACAGCCGTGATAAGGATGGACCCTGCCGGCCAACTCATTGACATTGTTTGTTATGGAGCAATCAAGCGGTGCACCTCAAATTTATCAGATGTTCTATCCATTCCCGCCCGTTACCTCCTGTATAACAACCGTTGCTGAAATAATAGTTACTGCGGCTCGTTATTGAGACGCTTTTCATGTTCGTGAAACGGACGCATGGGGTTGGTTAACGCAGCGATTCTTAGGCCTGTTATTGAAGCGCTTTTGCGGTTACTGAAATCGAGACTTGTTTAGGGACACGACTGCTGTCAAACCTCTGGCCCTTGCCCCCTCGCCCTTCCAGCCTCCTCCCCTCCCCTCAAGCGCCTGCGTTTTGCAATGCATGGGCAACACATGTTCAAACCAACTGCTGTTAGCAAAACGGTTTCCATTGGCACAGAGCTTTCTGACCGCAAATTGCCGCTTCCTGCGCGGCTAACGTTTGTCCTGCTGGCCGTGCGACGTGGCTTGCAACGCAATCGGAAAACGAGTTCGTGGACGAACCGCGCATTCGAATTTTTCGCGGCCCAAGCAACATCACATCAATCCCAGCCCTTTAGTTTAGGATGTTTCTAGTTCCAACCCCCTTGCTTCCTCTTCGGCGAGGGGGTTCTCTCTCTCCCTGCCCCCTCCCCTGGTTCTGGACTGGGGGTTTGGCGACTGATTGGGGCGTCCAAGCCTCGGCGAGAAAGGACACATCATAGATTTTACCAACATGTGGGGTTCGTTTTGGCTTCCAGGGGGGGGGCGGCGCTCATTTGGTATCCCCCCTCCTTTGATCGATCTCCTCCAAGATGGCCTCAACATGTTCCCCAAAGGTGGCTCCAAGAGGCGCCAGGAGGCCCCAGAAGGCTCCCCCAAGGCACCCAAGACGCTCCTCCTCAATCCTCTCCCTCTTGGGGTACGACGGCTTCCCCAGCTCCTTATTCCACGGCATGCTCCTCCACATCTCTGATCAAGGCAACTCGCCTGGGCATCGTTCCTGTATGGGCTGGTGGGGTTACGCGAAACGTTTAGAGACACCACTGTTCTATCTCAAACCGCCAACTACACATACTACTACGTATTGTTTGATGCCGCTCCTCCTACGGATACTGCAAGACAACCTAACCAAAGGCAACATCCTTAATGCTTCGACTGGCCCCCTGCCCACCGCCCTGGAACTCTTGTGGCGCAAACAAGCTGTTTGAACTCGAAACGGAAAACATGACATGCAGACGCACAAGTAAATACTCATGCGTACCAGCATCGATACGTTTGAGAGAACGCGCCAAGGAAAGCAGCACCAAGTGGGGATTTCCCTTAGGTACGCCCCCCCCCCCCCACTGGACCTTACCTGACAGAGACCCCCTCCCCCCTCCCTTCGGCGCCCCTGCCCGAAGATCCCCCGCCTCCCCCTTCCACCTGCGACCCCTGCAGGCTACCCACCCCCTCCTCTCACATCCCCGATTCAGCCCCCCTCTCCCCTCCACCCCTTGAGCCTCTCCGGCCCAGAGCCCCCCGCCTCCCCTCCCCTGCCCCCTGTCCCCCGGAGCCGACGGGGCCGCCCGACGCACAGCGACGGCGGCGAGGCAGGCCGCCGCCGCCGACGACGACGCTGGCCGACGACGACAGACGACGCCGGCCGAGGACGACAGCGATGACGCTGGCCGACAGCAACAGCGACGGCGACCCCAGCCGAGAACGACGACGACGACGACGTTGGCCGACGACGACGGCCGGCGACGACAACGCCACCAGCCGACGATGACGGCGACGAGCTGCTCCCCTCCCCCTGGACCCCTCCGGCCCAAAGCCACCACGTTGCCCTCCACTCCGACCCTCCATGTTTGGGCTTCACACTCATCCAAATCCTCATGCATCCTGCGGAACTCTCGAGGGTCCATCGGGATGTTTGTGAAATCGTTCGTATGTCCTCGATCGTCGACTGTACTCGTCGCGTGACATCGCGGAGGGCGTGAACAAATAAACAACTGCTCTGCTCACATGACAACCCCGGAACGTGGCAACGCAAAGGGGTGCGGAAAACATACCATTCTCCGCTATTCGCCACGAAGCTACACCTAATGTGCCGAAAATGAGAGCGTCCTGATATTATCACCGCGTGGCAACACTGTGGGCGGAAAACAAACCCTTCGACTTTACTCGTCACGTGGCAACGCAGGGGGGGACATAGTATTCTGCTCTACACATCAAATGATTGTGCAGGAGCCAGGCGGCCCGCCAAACAAACATTGGAATCCTTGCAGTTCTTACTCAATAGCTCCGGAAAGCCCTCCTAGAAATCGAGTGAAAGAAGGCTGGGCCCTATGTCACTCTACGCGCCACGTGGCAACGCATGGGGGTGCAAATTCATTCCATCCTGTTCTACACGTCGCGTGGCAACTTAAGGAGACGGAGCAAACGCAGTCTCACATTCGCGAAGCGTGGCAATGCGAGGAGGCGAAACCGAATCGCCATTTCCTCCACCCGGTAACTGGCCGCCCGCCCGCCCGCATGCCCGCCAGACCACCCGCCCGCCTGCGCGCCCGCCTGCGCGGCCGCCCGCCAGGCCGCCCGCCCGCGCGCCCACCCGCCCGCCCGCCCGCTGGTGCGGCCGCCCGCCCGCGCGCGCCCGACCTTCCCGTCCACTTTGCCCGCCCGTCCCGCCCGCCCGTGTCGCCCGCGCGCTTGGCCCGCCTACCCGCCCGAGCGCTCGCCCGTGCGCCCACAAGCCCGCGCACCCGAAGTCCTCCATGAGTTCTCGAGGAGCAAGCGGGCAATCGATGGAAGCGGCCGGAAGTCTTCCATCGTGAACTATGCTCGTTGCACGGCGCCGCTAGGCCAGAAGCCACACACATGCCATCCTACAGTACAGGTCACGCGGCAGCGCCTGGGGGACAAACTGGAATGCCATGACGATGACGAGCTACCCCCCCTCCCTATGAATCTCCCCAGCCGACAGCCCAACACCCTGCCCCCCCCTCCGCCCTTCCATCTCTGGGCTTTACAATCATCCAAATCCTCACGATCCCGCGGAATCCTCAAGGGTCCGTCGGGATGTTTATGAAATCATTCGTATGTCCTCGATCGTCGACAATTCTCGTCACGTGGCACCGCAGAGGGCGGGAACACATAAGCGGCTGCTCTGCTCATCACGTGGCAGCTCTGGGACGTGGCAGCGCAGCGGAGGGGGCGGAAAACGTACCATTCTTCGCCAATTATAAAGTGGAAATTCAGAGAGCGGAGACATGTATATGTATTTTTCTGCTTTGCAATGGCGTCAACGCACGACGATGACAACGACAACGACGACGACGATGACGACAACAGCGGCGACGACGAGAGCGACAACGACGACGACGACAACGACGACGATGAAGATTACAACAACGCGACCGACGAATACGACGAACACGACGACGATGACGATGGCGACGACGACGAAACTTCGCGCACATCGCCCAGGGGGGGAAAGGTGGGGCAACTTCTGAAACCACCGCTTGCAAAAGTCAGCCCGGGCTTACTCCCAACACCGAAAAAGAGGATGCGGGGGGTAGCTTTGAAGCCGTCCCCCCCCTTGATCAGCGAACCCCTGCTTCGCAAAGGGGGGAGGGAAGGAGGCAGCTTCTGAAGCCGCTCCCCCTCGACGGGTAAGCCCGGGCTCACCCTGAAGTCCAAGGGGGGGGGATCCTAGCTTCGGAAGCCTCCCCCCCTTTGTAGCAGGGTGGTGGTGGTAGCTTCCGAAGCCCACCCCACTTGCAAAGGGCAGCCTGGGCTTAGCCCTGCGTCGAACAAGGGGGATGGGGGGGGGCTTCGGAAGCCCTCCCCCCTTCAAATGCCGGCCTCAGAATCCCAAGGGGGGGTAGTTTCGGAAGCACCTCCCCCCCTTGTGGAGAAAGGGGGGGTAGCTTGAAGCTGGGGTCCCCTTTTGTTCTTCGTGTCTCCCGCAACGTGATCTTTCATACCTTTCAATCCGGGTGAATCCTCCCAGAATTGTCGCACTGGCACGAAAATGGACGGTGCGCCCACGAACTTGAGCCATTGAAAATGCGCGGCGAACCCGTCTTTCGAGCCAAGCTCGCCGATCCCATTCTCATGTATACCAATGCGGGTCTCGTGTCTGGCCAGCCTGTTGAACTCGCGGGCTAAAAATCGCCCCCGACATCGGAAGTACGCCTACAAACTTGAACGACTGACTTGAAACCTGAAGAGCCTCCACTGCGCCACTTGTATGCCCCTGGGAGAAATCCGAAACAGCGTTCAGGGGAGGGCGCCCCGAAGAAGTCCCGAATCTGACATAAAGAGCCCCCCCTAGGTCCCGACACTGGTTCCTGAAGCGGCGGGTGGCTAGATAATCGAAACACGTATGGTTTACGGGTGGGTAAGATGTATACATTTGTACAGACATATAAATATAGAGATGCAACTAAATTTACAAACATAGAACATTATTGCTGAAACTCGGGGCGCTTCATGCTGGACATTCGTTTTTGCTTACGCATTTGATAGTCACTCAACTTGAACGAAACATGCACCTTGGAAACTTCATCAACAATTTTTACTTGGTGCTTAGCTTGGGATCTGTGGCCGAACCGGCGGCTGCCTGAAACCAGTAGCCGATATCGCGCGGAGAACGACGAGGGCGTATAACAAGCGCAACTGGTAATGTACGTGAGTTCCCCGAAGCATCTCACCGCATGGCGAATACATGGAAGCACACACGTAATGCCACATCAACAACTCGTTTTGTAAACACACGCGCGAGCATGGCTGGTGGGTCCACGGGCGCAAAGACGCCCTGCTGCGCAGCAGAGCCGACGTACTCCGCTCCTCTTGCTGTCCGTCCCTTGACAGGGGGGGTCGCAAAACGAGGATTGTGAGAAGAGAAGAAAATAGCAGAAGGGGGTCGAGTCTGCTACCCACGTGATTGAAGCTGTTGCTGGCACCATCGACGTGAAGGCACACGTTCATAGCCAGGCAATTGAAATCTCCCTCGGTCTGGCACGCATCCCGTCCACTGAAAGAGGCCATCATTGAAGTGCCTGTTGCCCCTCTAAAGGCAAATCCATCGCAAAATTTCTCAAGCACCCTAGAGCCGTCAATGTTTATCTAAGGTTCATTCCTTCTTTCTCGTCTGAGGCTGCGTGGCTGAATGTGTCCGCACGCGCTGCTCTTATGAGCCGATGCGGCCCTTCGTCGCGGCGTGCGCGCGCGCATGCCCCTGGCGTGCGCCAACGCGCCCATCCACCTCGCGTGCGGCTCGCCGCTGGCCCGAAAGCCGCCGCGAGGTGGCCCGCCACGCCGCCCCCCCCCCTGCCAGGGGCGTCGGCTGCGCCGCCCTGCGAGGCCGCGGGGGCGGCCGGCAGGAGCCTCGCTGCACCCCCCGCGGGGCCGCGTGCGCGGAGTCCGGCTGCGGGCCGCGGACGCCCGCGGCCTCCGCGGCCGCCCCGCGCCGCGGCGAGGGCCTCGAGGGGCCCTGGCCGCGTCCCGCCGAAGGGCCCCCCTCGAGCCTCGGCTCTCGGCAGGGCCCGCTCGGGCGACCTGGACGCGCTCCCTCCGAGGGCCTCCGCCCCCGAGCTGGAGCGGCCCCTGCGCGGGCCATCGGCGCGTCCTGCCCCGCGCCTCGCGGGAGATCTGCGCCGCAGCGAGCGGAGGCGCCGGCGATCGGCAGGCGGCGCACGGCACACGAGGGGCGGAGGCGCGTCCCCGTCACGGTAGACCGTGTCGTCGCGCTCCAGGAGCTCGTTTTGGCGGGTGGAGAATGCGGCGTGGGCGAGGGCATGGGGAGGAGACGGCGGGGCGGAGGGACGAGAGAGACGGGAAGCTGGGAGGAAGGAGGCAAGTGGCGATACGGAGGGGAAAGAGGAATGATGGAGGTGGAATGCGAAAGGAGGAAACGCGATGTAGTATAGCAGGTCGGGGAGGAGGAGCGACGAGGGGAGCCGAACGGAGGGAGGGAGGAAGCATGGGAGGAGATATGAGGAGGTTAGAGGAGGATGGCGACGAAGAACATCAAAATGATGCGGAGGGAGGATGCGGACAATGACGAGAAAGCAACGAGGACAAGGAAGAGAAATAATGATGAGGATAACCGTAGGACCCCCAATTGCGGATAAGAGTGAGGGGGCGGCGGGGACGTCGGCAGTCTGCGAGGCTCTGAAGAAGTCCACCGCAGGCGCAGGCGCAGGCGCAGTGTGGATGGGTCGCGGGTTGGGTCGCGGGTGGGTTGACGGTAAGTCGCGGGTGGGTCGCGGGCCGGGTCGCGGGTGGGTCGCGGGGTGGGTCGCGGGTGGGTCGCGGGTGGGTCGTGGGGGGGAGTCGCGGGTGGGTCGCAGGCCGGGTCGCGGGTAGACGGCGCAACAAAAAGCATACTCTTCGCCGTGGATCCCCACTTCAGCCACGCACCCAGGGACAGTGAATGACCATTCGGCCCCCTCACTCTGACTACGATGAGGAGGGGGCAGATGTATGATATCACAGAGGATCCGCCACCGTACCGTAGGCACTGAGACCTCAACATCGAAGCATCCAATACACCAGGACCCTGGCTCACGAACGCCCACGGGAACACATGGGGTTCGCCGCGTAATTTTCAGAGGCCTCGGGAGCTTGGTTGGGGGTCTTAACCTCCTGCCCTACGAAGATCTAAAAGGGTGCACGCTGGGGTCCTCTTGGGATCCTCGTGGGCCATTCAGAGGACGTGGGGACCCGAGTCACAAGCCCAACACATGTTTCCCCTCAGCCCTCCTGGGGTCTTGGATCCTCGTTGTGAACCCGCAGCGTCCCGAATCACTCCTCCCTTCCTCTTCCTCCCGCTCCTCCCCCTCCCTTCCTTGCTTTTGTTCTTAGCATGTCCTCATCCTCATCATCATCCTCATCAATAGTACCATAACCTCCTCCAAATCACCATCTGCGCCATCTTCTGCACTATCGTCCTGATTGTTGCCATCTTCACCGTCACCACCACCACCAGCACCAGCACCAACATCCTCCTCCTCCTACTGCTCCTCATCCTCATCATCCTCATTCTCATCAGCATCAGCATCAGCATCAGCATCATCATCATCACCACCACCATCATCGTCATCATCATCATCAGCCTCATCATCATCACCTCATCATCATCATCATCATCATCATCATCATCATCATCATCGTCATCGGCATCATCATCATCATCACATCATCGTCGTCGCCATTGCCATCGTCATTGTTAGCATTAACAACATGATCAGCAACATCATTATCACCACCACCATCATCATCATCAGCATCATCACCGTCACCATCACCATCACCATCACCATCATCATCATCATCATCATCATCATCATCATCATCATCAGCATCAACGTCATCACCATCAGCATCACCATCATCATCAGCATCACCATCATCAAACACATCAGCATCATCAACATCGTCGTCGCCATCATCATCGTCAGCATCATTATCACCACCATCATCATCGGCATCATCATCACCACCACCACGATCATCATCAGCAGCAACATCCTCCTCCCCCTCCTTCATCTCCTCATCCTCATCATCGTCAACATGGTAGCCGTGATCATCGTCGTCGTCGTCGTCATTATCCACATCATCGTTTCTCGCCTCCTCCCTCCCCCTCCCTCCCCTTCCCGCCCCGCGTCCCTGCTTCGCCACAACCCTCACACGTTCCGTCGCTCCACAAGAAACTTCACCGAAGGCCCCAGTGGCAATGTCCGCGGGCGTGCCCGCGTCAATTTCGGCACACCCTCGAACAATCCGTGGCCTCATACGGCATTCCACCGATGGCCAGTGGCAGGGTCCGCATGTCGCCGCCGCGCCGATTTCGGCACGCCTTTCACTCGCTTCGTGGCTTCATAAGGACCTCAACCGAGGGCGCCCCTGTGGCAGGGTCCGCATGGCGCTGCCACCCACCATTTCGGCACACACTTTTCGTGGGTCAGACGAGCCAAGAGAGCTCTACGGCGGGCCAAAGGCCCCCCTGAAGGTTCCCGAAGGCTCCCACAGAGCCCCCCAAGAGCCCCCCAGGAACCCAGGCAACCCTCATCAGGCCCAGAGGGGCCTCCTCCTCGTCTTCCTGTTCGTCCCTCCCTCTCTACGCACACTACGAACACTAACCTCCTCTCTCCCCTGATGCTGTCTTCGTTTGCGCCCGCCCATCTCGTACACAGCTTTCTGCACACGGGATTGCCCCTAACCATGGCGCTTCCCAACATAACGTGCTCGGTGTTGCAGCAGCAGTGATACTCCCACTGCAGCATTTGTGACATGTAATGGTATTCAAAGGGCCTGTGTCCAACGGGACGACGCTCTCACGATAATGCTGGCCGTTTTCTTGCATAAGTGACAATGGTATTCCCATTCGATTTGCCAGATCTCAAGATTTGCGTCGAACTCCATCCAACGGAACGGCGCTGGCCGTAGCCCTGCATCAACAGAAATGGTGCTCCCGCTGCAGCATGTGCAAAACGAGAACTTCCATCGAATTTCCGTCCGACGGGCCGACACTGTCGCCGTGGCCCTGGCCGCACGCCTGCATCTGGCGTGCAGTGCCATCTTTGTGCAATGGCAGCCCTTTGATGTGCGCGTGTCTGGGTTAAGTCCGACCTTCTTTCGCTCGCGCTCAAACGCCGGTCCCATTCCTTAACTTGCGTGTGCTTTACCACCAATTTGGAATGCGTTTATTACTTTTGGTGTTTTTAATGGGTGTAAAGCATGGCTCTGCGAATAGAAGGGGAAATCAACACAACGGAAAGGGATGGCAGGGAGAAGGGGGACGTCAGATGTGGTGCGAGTGCCGTTGGCATGTCCTTCTCCCCTCTCTTGTCCTTCCCAATTGTTCTCCCCAGGGGGGTCGTCCAACAGCCTGGCCAGACTTTGGCCAAACGTTTGGCCACGTAGGACTTTCCAGAAGGCAAGGGGCCGCGGTGGTTCGTCTTGTAGACAAGGATGACGAGGAGGAGGGGGGAGAAGGAAGAAAGAAAAAGGAGAAGGGAGGAGAAGGAAAAAGGAGGAGGAGGAGGAGGAGGGAGGAGGAGGAGGAGGGAGGAGGAGGAGGAGGGAGGAAGGAAAAAGGAGGAGGAGGAGGAGGGGGGAGAAGGAACAAGGAGATCAACGAGCCCTAGCTGGCTGGACTGGACCCACGCCTGGCCAGCACTCACAGCTCGTCGATCGCCATCTCCATGTACTTGTCCTTCTTGCTGTCCTCCGCTGGCCCCTCCCTCGACAGAGGAGAAGGAGGAAGAGGAAAAGGAGGAAGAGGAGGAAGAGGAAGGAACAAGGAGGAAGAGGAGGAAAAAGGAGGAGGAAGAGGAATAATAAGGAAGAGGAAAAGGAGCAAGGAGCAAGGAGGAGGAAGAAGAGGAAAAAGGAGGAAGAAGAGGGACAAGGAGCAACGTGACCGTCACCGTCCTTCGGAGGAACACCCATCGACACAACAACGGCCCTCCAACCGCGTTTCGTTCGGGCCGGGCGAGGGCATCCAGTGACTCAACTGGGCCCTCCTCCGAAGCAACACCACTATCACGAGAGACGTGGGCAGCACGGGCAGGACCAAGACCATGAGCAGAAAAAAACAACAACAGGCGGATGTGAAGCGGACGAATGAACTCATGAAGAGGGAGTTGGGTGGTTGTGATTCACGGCAGAAATGCGTGACTTTGAGAGGAGGGCGAAGATCACGATGGCAAGGACACCTATCTCCTATTCGGAAGACGAGACGTGGCGCATGCAGCAGCCGACCCCAACGCCTGTCTGGAAACCAGCGTTGCCCAGACCTAACAATAAACGAGCAACTATTGGAAGGCAATTTGCCTTTGCCGAACGTCTTTATTGGACTTCGATCGCAGAGTAATTAACGTCCCGTGCCTCGCACGAAAGAAAGGCGACCACGGGGCGCTTGCTCCAGAAGGAACCAACATGACATGCGATGCTGATGACGTGCCGCCGCGTGTGGCCGCTCGTTACGCTCAGGGTAGCTCACGAAATCGAACCGCTTCCCAACCACCATTAGTGATTAAAATCGTCGATGCAAGACCAGTGATGCCGACTGTCATGCCCAGCGGGCCAACCAACGTCGCCGCCGCGGCACGTCTTCGTATGCAGAAATGACAGAGGAAACGGATGGTACGATGCATCCTGCAATGCCGCAAGGTGCCTCACCGTTTCCGCAGAAACCGCAGGTCTGGCAAAGCAGCGGCGGAGCAAGGACGAAACGCGGTTTCCCCACGCAAGGGTTTGAGCATCCGCCACGCAACCGCCATCCCTCCTTCTGGCGACGGATAAGATTTATTCACTGTCGCTCTAAACTCCCTTCGTGGAAAGCAGTGCGCTTAAATCCGCCAAAAGAAAAACTCGCCCCAAACAATTCGGGGTGCTTTCGGCAGCCCTGGGGTGCGCCCTGATAATAGGAAAGCAATGTTATCAGCAGCACCTGCCGTGCATGTCCCCAATCACGGTTGCGAAAGGGTGGATGGGGAAGGAGGGATCTGGACACTGGACGATGAGGTGCAGGCGGCGGGGGAAAAAGGAGGATGCTGAGGGATATGCTCCGCGGTGGGTGGAGCGGCAAGGGGACGAGGAATATACCGTTTACAAGTCAAGCCCACGGCGCCGAATGTCACTGCCCTCCGGCGCAACCTCCATTCACAAGAGAACGCGGGCCGCGTCTCGGAACAGCTTGCCGCCGTGGGCAAACCTGGAGCGGACGCTCGGGGACGACTACCTCCGCCGCCGAGAGGGCGCGGCTCCTCCAGACGCGGGGCGAGGACGGCCAGCTCGCTCTGTGTGGGGACGGAGGCCCAAGAGGAAGAGAGCTTGGCTCCTCCCGCGCGAAGGGGTCCACGAGCCCCTGCCGGACGACCATTTCACCTCAAACCTGCGCACGCGCCTCACGCGTGGGCTGCCAAGCCACAGACAGGACGGTTCGCTATGCGGAGAGTTGCTGTGTACCAGAGCCTGGCACGCCAAGACATGTGGTTGCGGGAGACCAAGGATCACAGGCAGAATGCCTCGCGGGACTGGATCGCGCCAGACACGCTCAGACAAACCACGGGGCCACCACTGAGCAACGCGTCCCCGACTGGGGCCAGCAGCGCCCCGACACATGCGTGCGGGAGGAAGCCGCCCTCGAGGTGCCACGCGCGACCCCGCTGATCACCGCCTCCATCCAGGCAGACTGGTGTGCCACATGTGAACGCAGCGACAACACCGCTCCGAAGCAGGTCGGGGCTCGCACGGGTGGGGTGGCGGCTGCTCAAGAGGTCCACAGACAGCGGGCGCGCCTCCCCCCGTCCGGAAGGGAACTGATCCCAGCCGTCCTGGAATCTGGGGGCCGACCGAGGAGGAGGAGGAGGAGGAGGAGGAGGAGGAGGAGGAGGAGGAGGAGGAGGAGGAGGAGGAGGAGGAGGAGGAGGAGGTCTCCTTCGTGCGCTCCTGTGGCCAAACTTTCGCTGGAGGTCGGCAGGCCGGCTGCGCGACGTCCACCGCTTGGCGGACACTTCCGCGCTGTTCTGTCTTCGGCAGCGCCGGGATGCTTGCCATCGCAGCGCGAAGGGCCGCGCGGGGATGCTCTGGCCGACGCCGCGGGAAGGGGTGTGGAGGGCGGGCTCGGGCCCGCCAGGGCTCAGTGCACGCCCGCGGAGGTTCTTACCCTCTTCCAGGGCCGGCGGCGGCAGCTCTCTTCCAGGGCCGGCGGCGGGCGAGCTCCGGCCCCGTGGGGCGAAACACCCGCACAGAGAACCAACGAACCCTGCCTCCCAATGGGCACCGCCGTCCGTCGCCCAGGCCCGCCATGCCACCCGCGAGCAACTGCCACGAGGACCTCTGCCGATGCCGCCACTGCCACGACGACTGCGGCCACGACCACCACGACCACGACACGACGCTCACCCCCGCGACCACCGCGCCGACCCTGCCGTCCTCGACCGCTGGCGCGGGAGCAGCGCGCTCGCACGCGGCCGCCCGCCCCTGCCCTCGGCAGCTGCTCTCGCCCGCCCCGGCGTCCACGCCGCGCCGCTCTCGGCAGCAGCGGCCGCCCAGCGGCCTCCCTCGCGTGGTGAGGCCGCCCACGCCCCGCCCGAAGCAAGCAGGCACCGCAGCCTCCCCGTCGCCCTGCGGCCCCGGGGGCGCACCGCCGCAGCAGCGCGGGTCGCGCACGCGGGGCGCTCTCGCGGCCCTCGCTGGAGGTGCTTCCCGAAAGCTCCCAGCGCCCAGCGCAACAGTTCCCCGGGCTCGCCCACCGACCGCGCCCTCCCCGCCGCAAACATCAAGCGACGGTTTCCCTGGCGCCTTCTTCGCTTCGCAGTGGAGCAGGGCGTGTCCCAGATATCGCTTCCCGACCGCATGCCAGCGGCTCCAGCTGGAACCGTGGTTGATTACTTCTGCCCCTGGGCCAAGGGATGCCTTTGCATCCTCGCCGCACTATGAAAACGGATGCTTTTGTGAGCGAAGCGCTGAACACGCAGGTTAGCACGGGCACGGGAGGGATATCCTCCCGCAGCCCCCTGGGCGAGGGAGAGGTTCTCAGACGCGAAGATGCACGACCCGCTGTTTGCTTTCAGCGACGAGAAGCTCGTCGCGCGCGCGGACGTCCAGCGGGTGGTGATGCAGGCGGCCGTGGCTGAGGGAGTCGATCCGAACG
>CAUYUJ010010990.1:225994-285994 GCA_963575745.1 Prorocentrum cordatum | reverse complement strand
GGCGTGGTACAGGAGGGGGTAGTGCAGCCCCGTTGATGAATGATGCATCCTGAGTCTACTCAAACGGTTCACTCTGATTTCTCCTCCTCCCCCTCCACCTCCTCCTCCTCCTCCTCCTCCTCATCTTTCTCCTGCTCCCTCCTCCCCCATCCTCCAGTCTCTCTCCCACTACTACCTGCCCCTCGACGACGACTGGAGCGAAGAGTATCTCCGCGCCACATGCCGCTTACGCCGCCTCGGCCCCGCACTGAGCAGGGCACGAGGGCGGCGCCTCCGACCGCTCGATGACGAGCGGCACCAAAGCCAGACGAGTTAGCCCACTGAAGCGATCGCCGCGGAGGAGGTGGCGGTGCCCGCAGACGACGTCTCCCCCGCGCGGATCGTATCAGTGGACAGAAGGCGCTGGCGCAGCAGGTGCCAGCGCTTGTTCAGACTGAAGCGTGCAGGATCACGCGACAAATTCTGTAGAACACGGAAGCCGTGCGATCCTGGGAGAGGAGCTCCCAGACAGGCACGCTGGAACTGCTGGGAGACCTTCCTGCCTCCCAGCCCACACACAAGACAGGCGACGCACCACTCCCCGCCAGTGAGCTGGAACAGGTGACAGACGTGCTGGCGATCGCCAGCTGCGGCGATGCGCACGCATGCCGAGTCGGCCTGGGCGAGGGCTCGTGGCGTGCGGGTGGGAGGGGGAGGGAGGACCTCAAGCGGAGGAGGAACCTTCACCCTCTGAGCCCTCGCCCTGACCTGCACGTGCAACGAGTCAAGATCACACAAACGTGGTCCAACGCGCGCGCACCATCTGGCATAATGTCGAAGCACGCGCGCTTTGGACTGCCTAGAAGTACGAAGCTCGGCTGGCACTCTGGCACGCTCCGTGCTCCACTTGGCCCAATCATCAGCCTCTCCGTTGCCGTCGCGACAAAACTGGGACACTCTACCCGCTTGCACTGCAGCACGCGTGGTGTGAGCAGGGACCTTGATCAGAGTGAAGGCCTGAACTCCACCCCAGTCGTCGATCCTGGCCCACACGAGCCTCCAAATTTCAGCCCAGGCGCTGCTGCTGCTGCAGCAGTGCCTGCGACCGCGAAAAACCACGCCCTCGAAAACGAAACTCGAATCGGTGTAAAACGTCGCCCCAGGGGTGGCATGCTGGAGACCCCTGAGGAAGGCAGTGAGCTCGGCCGCATCGATGTCTACGATCGTGCCAGGCAGAACTCCGACGAGCACAGACCGAACTTTGGCCGAGTCAGCTTCGACAGCGACGACGGCCCACCCCGCGGCCTGAGCGTGGGCGGGCAGATCCTGGTCGTGCCAGGAGCCGTCCAAGAAAATGTGCCCATCCATCTCTGTGGGGCCGCCGCCGAACCATCTCTCGGGAGGTTTGGTGGAGGCAGGCAGCACAGCAGCAGGCACAAGCAGCCTCTCAGCAAAGAGGTTGGCGAGAGGGGAGGCGGCGGCGGCGCGCGACAGAGGGCCGAGGTAGGACGGGATATCCTCAGCCTCCATCACCTCCTCCTGCATTCCACAAGCCGTGTGCCTGTGCCTGAGCGTGCACGGGTTCTGACGGCAAGCCAAGCACACAGGCGAATCAGTCATTCCAGTGCTCCACTGTCGATGCTGTGGCCACTGACCGCCTGAAACAACACTCTTGAGGTAACCTTTTTCAGTAGGCAAGAGCTCCTTACCTGAAACAAGCATCCGTCTTGCAGCTCTGGCATCTTTTCTGTCAGCGCGACGCGGGACCAAAACCAAAAATCAATGACACGCACCAGCCAGAGCCCCACCGTGCGAGGCGAGACTTCTTGGACAGAGATGCGTCCAAGCACAGAGTGAGACCATTGGAGCCCTTGGACCAGGATCTCAAGGCGGACCGCCGTGGCAGCACAGGCCGAGAAAGGGCCGCGAACGCTACCCCAGGCGTTGCCACTCTGCTGGGTTCGCTCATAGGCATCAGTGATGCCTTGCTCGAGCAGCTTGGTAGGGAGCCACACGTCCCAAACAGCGCTGGCGAAGGCAAGCAGCGGGTCCATGTTGAGGCGATACACAAGATCACACCGCGGGACTTCCGCGAGCATTAAAAGTAGCGTAATAGATCTACCTGCTAAACTGTTGACTTGCACATAAGCTTGCATCGCACGAGCGGTGCGCAGCTGAGTGTTATTGCTGCCATACACGTTGCCCCCATACTTGAGGGAGGCCAAGCAAGCAGCCGACACCATATGATGCACACGTCGTTTCTTGATCACTTTGGCGAAACTGTGCAGCTTCCGCGCCCGAGCAATAGCTGGACGCATCCTAGCCGCACGAGTCTCTTTGGCCATAACTCTAGCACAGGCAAAGTCGATCCCCAAGTTGCGCTCACTGGAGACCCCTTTTAACTTGACAGACTTCACCCGCTGCACAATCCGATCTCTCAACACTTTACCCGACGCGACGACGCGACCCTTCCGACTGTGCACGACGATACCAATCTTTCTGAGTTCGGTGTGCAGCAGGGTGGTGGCATTGGAAAGCTCGTGTTCTACATCGATAGCTCGCCCTATCTTTTGCAAACCAAAGTCATCTACAACTATACCCAAGTCGACGCGAGGGAACGTGGCGCACACTCGATCTACAGGAAGTAATAACACTAGCTGCAGCATGACCGTTGCAAAGTGACATCCTGGCAGCACCGCTTGGTTCGCAGCCAGTGGCTGCGAGACAGCGTCGTTGAGGGAAAGTACACGAGGAGACCTCACGAGGAACTTCAGCTGGCGAATCGGAAAATTCGTGCGCTGCGCCGCAGAGAGGAGCTCTGCGTGAGAGACGTGCTCGAAAACCTTCTGCAAATCGAGCAACACCAAGCCTGAGCTGAAGCCTTTGGTGGCAGCCCATTCAGCTCCAGCTGCTTGAATCCAGACTAGCTTGTCGCTGCTGCGACCGCTGGTGGACCACCAGTACGGCCGTGGGTTGGCCTCTTGCCAGTCCTTGATCAGGGGACGCCTGAGCCGTCCCTGAAGTCTGGCTAACATGTGAATTAGCGCAATTGGCTTCAGGCCACCTTCCCGTTTGGCCAGGAAAACGACCTTGGTCCAGAACCTGGGCCACGAGGCAGCACGCTCGATCTCTTGAAGCAGGTCCAGCAGCAACTCGAGGCCAGTATCGGAGAGGGCCAGGAGTTGCCGCGGCGTAACCTGATCAAAGCCGCAGCCTGAAGCACGTGGGAAGGTGCCCAGACATTCTTTCAAATCTTGGAGACTGGGGCGAGGAAACTCAGGCCCTAGATCGCTCGGCCACGGGATGCTGGACTCCTCCGCCCCCACCCTCCACCAGTGCGGCCACTCCTCCTCCAATAAATCAACTTCCTGCTGCATGGTTGCAGGCTGCGCAGGCACGCCAGCTCCGCCGGCGAAAGTGAAAGAGCTGGCGTGCCACGGCACAGGCGGCCTGGAGGTGGCGAAGAGCGCCGCTCCTCCGTTGATGCTATGACGCTGGACCCAGGACCGCCAACCGTCGCGCTTGCTTTTCTCAGCTTGCCTGAACGCTTGTTCAGCTTTAACATTGGCCACCACAGAGAGCGCAGAGACTAAATCGTACGGCAACACCTGAGCAAAAGAGAGCAGCGCCTTCCAAGGCGCAGCAACATGCGCCTCTACCTTACTGTCTTGACGTTGAAGCAGAGAAGCAAGACGTAGATCTGGTACTCGACGACAGGGTGGTTGCCAGGAGCCCATGGGGTGGAAACACTGCGCCACCAGCCTCCACCAGAGAGCCTCAGGACTCAGCCTCGGATAGGGCAGCCTGCCAGGGCTGGGCGCCTTGCGCGTGACGAAGGAAGGTCCCTCAGCGCGCCCAGCATACTCAGGGTGTTCGTCCAGGCTGACGTCGTAGATGTCGGCCCAGTCTTTCTCGGCAGCACGAATCCACTCTTGCCACATGCCATCAATATTGCCAGCAGCCGTCATGGAGACCTGCGCGTCTGCCCAGTACTGATCGGGGTCATGACGGCGACATCCAATTGGCAACTCAACTGGGAACCGCTTTGGCACCCGAGCCACTCGGTAACACAGCTGCTACGCCACCTTGGGCAGAAGGGTGAGGAGCACAGGGCTGTGAGGCTTGGTGCCGACCCCATGCACAAGCTCTGCCGTGGCGCCGTACTGCTGGGTGGCAGAGACAATGAAGAAATCCAGCACGCGCCCTTTCGACTGAGCCGAATTGCTGCAGGTCGCCACTGACGGGGCAACGATGGCGCCATCGATGGCCTCAACCCAACCTGAACCATTAAGCTGATCAGGAGTCATCTGAAAGTCACCATTGATAATGTACGGCATGTTGGCGATCTTGATAGCCTCGCCAACTGCATTGATGACGGCCCAGTTCCTCGGGCCCAACTGCTCACCGTCGTGTAGGTAAACATTGACCCACAGGAACCCGCACGGCGTGAGACCTGAAGCGTGAAGCGCCGAAGCCCTCCCGTTGGCGATGGTGACGGGAACATGCTCCACCTCCGCCAGCCCCTGGTGCCCAGGGACTGCTTGAAGACGACCGCCGCTGCTGCCTCCTCTCCCAGTGGCCAGAGCTGGCTCCATCCTGGCGCGCCAGCCCGTGCCCTTCAACTTGGCCTCCCAAGACGCACACTGCCCTTGCTCAACGTGGTGTTCTTGAACGGCCATCGCATCGCAACCCTGCGCAACGGAGTGCCCAAGAAGAGCCTCCAGGCCGAGGAGGCCCGTGACGTTGCTGGTGATCATCCTCCACCTCTGCTTGTCAAACCTGCTGGGCACCACCTGCTGCCAGGGGCGCGTCATCGGTCCGCAGCTTCTTGGAGGCCTGCACGCGCACCTGGCTGAAGATGTCGGCGACCAGACTGTGCTTGACGCCGTGCTTCTCGCCCAGCTCGACAACCATGGCGCTGCCCTCGTCCTCGTTCTCGGCGAGATACTGGAGCAGCTCCTGGTGTGCAAGACTGGCGCGCTCCTGCGCTGCGAGGGCGTCGGCACTGGGGGACTGTGCCCCAGCGGGCGGCGCGGCATCGTCAGCCCCGCCAGCAGGATGAGCACCACCAGCTGGAGGAACGGCGGGAGCCGCGGATGCAGGCAGCGCCTCGCGGAGCGCGGGGACGACACCGGCGAGCGTGGCCGCAACCTCCTTGAGCGGCTCGGACTGCTCGAGCGCCGCCACGAGCTTCTGGAGCTGGCCGAGCGGGTCGGCGGGCGCCATGGTGGCGTAGGCGGCAGCGGCACGCGCAGCTGCCTCCTTCTCAGCCTGCACGGCTGCGGCCAACTCCGCCTTGAGCTTGACTGCAGTAGCCACAGCTCTCCCCACTGCCTCCTGCGCCCTGTCGTAGGCGCGCTGGGCCTTGATCTTCTTGTCCGAGGCCGTGTCCTGCTCGAGCCTTGCAGCCTTGGCGCTGGCCTTGGGCTCGTCGCTCTGGAGAGCGCGCTGCACTTTGATCTTGGCAACGAGCTTCGACGGCCAGCCCTCGGTGGCGACCTCGAAATCCTCCTGGGACATGCACGCATAGACCTTGATCTGCCCCGCCGAGAGCTGCGGCACATGAGGCTGCGCCGCAGCCTTGGAATGGGGAGGCCCCTGCATCCAGGCGCCGAGGACACGATCGCCTGGCGCTTGACCTTGCCCCGCTTGACCACGTGCAGCTTGCCCAGGGAGACGCCCAGGCTTCCAGCCGCACCTGTAGCAACTCGACCTTGAGGCATAGTTGCGTTGAAACCCACACCGCTTGTTGCAGCACGCCCAGCGAGAGAAATCTCCCATGTGCGCAGCGTGGCTGGTGGCAAGGGCGTGCGGGCTGAATCCGCAGTTCTGAACCGATGAAAGTGAGGAGACTGATGGGGTCGCGAACCCCAGGCCAAAAAAACTCGTGTCCTTGAGCGAAACGCCTACGGACTTGAGCCAAAATGGCTACGGACTACTACCTGCGCCTCCTCCTCCTCCTCCTCCTCCTCCTCCTCCTCCTCTTGCTCCGTTCCACCTCCTCACATTCCTCCTCCTCCTCCTCCTTCGCATTCCCTTCTCCTCCCTCCTACTCTTGATCGTCCTCTTACTCCTCATCCCTCCTCCTCTCTCGCATTCCTCTTCTTTCGCTTCCTCCCCTCTCCTCTCCCTCTGGGAAAGAAGACCGGGCTATCCCTATAACTGGTCATAGGGGCCGCAATCACATGGCAGATGGAGTCAGGCTTGCTACCCTTCAGCCTCCCCCTTCCCGATTCTTGGCGCTCTTGCTCACGGGACGAAGGTCGCATATCGAACCGCAAGGAGTTGGCTGAGGATGGTGAGGAGAACGAGGATGAGTCAAAGTGTTGCTATATCGTAGTGCCCAAACCCTCAAGGGCCCAGAGCCACTGCAACGCCCTGGCCAGCGGGCAGGGCTGAACAAGACGCATTAACAAGAATCGATAACGTTCACCAGCCACCCGCAACAGACACGCAAGTCCCATTAGGATGCGAATCTGCCAGACTGGCATGATAAGAGACGAGTCCTGGTGGAAAAGTGTCGTGGATCCCCAAACCTTCCCCCGAGATCGACTTTCATCCCGAACCGTGTGTGGACGGCCCCAAGGGCCAACGGGAACCCGACAACTGGGCTGCTGCTGATGATGCCGCTGCTGATGATGCTGCTGATGATGCTGCTGACGATGATGCTGCTGCTGATGATGCTGCTGCTGCTGACGACGAGGATACTGATGATAATGCTGATGCTGATGCTGCTGCTGATGATGATGGAAGGAGCAAGAGGAATATGAGGATGAAGAGGGGGAGAAGGAACGGGAAGGGAGCGGCGAAGAGAGAAGATGATATGAGGATGAGGGTGAGGATGAAGATGCTGATGATGATGGTGGTGGTGGTGATGATGATGCTGATGATGACGATGCTGACGATGATGCACATGATGTTATGATGATGTTGGTGATGGTGATGGTGATGGTGATGGTGCTGCTGCTGCTGATGCTGCTGCTGCTGATGATGATAGGTGATGATGCTGCTGATGCTGCTGCTGACGACGACGAGGAGGATACTGATGATACTGCTGATGCTGATGCTGATGCTGCTGCTGCTGCTGATGAAGAAACGGAACACTAAGACGATAAGGATGAAGAGAGGGAGAAGGAACGGAAGGGGGAGGAGCGGAGGTACTATTATAAGAGGATGAGGATGAGGATGAAGATGATGAGGATGAGGATGATGAGGGTGATGAGGATGATGATGCTGCTGCTGATGATGCTGATGATGATGCTGATGCTGCTGCTGATGATGCTGATGATGAGGATGATGCTGACGAGGAGGAAGAGGAGAAGGATGGGGAGGAGGAGAAAGATGAGGAGAAGGAGGAAGATGATGAGGCGGAGGAAGATGGGAAGGATGATGAGGAGGAGGGGAAGGAGGAGCAGGAACAGGAGCGGAGCAGGAGCAGGAGGAGGAGGTGGAGGAGGAGGAACAGGAGGTGAAGGGTGGCAAGATGAGGAGGACGAGGCGGAGGATGGTGATGATGAGGATGAGGAGGAGGAGGGGGAGGAGGACGAGGAGGACGAGGAGGAGGAGGAGGAGCAAGAGGAGGAGGAGGAGGCGGAGGAGGAGGAGGAAGAGGGTGATGATGAGAAGGCGGAGGTGGAGCGTGGCAGGAGGAGGAGGAGGAGGAGGAGGAGGAGGAGGAGGAGGAAGAGGGTGATGATGAGAAGGCGGAGGTGGAGCGTGGCAGGAGGAGGAGGAGGAGGAGGAGGAGGAGGAGGAGGAGGAGGAGGAGGAGGAAGAGCAACAAGCTGCCACACTGCTCAGCTCTGGTCTCCTTCATCCCGCGCTCGATCGCCGTGGTGCTGATGTAGGACTGCGGGCCCCTCCCTCCACCCCCTCTTCCTTCACTCCTCTCCCCCCTCTTCCGCCATTCCTTCCCTCCCAACTCTTCCTCCTCCCCGACCCAGGCCATCCGGGCCCAAGGGAGTGGTAGCTTTGCCAGCTTCTACCGCCTGGCGCAAATCTCGACGCTCGGTGTGCTCGGCTGGGGCCGGGCCTGCGGGTCGAGGATGCGGAATGCAACGCGACACTGGGTCTCGAGAAAACCAAACGACGGCATCACCAGAATTTCTCAGAGGCCCGCGCTGATTTCTTGGATCGGCGCCGGGACCTCCTACCTGGCGGCGCGTCAGACACAGTCATGCTCGTGCCTTTTTTGTTTATTCGGGGCTCGAGGAAGGAGGAGGAGGAGGAGGGGGAGGAGGAGGAGGAGGAGGAGGAGGAGGAGGAGGAGGAGGAGGAGGAGGAGGATGAGGAGGAGGAGGATGAGGAGGCGGAGCGCAGCGCAAGATCGGGTCGGGCAGGGCGCCGCGCGCGTGCCCCGGCAGCGTGCACGAGGGCTCCCCTGGGTGCGGCGGCGCGGCCGCGGCCTCTCGTCGGCGCCATTTATCCGCAGGGGACGTCGCTTTCAGGGAGCCCGCAGGGAGAGCCACGCAGCATGCAAGGCGGTTTTTCCATAGGTCGCCAGCCGAGCAAGTGCGACGCTCTTGCTAATCTCTTGACTCCGAGACGTCCAGCAAGCCTCCAGGAGCCCGCCACAAGCTCCAGGAAGCTTTCAATTCGCCCAAATCAGGCCCCAAGAGTCCCCCCCCAAAACTCCCAAACCGCCTCCAAGAGGCCTCCGAGACGCTCCCTCATATCCCCACAAACATCCAATAAGCCTCTGACCTACACTTACGGCACGGTAGTGGGATGCGCCACTCGTAATCTTGACACACACATGCTGTATTCAGATCGCCTGCAAATTTAGTACACAACGTTTTACGTGTCAGTGCTGCCTGTCGAACCTGTTGGAGACGCGGACTGGTCCTTCCGATTCCACGTGTAGCGCTTCATGTCGGGCGAATTCGCACTTTCAAGGTATGCGGCAATAGAGATGTGATCAAACCGTCCACGAACATCGTTAATCAAAAACATTGACTTGGCTGCTGGAGCACACACGTACCGTCTCTGAGTGCGCCCTTGGGCGTGTCTGGAGAGTGCAACGTGGTTCAAGCATGGGGCTCCTCCATTTGGGGCCCGTTGCGGAGGCTGCTTTTGAAAGCCTCGTCGAGCGAAGCTGGGCGACCAAACATACGGTGATTGATCAAGAACACTGCATCTGGTCTTACTTCAGATTTGAAAGCGATCTTATTGTTGTGGTGAGGCGGAACATCTAAGTTCCTGACAGCATGTCGCCTCATCGATGTCTCGTCCAAATGCAACAATATACTTGGGCCATTTTCGATGATACATTTGAGAACGTGTCAGCGTGCGACATTGAATGCCCACACATGCGCATGGTAGGATCTGAAGAGCACCGAACACCAAGGCTCGGACCAGTCCGATTCTGGATCACGCTTCTGGGTAACCACGGTTGTTACATGTTGGCCCCTGGGGCCGGGGGTTCTTGAAATTGCAGCTCCAGTTGTGTGGTCCAGGATCGCGGCCACGTGGCAGAGCAGAGCATCGAGCGTTTCAAGTTGCAAGGTGACTCTCCTATGCTGCTCAATTTCCTGGAAGCGATTGACCTCGACGCCCCTATAGTCAAAGCAGTCTGGGCGGGTCCGCGTAGCTCGGACAACACGTGGCTAACTACGGACTTCCATCCAATACTAGAACGTGGCCTGGTCAAATGACTTTTCCCGTCCGAAACACGTCTAGACAAACTTACCAACGATACGTCCGCATCAACTTCCGCAGTGGGCATATTATGTTTGCAAGACGCTGCATGCGTATGCCGTGGGTCGGAAGGCTGGGGTGCCAGAGGTGGACCGTCCCGTTGCTGTCTGAATTCGGGGAGGCGCCAGCGCCGTCCCCCCGAATGGGTCTGGGCCACGCATTCCCCTTCCCATCTCACTTGGAACCTTTTTGCCTCTCAAAGGTTTGCGAGGGCGTGAGCCAGTGCCAGGGTCCAGCCCCCCTGGCCACGAGAGAGGCAACCAACTGCTTGAACTCGCTGTGCAAGGCAATGTCGGCCGCACCCTTTCCGTGCCATTCCTCCTCCTCCCCGCTTCCCTTCCCCTCGCCGCCCTCTCGTTCGCTCTCCTGCCCCTTCCCTCCCTGCCCCCTCCTCCTTCACTCCTTCCCCTCAGCGCGCTCTTTCCCCTCCTCTGGCCTCCCTTCCCCGCTTTCCATCCCTCCCTGGCCTCACGCCTCTTTCCTCAGGGAGCAAGGGAGGGATGGAGGGAGAGAGGGAGGGAGGGAGGGAGAGGGGAGGAGGAGGAGGAGCAATGAGAAGGGAGGAACAGTAGGAGGAGGAACAGTTCAGAGAAGAAGGACGGACGGGGCAAGGAAAAAAGGAAGAAACAGGAGAGAGATTGTAGGGGCGTGAGTGCGGCCCAGAAGAGGGGACCAGCGTCCTCCCTCCCCTTCTCTTCTGCTCCATCCAAACTGCTGCGCCTCCCAACGCTTCCACCTCCCCCCCTGAAGCTCTCTGATCCTCCTCCTCCTCCTTCCTCCTTCTTTCCCTGCTCTTCCTTCCTTCTCCTCCGAATTGTTCCTCCTTCTACTCCTCCTCCCTTCTCACTGCTACTCCTCCTCCTCATCCTCCTCCTCCTCCTCCTCCTCCTCCTCCTCCCCTCTCCCTCCCGCCCTCCCTCTTACCCTCTTACCCTCTTACTTACCCTCTTACCCTCCCTCCCTCCTCCTGCTTCCCGTCCTCCTCGCGGCCTCAATGCGGCTCGCCGCGCCATTCTCCATGTCCTTCATGGCCTGCTTGGCGGCCGCGTCCTGCCGGTGCGGCGGCAGGGGGCGACGAGGCAGGCAGGCAGGCAGGGAGCGAGCGAACGGCGCCAATGTCAGGCACGCGGATGTGCCGGTGCCCGTTCGGGCAAAGGCGCGCGGGGCCGCAGCCTGTAGCCCCGTGTCGTGCTCCGGTGAAGCCGCCCATGGGCGGGCCCGCCAAGGAGCAGGAGGCAGGGAAGAGCGGGTGCACAAGCTGGTGCACGGGCAGGAGGGAGGCACGAGGAGGCAAACGAGGAAGAGTCGACCGAGGCGGTGAAGTGCCTCGTGGACCAGCACGCCAAGAAGCGGGGGGCGGGGAAGAGCGCACCCCAAGAGATAGTGTGGCCTCAAGCGGTGACTGTTCGGACTCCGAGGGGCGACGAATATTGCCTCTCTCCAGGGGAGCCCCACGTCGGCCTAAAGGATAGCTCAGGCGAGCCTGCGAACATGTAGGGGTGCACGAGCTGGTGCACGAGCAGCAGGGAGGCAGGAGGAGTCAAACGAGGCGGAAGACATCCTCCCTGACCCTCCGTGGCGATGGGAGATCCCGATGAAATAGCGTGCGGTCCTGGACAGCACAAGGCCATGGAGGGACCCACCACGCGAACGTCTTGTTTGCGAAACATTTGTTTTGGGCACCTAACATTTTTTGATAGCGACGGCGTCCATCATCTGTCCTGGCAGGTAGGAACTACTGGAGGCTCTCGCACTTGCTCTGTGTGCTGCCGTCTAAGCCGAGATGGTTGGCAGAGTGCCAGCCATTTTGGGCATCGCATGCCCTCCTGCCTCTGAGCCATTTGTCGGGGCGCCATGACTTCACGAGCTCGTTCCCGCTGCTCCATCTGAACTCCTTGGGCCCGTCCTGAACGTTCTGACGATAGCAACACTTCGCCAGAGACTCGTACTCCGCGATGGTGCGCAAGACGGTAGTGCCACGCATCCCGTTGCTTTTCAGCCGCCCCCAGCAGCCCGCATCCTTCACGGATAGGAGGAAGAGGAGGAGGACGAGGAGGAGGAGGAGAACGAGGCGGAGGGGGAATGGCCCACTTCCTGCTTCTGCTCCGTGGAGTATGGAATCATGAACTCTGGGGTGTAGCGTGGGAAGTCGTCCAAGCACGACTCCAAAGTGCACTTCTCCTGAAAGAAGACTGATAATGAGGATGAGGAGGAGGAGGGGGAGGACGACGGGGAAGAGGCTCCTTGCACTTCTCCGGATCCCACGATGAGTCGCAATCTTCCTCGCATGCGTCTTCGAACGCGGGGCAGATCTCCCGTTCAACTGGCTGCAGAAATGTCTGATGATCCACCTTTGTTGAACGAACTTGTTCGTGTGCGTCTGTCAACCTGTTTGCGTAACGAGCCAAATTAGTATACCCCAGCCAGAAGTCTCGACACATGTCCTTCGTGTAATCTCCACTGTGCGTCATATTCCTGCACGAGCAATGCACGTACGTGGGACAGAATACGTTCTCTTCGTTCGGATTGTCCTGCTGCCTCTGGGTACCGTCCGCTGTGAATGTCCGAGGCTCGCACTCCCAACCGTTGCCCGACATGCCGCTGCAGATGATCGGGTAGGTGGTGTTCCTCAAGGCTGCGCACCCCCGATCGGGGGGCTCGTAGTAGACACCACCGCCCGATCCGTGCCTCAGTCCACCTGCGGCCAGAAGTACCCATATGAGAAACAGGAAACACAACACAAACATAAACTTATGCAGGTCCGCGCAGATTTCTTGGATCGGCGCTGGACCCACTCGTGCGCCATGGACGGCGCCAATCGTCCAGCGCAGATCCAAGAAATCCGCGCGGACATCCGACAGTTCATGCCTATGCAGTTGTTTCTTCTTCGGCATATGCTGGAATCCTGCGTCTGTTCATCCGCGGCCTCCATCTGCGCTTCGACGCGCGCCAGATTGCTGCGCGCGCACTCGCCCACTCTTGCCATGGACAGGAACGCCGACAAGAAGACTGCATGCCTCATTATCCCAGCTTGGAGAGCAAGCCAAAGTTCCCAGAGAGGCCCAAAGAGAAGCGCAATATTTCCGCCACCATGTCCTTGACAAGTCAGGATGCAGTGTGATGCCTGCTGTCGTGTGGATTTCTGTAGTTCCCAACCGTCCTGTGGTGGGTTTCGGGGCCGAATCCCCGCCTGCGTTTCAAAAGTTTTTGTTTTGTGGGGGGCGGGGCGCGTCGTCACCTTGCTGCTGGTATCGTCGCGGTATGCCAGCTGTGCTTTTCCTCGGCGTTGCTTCCCCTCTCCCCTCTCTCTCTCTCTCCGCCGTCATCAGCCTAAACATCAGCCTAAGCCTAGCCGAAGCCTCAGCCTAGCTGAACTTACGCTCCAGCCACAATTTAGCCGAAACCTGGCCTAAGCCTAAGTCTCAGCTTCAGCTTCAGCCTGACCTCAACCTCTGCTCGGCCTCAGCCTCTGCCTCGGCCTAGCCCACGCCTGGCCTAAGCGTAAACCTCAGCCTCTGTCTAGCCGAGGCTCCAGTCTAAGCCTAAACGCCAGCCTCCGCCTAGCCTAAGCATCAGCCTGAGCAGCCTAGCCGAAGCCCGTCCTAAGTCTCAGCCTAGCCTACGCCTCAGTCTAAACCTCAGCCTCGGCCGCCGCCTAACATAAGGCGCTACTCGTACAGTTCTTGAGTGCTGCTGCTGCAATGCTACTGCCCCCGTGCTGTACTACGACTATTACAGTGCATCCCTACAACACAATACTATTACACTACTATAACCGCGCTGCAATAGTACGGCATTTGGTAATTCATATCACAGTACTGTGATACACCCACTGCAGACAATCGTACAACACTGCCCGTACGAATGCTGCACTCAAATCCTGCTCTACACTGCAACTGCTTACGTACAGCACGATTCCACAATCGCGCACCACTTTTCTTGCATCGCTACCACTAAGCCACTACAGCTCGAGGGTACTACTGCTGCGCTCGAGTACTGCAGTCGTGGACCACTTCTATTACACTACGACAGTGCGACTGCTACAGCAAGTGCTAGACTGTAATCTTTATTGCGAGATCTGAATACTACCGCTGCAACTACAAGACTACTACCGTGCTGTCACTTCATAAATGCAACACGACTACTGGCTTAGTACGGTACCGAAGTACAACACCATTGCAATACTACTGCTCCAGTATTGTACTACGACTCGTAAATCGTCACCACAACAGCACTGCAGTATTATAATACGAGAGCGATGCTGCGATACGGCGGATTATTTCCATTCCAATGCAATCGTACACTTGCTGCCGGCAGCCGTAGCATACTGCTCATACGAATAATGAGCTCGAATACTGGTTCTACAATGTCACTGCTACAACAATACAGCGTTACTCCCAATAGTGTAGCGCCCTTCGTACAACACTACCGCTAGAACGTCAGAGTTCGAGGATGCTGCGACTGTGCTCGAGCACTGCAGTCGTGGACTGCTTCTACTACAATGCGACAGTGCGGCGGCTACTACAGCAAGCACTCGGATCTGACCTTTACTGCAAGGCCTGAATACTAGTACTACTGCTGCTACTGCTACTACTACAAGTATTACTACTACCATTATTATTACTACTACAACGACAAGGCTACTACAGTGTTGCCGCTTCATACATGCAATACTACTATTGGCTTAGCACGGTATCAAAGTATCGCCAATCCAGTATTAGCGTACCACTGCTGCAATACTACTGCTATAGTACTGTTCAACGGCTAGCACAGTGCCACCGCTACATCACCACATTATCAGCAAACGGCAACAATGCTGCAGTGCGGCGGCGTTGGGGGTATTCCTGCTGCAATACTGTAGCGCACCCATTGCAAATACTCGGACGGAACTACTCTTACGCATACTGTAGTAACCGTGATTTTACAACGCCAGAACTACCACACTACAACACTGTCCCACAACCGTACCACCGTATTCCTACATCGAGGATGCTATTACTACTGTGCCCGAGCTCTACAGTACCGCACTACTTCTACTACAATGCGGCAGTTCGGCTGCTACAGCAAATTCTAGACACTTGCTGCAAGACCTGAGTAGTACCACTGTAACTGCAGGGCTGCTACAGAACTGCCTATTCTCTAAGGCAATACTACTGTCTTAGCACGGTATCGCAGTACCACCAATACAATACTAGAGTGCCACTACTGCAGTACTACGGCTACAGCATTGTATTACGACAGTTACAGTGTAACCACTACAGCACTACAGTACTATACTAGTACAGCGATGCTGCGATATTACAGCATTGGGGTATTCCAGCGGCAGTGCAATACTACACTCGCTGCAGGACGTAATCGAGTACCACTCATACGAACACTGAACTAGGGCACTGCTTCTACAATGCCACTGCTATAGCAATACAACGCCACCACCTGATACTACAACGACATCCTACAACGTTACCGCTAAAACACTCGAGTCCGAGGATGTTACAACTGTGCCCGGGCAATACAATAGTGGACTACTTCTACTGCATTACGACAATGAGACTACTAATCCGTCCCCAATCCCTGCGCGAATCACCGAACCATTGTGCACAAACTGAGCCATCACGGAATGCGGCTGTAACGCAATGCGATTGCACTGCCACGCAGGGTAATGCGATTGCGACGCATTGCAATGCGACGTCTATGCAATGCGACTGAAAAGGGTGACGGGAGGGAGGAAGGGGGGGGCAGAAGGTGAGGGGAGAAGGGGAGGATGTGATATGGGGGGGAGGATGGGAGAGGGGGAGGAGGGGGGGGCAACACCATAATATATATATATATATATATATGTATATATATATATATATCATTTTTTTCGCGCCTCCCGCCCCAAGTTGCAAACCATTCCTCTTCGGCCACGACTGTGCAAAATCACGACGCAATCGGAAACGCAACGCACGTGGGCCGCGACAAACAGAATCGGAAACGATTCAAACAGAACCCCCCCCCTCCCCCACTCCAAACAAGAAAAAAACCGAAAGTCCCAACCACCATCAAAAACGAAACCGACCAGCAAACCAAAAACTCCAAACACGCAGGGGGGGGGGGGGGGGGGGAGATTCGGCCCCGCAACCCCTGTGGTGGTGGGTCCTCGTTTTGAAGAAGCAGTGCCCCGCGTTCCTTCCTTTCCTCCTCCCCCTCCTTCCTCCTTCCATCATCCCGCTGCCCCCCACCTCCTCCCACCTCTGCCTCTGCCCTCCGCAAATCCTCCTCGACTTCCTTCTCCTCCTCCTCCTCCTCTTCCTCCTCCTCCTCAGAATCATCACTATCACCACCACCACCATCACCATCACCATCATCATCATCATCATCATCATCATCATCATCATCATCATCACCATCACCATCATCATCATCAGCAGCAGCAGCACCATAATAATCACCATCGCCATCCTCCTCATCATCGCCATCATCATCATCATCATCATCATCATCATCACCACCGTCACCATCATCAGCACCATCATACCCATAATCATCAATATACTCATCATAAATATCCCCATCATCCCCATCATCCTCATCATCATCCTCATCATTCTCATCATCCTCATCATCCTCATCATCTTCTCCCTCATCCTCATCCTGATCATCGTCAGCAGCGTCATCAACGTCAACATCATCGTCATCGTCATCATCAGCATCATCAGCATCAGCGGCATCACTCTAATGATAAAACAATACTTCATACAACTGTAAGCATCATCATCACTGTCATCATTGTCATCATTGACATCATCATCGCTATCACCATCACCATCATCCACAGTATCACCATCGCCATCGTCAACATCATACCTCTGTTCTTCGCATGTGCACCACTTCGGCACATCCCTCACACGGTTCGTGGCTTCATATGAAGCTAAACCGAACGCCCCGATGGCTGTGTTCACATGCGTCCCGCGCCCATGTCGGCACATCCCTCACACCGTTCGTGGCCCCATATGGAGCTCCACACATGCGTCCCGCGCCCATTTCGGCACACCCCTCACACGGTTCGTAGCCCAATAGGGAGATGCACCGAAAGCCTCACTGGCTGCGTTATGTGCGTCCTTCTCCCACTTCGGCACACCCCTCACACGGTTCGTGGCCCCATGGGGAGCTCCACCGAAAACCACAATGGCTGCCTTCACATGCGTCCCGCGCCCATCTCGGCACACCCCTCACACGGTTCGTGGCCACATAGGGAGCTCCACCGAAGGCCCCAATGGCTGCATTCACAGGCGTCCCGCGCCCACTTCGCCACACCCCTCAACCGATCTGTGGTTCCATAGAAAGCTCCACCGAAAGCCGCAATGGCTGCACACACGCGTCCCGCGCCCATCTCGGCACACCCCTCACACGTTTCGTAGCCCCATAAGGAGCTCCACTGAAGGCCTCAGTGTCCCGCGCCCATTTCAGCACACCCCTCTCACGTTTCGTGGCCCCATGGGGAGCTACACCGAAGGCCAAACTTGCTGTGACCACATGCGTCCCCGCCATCCATTTTGGCAGACCCCCCACTCGGTTCGTGGCCCCATAGGGAGCTACACCGAAGGCTCCAATGTCTGTGACCACATGCGTCGCGTCGCCCATTTCGGCACACACAGTTCCTGGCCCCATAGGGAACTCCACAGAAGGCCCCAGTGGCTGTGACCACATGCGTCCCCGCCACCGATTTCGGCACCCCTCACACGTTTCGTGGCCCCACAGGGAGCTACACAGAAGATCCCAGTGGCTCTAGCCACATGCGTCCAAGCCACCCATTTCGGCACACCCCTCACACGGTTCGTGGCCCCATAAAGGAGCTGCACAGAAGACCCGAGTGGCTGTGACCACATGCGTCCCCGCCACCCATTTCGGCACACCCCTCACACGGTTCGTGGTCTCATAGGGAGCTACACCGAAGGCCACAATGGCTGTGATCACATGCGCCCCAGTCACCGATTTCGGCGCACCCCTCACACGGTTCATGGCCCCATGGGGAGCTCCACCGAAGGCCCCAGTGGCTGTGACCACATGCGTTCCCGCCACCGACTTCGGCACACCCCTCACACAGTTCGTGGCCTCAAAGTGAGCTCCACCGACGAGGATACGCACCACTGCGGTACTCACAACTGCATCTGGTTGATTCCTTCGTTGTTGAGCGTCTGGCCAAATCTCCATCGGCCTCCTTATGATTCGATCCTTGGAGTTATGAGCAACATTTCCAAGACGGCCCAAGACCCCCCTAGACTGCTACAATATACTTACCCAACCCACTTAGCTTGAATTGCCCACGGGTGTCTGCCCAACCTGTGGCAAAACCTATTGCGCACCCAGGGGGGCAACAGATGGTTGAATTGCCCGCGGGTGTCTGGCGCAACCTATGGCAACACCTATTGCGTGGAAGGTTCGATTGTTGGCGGGGTATCCGGCGCAACCTGTGGGCTAACCTGTGGCGCACCCATCTGGACGATCTGGTTGCCTGTGAGGTGTCTGGCGCAACCTATGGTGCAACGTATGGCAGGCATGCTGGGGCAGCGGACGATTTGGTCGCCCGCGGGATTCCTGGCGAAACTCATGGTGCAATCTATGGCGCACCTGCTGTGGCAACGGATGTTTGCCCGCGGGGTTCCTGGCGCAACCTACGGCGCAATCTCTGGTATACATACTGGGGCAGCGAACGAGTTCGTTGTCTACGGGATGTCTGGAACAACCTGTGGTGCAACTTAAAGTCAACCCGTATAGTAAGGATGCGCGATAAGGATGCAAGGGCCTTGGACGCCATATTCGAAGCATTCCGAGCGGGGTGCGGCCAACGAACATGGCCAAGGCTGGACCGAGGAGGCAAGGATAAAAAAGGGCACCCTTGGAAAGGCTGCCCATCCATACTGTGCGGGCTGACTTTGCTGCAGATGCTGCTGAGAGCCTCCTCCTCCTCCTCCTCCTCCTCCTCCTCCTCCACCCTCCTCCCCACCCTCCTCCACCCTCGTCCTCCTCTCTCCTCCTCCTCCTCCTCCTCCTCCTCCTCCTCCACCCTCCTCCTCCTCCTCCTCCTCCTCCTCCTCCTCCTCCTCCTCCTCCTCCTCCGGACGTGACCATGCGGGGGCTGAACTGTCGGGCGCTGCCCCCGAGCGCGTGGCTGCAGCGCGGCTCCGCGGAACGGACTCACGCCGCTCTTCCCGCTGCCGGCCTCGACCCGCGACCCGCCCCCGACCTGCCCTGCGCGAGCCACCCGCGACCCGGCCCACGCCTCGCCCGACGATCCGCGCGCGTGCCGCGCACGTCAGCTTGCCAAGAGCTCGGCGAACGCAGCACGCTCCTTCACGTGTGCTTTCGAGCCCTCTCGCAAATGGCGGATGACCCCGACGACCCCCCCCGCCCCCGCACTGTTTATCCCGAACTGCGGGGGCTGTTGGCATGTTTTCCCCAACCCTCCTGTGCTGGTCTCTTGTTTCGACTAGAGCACTGTGGTCTCTCCGCTCTTCCCTACTCCCCCCCTCCTGCGTCCTGCCTCCTACTTCCTGCCTCCTGTCTCCTCTTCCTGTTCTTCCTCCTCCCTTCTCTTCTTCGTCGAGCTTGCGTCCCTGGATGGCTGCGAAGCGCGCAAGCGTCGCCACTGTCGTGGGCTCCTGGGAGGTCGCGCGGAGTGAAACTGTACGGGGGGATCCACTTGGGATCTCGCGGCTCCCTGGGGGGCTGCGACGTGCGCAACTTGCACCACTTTCGTGGGCGCCTGGGAGGTCTTGCAGAGTGGGGGGGGGGGACACGGGGATCTAATTGAGACCTCGCTGCTTCCTGTGGCGCTGTGAAATGCGGCGCAGCTGTCGCCACTTTCATGGACCCCTGAAAGGTCCAGCGGAGTGGGGGGAGAAGTCCAGCGGAGTGTGGGGCGGGGCACGGGGACTTAGTTGAGACCTCTCGGCTCCCTGGGGGCTGCGAAAGCGCAACTTGCGCCACTGACGGTAGCTCCTGGGAGGTCCCGCAGAGTGAGGGGACACGGGGATCCAGTTGGGACCTCGCTGCTCCCAGGGGGGCTGCGAAGTGCGCAACAGTCGCCACTTTCGTGGGCGCCTGGGAGGCCACTCGGAGTGGGGTGACACGGGGATCCAGTTGGGACCTCGAGGCTGCCTTGGGGCTGAGAAGTGCGCAACAGTCGCCACTTTCGTGGGCGCCTGGGAGGTCCCTCGGAGTGGGGTGACACGGGGATCCAGTTGGGACCTCGAGGCTGCCTTGGGGGCTGCGAAGTGCGCATCTGTCGCCACTTTCGTGGGCTCCTGGGAGGTCGCGCAGAGCGGGGGGGACACGGGGATCCAGTTGGGGCCTCGCGGCTCCCTGGGGGACTGCGAAAAACGCAACTGTCGCCACTTTCGTGGGCCTCTGTGGGGTCCCGCGGAATGGGGGTACACAGGGATTTCGTTGGGATCTCGCGGCTCCCTGGGGGGGCTGCGAAGTGCGCAACTCTCGCCACGTTCGTGTGCTCCCGGGAGGTCCCGCGGAGTGAGGTGACACGGGGATCCAGATGGGACCTAGCGGCTCCCTGAGAAGCTGCGACGTGCGCAACTGTCGCCACTTTCGTGGGCTCCTGGGAAGTCCCGTGGAATGAGGGGACACGGTGATCCAGCTGGGACCTCGCGGCTACCCGGGTGGCTGCGAAACTTGCAACTGTCGCCACCTTCGTGGGCTCCTGGGAACTCCCGCTGAGTGGGGGGACGCGGGGCTCCAGTTGGGACCTCGCGGCTCCCTCGAGGGCTGCGAAGTGCGCGACTGTTGCAACTTGTGTGGGCGCCTGGGAGGTCCCGCGGAGAAGGGGGGACACGGGGTCCAATTGAGACCCCGCGGCTCACTGGGGGACTGCGAAGTGCCCAACTGTCGCCACTTTCGTGGGCTGGGAGGTCCAGCGCAGTACCTCGCGGCTCCCTGGGGGCTGGCACCCGCGAGGCAAGGCGGGGTCGGGTGTCACGCCCACCTCGCCGCGACCTCGCCACTCCCTGGGGGGCTCGCGGCTGCGCCACAGCCGCCATTTTCGTGGGGTTCCTGGCAAGCGGGGCGGAGGAGGAGGAGGAGGAAGAGGAGGAGGAGGAGGAGGAGGAGGAGGAAGAGGAGGGGGGGAGGAGGAGGAGGAGGAGGAGGAGGAGGAGGAGGAGGAGGAGGAGGATGAAGTGGGGCGCTGCGCACACCTCGCCGAGACCTCGCGACTCTCTGGGGGGCGGGGCAGTGCGCAGCCGCCGGTCCAACGGGGAGCGGGGGTGTGCGCACGCAGACCCCATCGGGTGCTCCCGTAATTACTCCCGCTGCCGTGCATACCTCTGACTTCACTTCTGGGTGCCCGTGCGCACTGCGGGTCCTTCCATCTGCTCGCTTGCAAGGAGCGGGGAGACGTAAGACTCGGGTACAGGGGACTCGGGCTGGCCCGACGGGGCCCACAAAAAAATGACGAGGCCCAATCTAAAATTTGACGCGAGCCCCCGCTGCAGACATCCCACGAACACTGGACCGTCAAAATCCAGGACGCGCTCGTCAAAAAAGCGTCAGCCAACCCGAGTTCCGGCTTACTCGGGTCTTGCGTTTCCCCGAAATGGGCGGTCCTGGGTGTAGTCGCTATATGTTTAGACATAGTTTGGTACGTCATTGGGAATCAGCGGCTGCCCCAATCGTTCGTCCTCGGGGAAGCTCTTCCGAGCAAACTTACACCAGAAAGACCCACCGCCTCGCCAATCGCCAATCCACCCCACCAGACGGCACCAGACAACCCACAGAACATTCAAGGCCAAACAGGCCCATTGGGATTCATGGAGGGTTCTACCAAGGCTCTTCGGGAGAGGTCAGTATAAGCACTGCGCTCAAGACGGCATCAAGACCCCTAAGAAGCGCCCACACCGCCCCAAACCCAAGCAGCTCCAACGAGATCACTCACGCAACCCAATCTGCAACACGACAGCCACGCGGTGCTGCGCCACCGTACAGCTGCTTCCCTGACGCCCCCCACGACGGGAGTACAGGGCAATCTTTAATACATTTTTTCTTTTTATTTTTTATCAAGCTGTAGGATGATCCATGTATGAATACATTAATGCATGAACGCATCGCTGATTTTAGTACTAGATCCCTGCATGTTTCACACGTGATCCGCACGCGGAGCAGGTGTGGAACGCGGCACCGTGCGGCTGCTTCCCCGGCGCCCCCCACGACGGGTGTACAGGCCAATCTTTGATACATGTTTTTTTCTTATATATGTATAGGGTTTTTCATACATGATTCATGTCTGAATACATTTATGCATGAACTCATCGCTGTTTTTGGTCGAGACGTCTCGGGCGAGCCCGGCAGGACCCACCCCGGCACGGGGACGGCGGCGAGGCTCGCCGCAGGCCGCCGGAGCTCGGACGACGGGCTGCCTGGCTCGAGCCAGAGCTGTCGACGCCCTCGGCCCCCAACTGCGCACCTATACATAAATATATATATGTATATATATGTATATATATATATACATATATACATATATATATATATATATAGCACCACGGCCGAGGGCAATGCGGGGCGGGAAAATGACCACAGCCACTGCTTCTTGTTTGTCGCCGCCTTCCGGCTGGCCGAAAAAGAAGCAGTGGCTGTGGTCATTTCCCTGGTGCCAAGCTCAACGAACATGACCACAACCACTGCTCTGTTTCTGCGGGCTGGACGGCGGCAACACAAGAAAAGCAATGGCTGTGGTCGTTTTCACGCCCCGTAGGCAAACTACCACCCGGCTCTGAGGAGCTCCAGGAGCGGCAATCGAACCACGCATGTGCGGCTATTCACCTTCAAGGACCTCCAGCAGCAACTCCCCTACCCACCCTCAAGGTCCACAATGAGCTACTTACACGGGCCATACTCAGCACCAACATGTTTGATAGCTTCGCAATCGAACGCGCAATCATATCACAACTGGCTCGCATTTGACCACATGAACTCCTGGAACGACCATCGGACATGGTGAACAACGGACAACCTTCAAACAACTTTCGAATCAAATAATGTACTGTCGAGCACCTTGAACCGCTTACTCGTGGGTGTCCAAATTAACAAAAAACATCATCGCACCCCCTTCGAACGGCTGCGGCAACCGTGCGATAACATCCGTGATCCCTCCGCGAACCCCTGATAAACAGTCATAAGGGCTACTGGCTTGGAACGCTTTCAACATCCGCTCGAGCATACTGAACGTTGGGGAATACACACCTCGGAAGGCATTCGAACCGTTGAAGAACAACTTGGCACTCCCGCGGTCTGTGGAAGGCCCAAAGCCCCCCCAAACGCGAGAACAACTTCCTTGACCCCGCCTGTAGTATGAACCGTTTCCTTCATGGCGCATCTCAGCCGACCAGACTCCGCTCCAAACCAGTTTCTGGATAGCTCCATGGCGCGGCCTTGGCGGTTCGTTCGAACTTCGTCCCGCCACGGCGACGAAGGTCCCTTCTCGCAAGGGCAGCAAACACCCTGCACGGACACGCGTCTGGTAAACTGGCCGAAGGTCCCATGACACCTGTTGGCAAGGGAGAAATCTGTTCTGTCGCCACTGCCCACAGAGACTACACCTTGGGGAAAACGCTGGCGTACCATGGGCCTCTGGACTCGAGCCCCCAGGAAGAACCGTGGAAACACGCAGGAGGCCCCAGGAGGCTCGTGGGGTTCTCTTTGTGGCATATTGAAGGCTCCTTGAACTCCCTTGAGCCCTTGAGTCCCTCTTGGGGAATCCCTTGAAGCCCGTGGGATGCCCTTGGGAAACCATTGGAAACGCCTGGAGCGCGCCTGGAGGGCCGCAGGAGGCATCCAAACATCCCAACAAAACTTCTGGGACTCCAGCTTCGGCCCCTGGAAGCCTTGTGGGAGGCTGGCTGATGCCTCCAGAAAGCTCAGGGAGCTGATGCACGACTCTGCATTCCAATGCTTGCCCTCTGGCCGCCAACAGGGCTCCCCTGAAACCCCTTGAAGGGTGGCTCCCAGAAAGCGCCGGGGATCTCCTGGGAATTCCGCGGAACCTGGTGATTTTCCTTGAATGATCAAGCTGGCCAAGCGGGGAGCTAGCTGGTGAAAGTCACTGGAAGCCCCTAGAGATTTTCGAAGCCAGTGGGAGGCCTCTGACGCCATCTGGAAGTCCTGGGAAGGAGACGGGGAGCCACCAGTCCTAGGGGATCCCGTGAAAACCCCTGAGCGGGCCAGGAAGGCCTCTCGAACGCTTGCGCTTCTGGAGGTCCTGGATCCCTCCAGTCGGACTGGGCCCCCCCCAGATGGAGTTGCATGAGGCGCCCCTGCAAGCCCTGCCCTCCAAATCCCACTCGGAGCCCCCTTGCCCACGCGTTGCTCACAGGACTCCGAAGTCTCTTGAGGCCACTTCCTGCTCGTCTTCCTCGTCGTCCTCCTACGTGCCTCCTGCTTCCTCGTCGTTGTCGTCCCCGTCCTTCTTCTCACTCCCTTTCCTCGTCGGACTCCCTTTCCTCGTCGGACTCCTCCTCCGTTTTCCTCCTCCCTCCAGCACTCCACATGTCTCCTCTTGGACTTGTATCTTCCTTCCTTCCACAGCGGCAGGGGCGCCGTCCCCTGCCTCGAAAACCACGACGCAGCGCCCGCGCTCAAGAACGCGCGCCGCACTGGCCCGCGAAGTCCGCGCGAACTGGCGCCCCAAACAGTTTCCGTACGAAGGTTTCTGTTCAATGGAAAAAGAGACACTAGCCAGGCCGGTAGCTGGATCCTCGCTTCCGGAAGTGAGTAAGCCCTGAATGATTCGTTTTCGTTGGTGCGGCCTTTCCTCAGGCCGCGCGTACTTTAGGACCATTGAGTGGTCAAGTGGTTCCCATTAGCCTGCCCGGCTTCTGGCTGGCCAGTCTCGCCTCAGAAGTCCCGCCTCTGCACGTCGCGTGCTTGCTCTGCTCCATTTCTGCGCACCCAGGTGAAGGGCACCGCGTCCCCGATCCGAGGGTCGTTCATATTGCTCCTGTCGACGTAGACATCGCAAGCAAACTCCCGCTGTGTCCACGCATTCTCTTCGAAGCCGTAACCGGAGCGGCGGTTGACGCACGCGCGCGCGTGCCAGATATCCTCTTCGGGCTCTGGTTGTCCTTCAGGCTGCAACTATCCTCGAATATGTCGCTATCCTGTTGGAGCGATGCAGACGTTCTGGGCGGGGGGCTGCTCGGGGCCCACTGTGTTAGTAGTCCGGTGCGCTCTGGTGGCCCTCGTGGCCCCGCTTGTGCTGTGATCTCTTCGGGTGGCTCTCGTAGCTCTACACTTGGCCGTGATAGCTCTGCTTCTGGCCCTGGTAGCTCTGCTTGTTGCTCGCGAAGCTCTGCTGGCCCGCGCAGCTCTGCTTGTGATCCTGGGGGCTAAGCTGGTAGCTCTCGGCGCCCCGCCGGTGGCCCTGTCAGCTCTGCTGGGGGCCCTCGTAGCTTTGCTCGTTGTCCTTGGAACTCTCCTGGTGGCTGCCCTCGTGGTTTTGCTGGTGGCCCTGGTAGCTCTGCTTGTTGTCCTCGAAGCGCTGCTTGTGGTCCTGGTAGCTCTGCTGGCGGTCCTCGACGCTCTGCTCGCTGCCTTCGAAGAGCAGCTGGTAGCCCTCGAAGCCCTGTCGGTGGCCCTGGAAGCTCTGCTCGTTGTCCTCGAGGCTCTCCTGGTGGTCCTGGTAGCTCTGCTCGCGGTTCTCCAAGCTCTGTCGGCCATCGTAGCCCCGCTGGTGGCCGTCGCAGCCCTGCTGGTAAGCCTCGGATCTCGGGTGGTGCCTCTCGTAATGCTTGCGTTCGAAGCTCTGCTCGCGGCGCGTGGGGCATTGCTGGTGGCCCTCGAACCTCTGCTCGTTGTCCTCGCAGTTCTGCTGGTGGCCATCGGAACTCAAATTGTTGCCATGGTAGCTCTGCCAGTGCCACTCGTTGCTCTGCTTGTGGTCTTGGTAGCTCAGCTGCTAGTCATCATTGTAGCTCTGCTGGTGGCCCTCGAAGTTCTGTTGGTAGCCCTCGACGCCCTTTTTCGTCGCACTCGTAGCTCGGCTTCTTGTCCTCTGAGTTCTGCTGGAGGCCCTCGAAGGCCCACCTGTCCTCGAAACTCTGCCCGCGGACGGTCTCGAAGCTCGACTGGTTGCTCTCGTGGCTCCGCTGGTGGCCCTCGTAGCTGTGGCTGTGGCCCTTCCCTTGATGCTCTGCTTGTGGTTCGCGGGGCTCTGCTGGTGGCCCGCGAGGCTCGGCCCGTTGCCCGTTCTGCCAATGTTCCTCGTAGCTCGGCTTGCCCCCCCCCCCGCAGTGTTGCTGGTGGCCCTCGCAGCCCCTCCAGCGCCCTTCCTGGCCCCCCTATTGGCCGTCGACGCTTTGCTAGAGCAGTGGCGGTTCTTCTGTCTGCCCTCGTGGCTCGACTGGGTGGTATCTAGGCTCTGCTGGAGGTCCTCGAAGCTCCGCTGGTGCTCGTAGCTATGCTCGTGGTCCTCGAAGATCGGGCGGTTACTTTCGCAGCTCCTCTGGGTGCCCTCGTATTTCAACGGGGGGCTCCCGTTGGTCTGCTTCTGGCCCTCGCACCGCGGAGCGTTGCCGTGGGAATGTTGCTTCTGGCCTCGGAAGCACTCTCTTCTGGTAAGCCTCGAAGCTCACGTCGGCGTCGCCGGCTGCCGGGTCGTAGCGTTGTGCGCTCCGGGTGTCGTTGTAACCCTCGTCTCCGCTGTTGGCCCCTTGTCTCCACCCTTGGTCCAACCATCCATGTTGCTCTCTTGCGATGGCTGGCGTGGTGGGCGGTGAGGCAAGGGAAACGCATGCGTCGTGCCCGCGCCTGCCGACGGTGCCGCGCAAGAAATCGCGCAGACCTCGCGCCAGTATCTCTATGATGCTGTCCTTCACCTCTGGCCTGGGGCTTTCAAATTGTGTCGGGGTGGGAACGCCGAGTCTTCGGCCGCCTTGGGTGCGTGGGCGTCGGGCTTCACCTCGGCGCGCTCTGCGCTGGTATGGTTTCCACCCTGCTTCCGGCGGCCGTCGTCGGAAGTGCGACGGAACCGCGCAGCGGCCAGGGGCCAGCGCCGCGCGGCGCGGCGCCTCGTGCATTCGTCTAAGCAGTCTTCAGCCCGTGTAAGGATTCGCGGGGTTGATTTTCGAGGAACTGTGTTCTGGCAAGGTTTAGAATTGTCAGGACGCAGCGGTCACATTGATTCGCGGCGTTGCAATCCCAGGAGTGGTTTTCTTGTGCGGATTTACATTGTCAGGGCGCACCACTCACTCACGCTGATTCGCGGCGTTGAAATCCCAGGCGTTGCGTTTTGGCACGGTTGCAGATTTCCAGACGCGGTCTTCGCAGTGACAACAAATTCTCGTAGGGTCTACGATGAGCGAACTTGGAAAGCGGTTTATTGCAACAGTCTGCGCCGCTGTGTAGCTGGACTTGCTGATCGCTGGAATGATGCGGTCCTCCAGGTCGCGCTGGTGCTCTTGGGCGCAGGCTGGCGCGCGGGCGCGGCCCGATGTGAGGGTCCGCGAACCTGCGCTAGCCAAACTCGTGACTGTGCGTGGGGCAATCGCGTTCCTTTTCCTGTTGGCAGCCGGGGCGCTCCCAGTAGATCGGTGCGCTGTGGGGATAGCGGCGCGTTGCTAGGTCCCTGGGGTGCGTGGGCGAGTCCGCCCGTATGTTGTGCTTGCGCGCCTTGCATGTAGCGCGCGCGCTCAGGCATCTGATCGCTCCCGCAGTGGCGCCGGTAGCCGCAGCTGGGGGGGCTGCTGATCGAACGCCGCATTCGCGAACGCAGTTCGCAAGATGCGGACGCCGCAGGCGGCGACGGAAGTCCACTATGACCTGGGCAAGTCGCTCGGCCATCTTCCATGGCCAAATCTGGGCGTCCAAGCAGTTGCGGCCCTCAAAGTGGACGTGCGCGAGCAGCGGAGGTCGGAGAAGGGGGCGTCGAAGATCGCCCCGATGGTCCTCTTCGGGATGCCTCCGCTGCGATCCCGAAGCCCAAACTGACGCTGGTCAAAGATTATCTTGTCCGCGCTCGGTGCTGCCACCTCTGCCCAGGGCGGCTCGGTGTGCGGCCGCGATGGTTCGGGTTGCTCATTGACGAAGTAGCTTCCCAGACGATCTGCACCTGTGCTAAGTGGCCGCAGAATCGGCCGTTTGGGGCCGCGCAGGTCGTGGATGCGTTTGTAGTTGAACGTAACCCAAAGACCGAAGGGCCGGCATATAGGGGCTACGATTGCTATTAGGGGCCGATGCTGGCGAACGTTTCGCTCGACGGCTCGCTGCTGGCTCCCGCCGTTAAGGTCACATCCAAGAATCAGTATGATCTCTGCGTAGCAGTCGTGTGAGATGGGGTAGGTGAGGAGCTGGTGGATGGCGTCGAACTCGGTGGGCCACGATGTCTGAGCACTCGCCAGACGACGATCTGATGCCGGGGCCGACGAGCCCTGGAGCCACCAGGTGGGCAAGCCTGAGGTGAGGGTGGCCTGGGCGTCGTCGTCGTCGTCGCACTTGTCGGTTTCACCCAGCTCCCCAATGGCTGGGATGCCCGAAACATATGGAACCATACCTGTGAGGTCGGTGCCGCAGTCGTCGTGGTGGTCCTCTTCCGACCAGCTTGGGTGCCAAGGGCGTGTGGCCCTCTCTTTACCTTCGCTTTCTGGCGCGTGCGCTCTGCCGTCTCTGAAGACCCCGTGAAACCAGGCGCGCTCGACCCGGGCGCCCAATATTCTCTGGCGCCAATTTTTCCAGACGGCGGCGCGACCAGAATACTGCGCAGCAGCCTTTCTATAATCCACATGGACACAAAGCCTAAAAGCCTGCGGGGGCCCCCTAAACCCAGAAACAACCTGAATTCTGCAGAAATGCACGGGTGCGGTACATGTGACTTCGCAGGAACAGATGTCGATTCCTTGGTTCTCTGTCTTCTGGTTTATCTGTGTCCTGGTTGGTCTCCGAGGACCTCCCGCCAAGATGGGGGCAAACCATGGGCAAAAGGGTTTCCAAGCCCGGGTGTCCGACAAGTGGGGGGCAAAACAAGGGCGGGGGACCCTTCGGCGCCGTGTTTGCTGGCCGCTGGCCCTGTCTGCAATTGAGCGGTGTGCGAGGTCGTGTTGTGCGCCTGATCGCGGACGTCGCGCTTGCGGTGCCTGCGGCTGCCAGTTGGACAAGGAGGTGTTCGCGTCTGGTGAGCAAGCTGCCGTCGTACCTCGTTGGACGCGCGCCTTCCTAGATGCGCCTCCGGGTGTGCAATGGAATTTGCTGACCAAGAAGTAAATCGCATATCGCAGAAACTCGAGGCACATCAAGGCCAAACACACGTGTCGGTGCTGCTCTGCTTGGCCGCTGCGCCCAAGGGCTTGTGGCGAGCCCGATGCGTGCCAGAATGGACCGTGAATTTCGATCACCCACTGTGACGCGTGTCGTTGCCACTGCTGGCCATGCCACCCCAAGATCACCTGCCTGGCGCTGGCACCCTTGACCTGGGCGCACCAAGTTCGGAAGGGAATTGAAGATGCGGTGAACCTCGTCCACTTTCGCGCCGCGCGTGATCCATAGACTGCTGTAGTTGGTGCCGAAGAACGTGCTGTGGGACATCGTCTGGATGGCACCCCCGAAGTCGGTGGTGCGGACGACGTCGAATCCGCGATCTGGCAGTGCTAGTGCTGTGTCTCTTCCTCGTTGTAGGACCCAGGCGGGGCGTTCTGGGGGTGCTGCCCATTCCTTGCAGGTCAGGTAAGCGGGGCCAGCCTGGCGGGCTGGCCCGCCCGCGTCCTGGCGAGGCAACTCCATGGAGCCTTCGGTGGCGCAGTCGCCGCGAGATTCCGCGGATGTGCAACCTTGCTCTATCGCGGTTGAATCCTGGGCGTGGGACGTCATGACTGTGTGTCCAAAACCGCTAGGCCCGCGAGATGTCGAAGGGCAGCTGGGGATGGCGACGCTCTTGGCATCGTTGGCGATGCGCTCCAGGACGCGTCGGGCGATGCGATGGCCCTGCTCGATCAAATGCGTTCGCGGGTGAGCGTCGGGCGTGGCCAGCGTGATCTCGCCGCGGAAGTCGGGGCCCACCACGCCGCCCGCGACTCACCTCCTGTCGAGGGCGAGTCCTGAGCGGGGGGCGATGCGCAGGCAGGTGCGCGGCGCTAAGGCTGCTTCGCCCGTCGACGCCAATTTACGACCGCAGGTCGCGATGCTGACGTCCGCGGGCGCGTGGAGGTCGTGGCCCGCGGCCCTGGGGGCGCCCCGTGAGGTTGCCCGTGCAGCTTCTGGGCCTCGCGGCCGCGGGTGGCGTCCGAATCCTGGCCGTCGTTGCCCGCCGTCAGCAGAGCGAGCGGCTTCGGCGGCAGGCCCCCGGGGCGCGGCGTGATCTCGTCGCGCTCGTCGACGGGGGCGCGCACTTGGCCGCTTGGCGCCTGCGCGAAGTCGAACTGCATGGTGCCGGGGCTCCGCGTGATCTCGTAGCCGCCTGTTCCGGGAAACGTGAAGCGCTCGTGGTCGACGCCTCTCTGCCGTTCCGTCGGACTGCGCGGGCTGCAGACCTGGCGGGGCAGGGAAGTCAGCGCCTGCGCCCTGCGCGGCTGGGGCGCGCATGCTGTGCTGACAAGTCACGCCGTCGCGGATGTCGTAGCGATGGGGCGATGGACCTCGTAGTTCGCAACCTTTGATCCGCTGCCGACTCCTGCCTCGTAACATGGAGACAGGAACTTCTCCTCGGAGGGCTGCAGCATGGCTAGTTGGGCCATGTGTGCCAAATTCATGGCGAAGAGCAATCCCCCGAGGTTGGCCCAGGCGTCGGTGTCAACGATGACGCCTAACAGGCCTCCTGGCAAGTCGGCGCTCGCCAGGTGACGCGGCGAGTCGTTTGAAATGCTCCTTTGAAATGCCCGACGAAAGCGGCCGCCGCGGGAACGTCGGCCCGCAGGACAGCGCGTGGATGTCCAGCTGGTATTCGCAAGGCACCGCCGTGTCCACTGCAGACGAGAAGCTGGATGCACTGCTCGGCGACCGCGTGAAATCGGGCCGAGGCGTCCTGGGGGAAAAAGGGGTGGCTACGGGGGCGGCGCAGGCTGGCGGCGCCATTGTCGGAACCGCGGGTGCACTGTCTGCTGCTGCCGCGCGGGCTGGTGCCGCGGGCGCCGACGCCGTCGGTGAGACCCAAACCGGTGAAGCGGAACTCGGCGATCATGTCGGCTTGTCCGCGGCGCGCTTGACAATGCGCGAAGCGGGTGTCTGTGCTCTGCAAAGGTTGCAGGTGGCATACTTGATGTAAGATGTGGCGGCGCAGCAGGCGTAGCACTCCCTCGCCGCGCTGGAAAGCTTCGAGGCAGATGGGGCACTCCTCATTGTAGCCGCGGAACGACGCCACTGAGGGAGGCGGAGCAGTCGGCGCAGCGGCTGGCACAGGAGGAAGATTGACAAGTGTCTCCGCCCAAATCTGCGCGGCCTGGCGCCGCTGTCCATCTTGCTGCCATGCAAGCGCACGCGCCAGCTGTGTGCTGTGGAGCTCGTCGAGGCGCCGTCATTGTGCGCGGTCGAGGGTGGCGTGTGCGCTGTGCTCGGATCGGCCGACGCCGGACTTCCAGGTTCGTGGCCACTCTCCTGGGCGGTTGGCTCACGTTGACGGGGCTTTGCTGGTTGGACAAAGCCAAGTCCTGGGAGACTCCGTCGGGCACTGGCGGCGACGTAGCTGCTCGCGAGGACTGCGGCGCCCACGTGGCGCTCGATCTGCGCGGCGCGATGATGCCGAGGTCTGAGACTCAAGGCATGTACGCCCATGTCAGCAACTGCACGTCGTCAGACTGGGTTGGGGGGGCGGCGGCGCGTGCGTTGAGGTCGCCCGTCCAGTCGTGCCCCTGGTTTTGTCGCAGTGGGGATGCACCGCCCACTTGTGTCCATTGCTGTGGCGTTGTTGGTGGTGGCCGTGGGGCCGCTGAGGCTGATGGGGCTGCCGGTGCAGTTGGCGCTCCTGGAGCTGGCGCGGCTGGCGGCGCTTCCCCCGCTACTGCCGGACGGCCCAGCGACGCAGTCGCCAGAACCGTCGGTGCTGCAGGGCCTTGCGCGCGGCCAATGAGGTCGGCCATCTCCTGTCGCCGTCGTCGTTGTTCGGCTTCGCGTGGTGAGGGCGCGGGCGACGGCGCTGCCCAGAGACACGAATGCCAATGGTTGAGGTGGCGCGCTGTCCCCGGCAGCGCCGGGTGCAGTCGCGCCCCGTTGTGGCCAATTGGGTCGCTTTGGCGGCCCGAACCCACGCCCGCGGCCCTGGGCTTCCCTTTCCCGTTGCCCTTGCCACGCCCGAAGCCCGCGAAGGTCCCCCGGGAGTCGTTCTCGGACCGGGTGGCTACGACAGCGCGGCAGCTACTATCTTTGCCCTCGCCCTTCCGTTCGATGGCCCCCAGGGCGTGGCGCGCGGGCATGTGGTTGTCGAAGCTGCGCCAGCGTGCTTCGGCGCGCTCGCGCGCCCAGAATAGGTGCGCCCCTGCCCTGGCAGCGGGCCAGCCATGAATCTTTGACACCTCTGCGTTCGCCCTAGTATCCGCCCGCTTCGTGGACTGGTCCCTGTTGTTGGAGAGCGGGCCGTTCTCGCGGATGAACTTGCATCCATCGCTGCGCTCGTCCTGCTCCACGGGCTGCTTCCGAGCGTTCTGCATGCAGCTTCGACGTGAATCGTCTGATTTGCAGCCTCTTTGCCTGCTTCTCCAGCGCGTGTTAGATAGCTGCGGCGCCAGTTCTGTAATTCTGGCCGTCGTCGATCTCGTGCGCCTCGCCGCTCGCGATGGCCAGGGCGGTCGCGGCGCCCGCCCTGTCTTTCCCGAAGCTGATCGCCTCAAGATGCGGAGCTGCGTGCAACTGTCGTCCTCGGGAGCATGGTGCGCGATGAATTACCGCACGGTGCGGGGGGCGACTGGCTCGCACTTGGAAGCAAGGGGCGGCTGTGAATCTTTGATGCGGCCCGGGCAGCGCAACTCCTGCACCTGGGTGCAACCGAAGGCGCCCAAGTGACTCATCGCCGCGTCCGCAAACTAAGCGAGCTTCGTGGTGCTACCGCGCGAGATTGGCACTCGGGGAAGGTCGAGAATCGTCAGGTCGCCATTTAGGGACAGCCCGTCATTCTTCGCAGCCTTGCCGGGGTGGCACCCGAGCTTGTTGCCGCATGCCATGAGTCGCCTCCTCGAACGCGAGCTTGGCGTCGCCCGCCGCGCCGCATGCGATCTCCCCCAACGTCGACACGCTTGCGGCGGGCGCGCTCGCCGTGGCAGGAAGGAAAGCACGGGGGCGCGAGCGGTGACGCGGACTGGCAGACGAGCCAGCGCGTTCTGAGCACATGCGAGCTGCGGGAGGAGGGGGCGGGGGGGATCAATTTTGAGGATCCTCACTTGTAGCCCTGGTGCGCGCGCAATGAACGCGCAAAAATGGTGGCAATTTTTTGGGTTGCCCTCGCCGGCTGCCTCTCCCCATGACTCGTTCGCCCCTTCTGGCTTCCTCCTTGGTTCCCTGTTGTCTTTTGTTGTCCCCTTGTTGTCGTTACCTGTTGTCCCCTCGTGGCCCGTTTTGTCCCGCGGTGTCCCCTTGAAGGTCCCTTTGCGTCTCCCAATGCCCCCTGGCGCCCATTGCAGAGGGCGCGCGGGCGTGGGCGACGGCCCGGACTGGAAACAATGCATAGCGTTCGGCTTAGCACACGAACGCGTTTCGGAAGTCTTCCGCGTGGAAGATACGCACTGGGAAGGGGGGGAGGAGGCGGAACGTGCTAGCAGCACCATTTGATCGTTAGCGGGCTGTTCCGCATATGGCAAGGGGCGGCATCCATTTTTGGATGCCTCCTCCTGCCAAAGGACAAATGTGGAGGATGATGAGAAAAAGGGGATGGCACCCGCAGTGGGGCGGACATGGGCGAAGGACCACACCGCACAAAGAGCATCGTGTCCTGTTTAGAACACGAACGCGCTTTGCAAGTCTTCCTCCTCGTGGAAGAAACATACTCGAAGGGGGAGAAGAGGCGAAACGTGCCAGCAATAACATTTGATCGTTAGCGGGCTGCTCCGCACATGGCAGGGCGCGGCATCCACGTTTGGATGCCTCCTCCTGCTCCTCCTGCCAAAGGGAACAGAACAGGGGGTGGCACCCGCAGTGGGGCGGACTTGGGCGAAGGCCCGAAACGAACAAATGGCATCATGTCCTGCTCAGAACACGAACGCGCTTCGCAATTCTTCCTCGTGGAAGAAACAAGTTTGAAGGGAATACGGCGAAACGTGCCAGCAACAACATTTGATCGTTAGCGGGCTGTTCCACATATGGCAGGGCGCGGCATACACTTTTGGATGCCAACTCCTGCCACAGGAGAGTGTGGAGGAGACGAGACGGGGGAGAACGTCCGCAGTGGGGCGGGGTCCATGAGGGTGGCAGAAGAGCAGGAGGGGCATCCACTTGGAGAGGACCAGAAGGGGGAGTGTGGAGGAGGGCCAGCAAGGGGAGAACCCCCGCTGTGGGGCGGAACCCATGGGGGCACCAGGACTTTTGGAAACCCTTTTCCAACACAAAAAAAACCTCAACACTCAAGCAACAACAGCACCCAGACAGCCATGACGTCTGGCGCATTTCCCTCGGCCATCGCCGAAGTTCTACCGACACCACTGCTTTTCGGCTTGTTTCTGCTCGTCTGCTTTTTGTGCTTCTTGGGTTTAGGCTGAGGGGTGAACAAAAACGACCCTACCCTGGGTTACAAGTGCGTGGTCCGTAAACCTCCTGGGAGCCCCCAAAGCCCAGAGCCGCCAGGACGCGGCACATCGCGCAGGGTTTGCCCTGTCAGCGCACAGGAGTTTCAGCGCACAGCGCCTCGTAAACCAGGGTAGGGGCGTTTTTTTCTGCCCTTGATAGGCCGCCTGGTGTTGGGCTTCCTCGTCGGGCGCTGTCCGCGCCGAGGGCACGAGGGAGCCCGCGGCCGTGAGGCCCCCCCGCCAGTGCGCAGGGCCACCCTGGGCCCTCGGAGCGCGGAGACTGCGGGCGGCCCCGCGGCCGGCAGCACGGCGAGAGGCAGATCTTGTGCTGATGATTGAGGGTGACCCTGTTGATGATGATGACGATGATGATGATGCTGATGATGATGATGATGATGTTGATGATGATGATTATGGTGATGGTGATGGTGATGACGATGATGACGATGATGATGATGATGATGATGATGATGATGATGATGATGATGATGATGCATATGCTGATGCTGATGATGCTGATGCTGATGATGATGATGCTGATGCTGATGATGCTGATGATGATTATGATGGTGGCCTTGCTGATGATGATGGTGATGGTGAGCAGGGTGGTGGAGGAGCAGGATGGCCTGTGGTAGCGTCAGCGGCGAGGTGCTCAAACAACGCCCAAACTGCCCAGGCCTACATCGTGCCTGGCGCCGCTCCCCCTCCTCCTCCTCCTCCTCCTCCTCCTCCTCCTCCTCCTCCTCCATGTCCTCTCCTCCTCATCCTCCTTTTCCTCTCCCTCATCCTCCTCGTTCTCCTTCTGCCCCCTCCCTCCCCCTCCCTCCTCACCTTCTTCCTGCTCCTTGTCCTATTCCTCCTTCTCCTCCTCCTCCTCCTCCTCCTCCTCCCTCTCCTCCTTCAATCCGCAGTCCCGGCAAACACCTAGCTTTGAGGTAGGTGTGCGACAACGGGCTAGGCGTATCTGCCAGCAGCCCTGAAAACTTGAGAAAACTCAAGAAGGGAGGGGGCGTGCCCATCCAGAGTTTTGCTGTCAGCATCCAGGTGGAGGGCGACGTTCCACCTGGGTGCCTCCTTCCTCCGCCTCTTCCTCACCTCCCTCCCCCCTCCTGACCTCCCTCCCTCCCTCCTCCCTCCTCCCCATTGTGACAAATGCGGTTCCTTCGGTCAACTCCAGCTCAGGGGCTAGGGGGAACCGTGCACTCCCATATTCGAGAGCTAGGCGCGGATATCCCGACACGACAAATCGCAGCCTGTTTCCCGAGTGTTGAGCTTTACGCCTGGTCATCCCTACGTGATGGCTCCTCCTCTCCCTCCTCCTCTCCCTCCTCCTCCTCCTCCTCCTCCTCCTCCTCCTCGCTCCCTCCCTCCCTCCCTCCCTCCCTCCCTCCCTCCCTCCTCGCCTCCTCCCCGAAGCGCCTCCCCCTCTCCATCTCCATCCCCCACTGGCGGGAGGCTGTCGGGCCAGACAGGGGCCGGTCCTGTCGCACGAGCGTGGCCTCCATGTTGGCCTTCCGAGGGGGGAAGCGGCGGCCGCCGCAGTGCACGAAAGGAGCGGGGGGGGAGAGGGCCCCCCATTCTCCTCCTCCTCCTTCTCCTCCTACTCGTCCTGCTCCTCCTCGTCCTGCTCCTCCTCGTCCTCCCTCTCCTTTTCCTTCTCCTCCTCCTCCTCCTCCTCCTTCCTCCTCCTCCTCCTCCTTCCGCCTCCCCCTCCTCCCCTCTCCTCCCCCTCCTCCCCTCCTCCCCCCTCCTCTCCTCCTCCCCCTCCTCCTCCTCCTCCTCCTCCTCCTCCTCCTCGTTCCCCTCCTCGTCCTTCGTCCAAGCCTCTGGGCTCCTGGCTTTTGTCTGGCTGGCCGGTCCAGGCCTGGCACAGGCCGCTGGGCCGCTCTGCTCGTCTCTGCGCGCGTGTCGCTCGGCGCGTGGGCGGTCGGTCCCCCTTCCGTGTCGGGTTGCCGCAGGGCGGGCGTCTTCCACTGTCTTCGGCGGCGGCCGAGGGGCCCAAGGACAGCCCGCATCATCAAGACCCTCAGCACCCTCGTCCTCACTCCCGCTTCCTGGGGGATAGCGCCTCCCCCGTGTCGCACCACTATGCTGTGTTACGCCGTGGTTGGCCACGTAATCCGCCACCGTGCTGCGAGGCACGAGTTGGAGTGTCCTCAAATCTCTTCCTCCGTCCTCAGTCCAGACGCTTGCTCATCGAAGGGCCTGGGCCCCGAGTCACCGAATTTCCCTGGGCGCAGCGCGTGCTGGCGCGTGCTCTCGCGAGACTGTTCTGGGACCAGAAGGCCCCAGAGCATCCGAGAGGTTTCCGAGCCGGTGCAAGAGGGTGCCGAGACGGCCCGAGAGCGCTGCAAGACGCCCCAAATGGCCTCCAGACGTTCCCAAATGCCCTAATACACTCCAGGAGGGCTCCAAGAAGCACGCGTTCTCGCCTTTTCGGCTGTCCACCGCTCCAGGACGGCCCAAACTCCCCTCTCCTCATTCTCCTTCCTTCTTCTCATTCTCCCACCTCCTCCTCTCACCTCCTCCTTCCTCCCCCTCCATGTCCACACTGCCTCCTCCGCTCCATCCTGCTCGTCGTCCTCGTCGCCGCCCTTCCCCCCTCCTCCCTCCTGCGCACTCCTCTCCTGCCGCCCCCTGCTGGCCCCGGCCTTCAGGGTGGCCTCGAACTCGGCCTTGTCCTCGGGGGGGGAGGGCGCGCCCGAGCCCGAGCCCGAGCCCGAGCCCGAGCCCATGCCAGCCAGAGCGGGAGCCGACGCCAGGGGGCCACATGCGAACCCTGCCCGTGCCCCCCGCGATTTCTGAGGGGGAGCGTGGGATTCATTCCGCTCGGGAGCTCCCGCGCGAAGGGAACCCCACCCTCCCTTCCAAAATCGTGAAGGGTAGGGGGTAGGGTTCGCGTGTGGCCCCCCTGGGAGCTGGAGAGCCCGAGCCCGAGCGCGCAGCAGCTGGGCAGGGGGTGGGCGGGCGGCCCCCGCGGCGGGGTGGCGCGGGCTGGCAAGCCGGTGGGGGGGGGGGCGGAGGCCGAGCCGGGGAGGCCCGGAGCGGAGGGCGCGGAGGCGGAGGCGGGCGGGGAGGATTGCACAAAAACCCAGGATTGCAAAAAACCCAGGGTTTTTTTTGCAATCCTTCGTCCAGGGTTTTTTTGCAATCCTTTTTTTGCAATCCTTCGTTCAAGAGGGGCGGGAGGCGGGCGGGGACGACGGGGAGGAGTGTGCTGGTGGTGGGGTGAGGACGGGCGCGTCAGTGCCAGGGGTGCTCCTGCTGGGGAGCACGAGGGAGAGGACGAGGAACGGGATGTGGCGAGGCGGAGGCTGCGCATGGAACATATAGGGGGAAGGATGTGCAGGATCGAATGTGAAGGATGGCGATCACGATAACGCTGATTCTTAGGATGTGGTCTGTCGCTTTGTTGCCTTGCTTTCCATATTCTGCTCGACCCGCCAAAAGTAGGGTCGTAGCCTTCTCTTATGCTCTGGCAGAAGGACAACTCAGATGGGGAAGAGGCAACGTATACAGGTGCTGCACCATGTATCTCACAAGTCAACCAACCCAACGCACAGGCTTCTCATTGAGATGAAGGGCTCGCGGATCTGGGCGTGGTGCCGACATGGCAATACTTACACTGCGAACAGCTGCAGCGCATGAACTTGCGAGGAATCAATACCTGGAGCATGGGAGGCCTCTCAATCCACCCACTTAGTCAAATAGTTGCTCGACTCCAGAGCCGGAGAGACCTGCGCCGAATACATCAAGGCGTACTTCTTCACGTCCTTGGCGTTCTCCCACTCGAAATCCGCCACCGTGCTTGCAGCGGATGGGGTGCGTCGGGCCCTTACGCTATTTGCGAAGCATCCACTACGAGCCCCCCAACTCATCCAGCCCAAGCTGCATTCATGCTTGTGACCAAGTCTCATCGTTTTTGGGCTTCCAGGCACACAATGGTCACAATGGTTCCAAATACCCCGCCCCCACGCCCCCCGCCCTCTCCGCAGAAGCCTTCACAACCCCTGCGCCAGCCCGAGCGCGTTGGCGGAATCGCGCGGCAGTGCGATTGGATACTTCTTGCCATCCTTGGTGTACGCCTCGCGGCCGAAGTGGCAATAGGCCGCCGTCTCTTGGCTCGCGAAGGGCCAGCGTTACCGCGATGGCGCCAGGGCGGCAGTCGAACTCAATCTTGAGCGCGTTGGTGATGTCCTCGGCTGGCAACTTGCCCTGCTCGGTGCCATAGGTCTCGAGGAAAAACGACAGCGTCTTCGCGACGCCGGTGGCGTAGGACAGTTGCACCAAAACGCGCTTGCACAGGCCGCTCTTCACCACGGACCTGGCTATCTGCCGGCAGGTGTACGCAGCCGAGCGGTCCACCTTGGTCGGGTCCTTGCCGGAGAAGGCACCGCCACCGTGGGCGCCACAGCCCCCGTAGGTGTCGATGATGATTTTGCGGCATGTAAGGCCCGCATCGCCCTGGGGATCCCCGATGAGGAACTTGCCCGACGGGTTGATCTGCAGATGCGTGTGGTCTCAGAGGAGGGTGAGCGCCAGCTTACCACTCTTGAGCTTGATCTATGAGAGGGTGCTCTTGATCACTTTCTCAACGGTCTCCTTGTTCACAGCATCCATGCTGGGTGCAATCATCTTGGCCCCAGGGTAGCCGGCGCACTCCTTCGTGCGCGTGGCCTTCAAGGGCTCAGCGTGCTGGGTAGAAAATACGATCGTGTGGAACTTCTGGGGCTCCACGGAGCCGTCGGCCTTCTTCACATACTCGATGGTGACCTGCGTCTTGCAATCCGGGCGCAACCACTAGCGAGCCGTTCTTGCGCACGTCCGTCAGTTTGTGGCAGCGCTTTGTCGCGACCGACTGGGTGAGCGGCATGCAGTCCTCCATCTCGTCGGTGGCGCAGCCAAACGTGATGCCCTGGTCGCCTGCGCCGACTTCCACATCGTCCTTGCCGACGTGCACGCCGCCGGCGATGTCGGGGCTCTGCTTGTTGATGCGGGCCAAGCCCTCGCACGCGGTTTCGCCGAGATCCCTGCTGTCCACGCCGGACACGTCATCCACGCAGGTGTCGGAGCCGAATTCCTTTACCACCCCGCGGACGACCTTCTCGTACTCGATCGCTGTCTGGGTGGTAATCTCACCCGCGACCATGACCATGTTGTCCTTGGTGGCGGTCTCGCAGGCAACCTTGCTCTTGGGATCGTCCTCCAAACAACAATCTCCAACACGGCATCGGGGTGACCTGATCGCAGAGCTTGTCAGGGCGGCCTTCGTTCACGGACTCCGTTTGAGAACAGGAAAACACGCTCGGTCTTGCTTTCGTGGTTGCAGGCTCGCCCATGGTTGAGGTCTTCGCGCGGTTCTGGGTGCGGCGGTCTCGGGCGAGCGTGTCACTCAAGCACGAACTTGATCTGAAACTGGAAACCAAACTGGCTGCTGATGATGATGATGATGCTGATGATGATGCTGATGCTGATGATGATGCTGATGATGCTGATGATGTTGATGATGATGCTGATGGTGATGTTGATGATGAATGCGCGATTGAAAACGTAGGGCCGCCTCGCTGCTGGCTGGAGGGGGCACGCAACGCCCAGAGGCGGGGGGGAGAGGATGATGAGTGCAACACGGCGTTTTTTTTTTGAACTACAGGTCCGCCATGATGCGCCTCGGCGAAGAGACAATCGATCAGCGCAGTGGGGCGGGATGGGTAGGAGGGGCAGGATGTCAGGTGTGGCGCGCGCACCTGCTTAGCCTGCCCCTCGGCCTCTCGCCCTCCCCCCCCCCCTCCCCGCCCCTCGCCCTCCTCCACCCCTCCGCGCCGCGCCAGGCTGCCACGCGGCCCGCCCCCGTCCCCACCCTTCCGCCCTCCACCATCCGACCTGCGGCGCGGGGGCTCTCCCGCGGGGGCCCCTCGCCGCGGAGGCTCCGGGCCCCGCCAAGCGAACCCCGCCCGCTCCGGCCACCGCCGCTGCTTCTGCTGCTCTTCCCTCCACGTCCTCCAACCCCCACGCGACCTCGTCCTCGTCGCCCTTCTCCGGCTCCTCCCCTTCCTGCCGTTGCTCCGCCTCGGCCTCCACCTCCTCAGTCCTCCTCCTCCTCCTTCTCCAGCAGGACTTCGGGCTGGATTGCATCAGGGGGCCAGCCCAGGACGAACAAGACTGGCTTGCTGCGGAAAGCCCCTCGTGGTGGTGCCGGGTCCGTCAAGTCCGCGGGCGGCCAGGCGAGGGAAGGGAGCCGCGGCGGGGGGGACGAGGTGGACGTGGAGGCGGGGGCAGGCGGTGGGGTCTCTGCTCGCCTGTGCAGTGCCAGGCTGCAGCCCCCCAGAGCGCCATGGCAAAGCTCTGCAAAGCCACCTTCGTTCGCTGGCGCTCTCTCGGACGGCGGCATGGAGCGGTATGGCTCGGGCAGAGGTGGGCGGCGCCAGCGAGACACGGCGCCACGCGCAGGTCACTGGCGCCGCCGCGTGCCCGAGCCAGCGATCTGCCCAGCCTCCTTGTGGAGAAGGCCCTGCAAAGAGCGGCTCAGAAGGGAGGAGGAAGCAGGGGAAGAGAGGATGAGGAGGAGGAGGATGAGGAGGTCAGAGGAGGATGAGGAGGAGGGCGGAGGAGGCGGAGGAGGAGGAGGATGAGGGTGAGGATGAGGATGAGGATGAGGAGGAGGAGGAGGAGGAGGAGGCATGAAGTCGCAGGGAACCAGAAGGCGGAGTCGACGGGCGCGTGACCGCGGGGGCGTGCGCCGCGCCAGACCCCGCCGTGCGGCGCCCGCGCGCCCCTGCCAGAGGCAAGGGGCGGGCCCAGGCAGCTCGGTGCCTGCAGCAGCAGCAGCAGCAGCAGGCCGCCGCCGCCGCCCGTCCGCGACGCCCCTCCGCGGCCGCCGCGGCGTGCGCGAAGCGCGAGGCGTGCGCGGCGGGGTGCGAGCTCGACCCCGCCTTCCTCCTTTCTGGAAGGTTTTTGATTGGTCGACTGGGGGATCGACTACAGAATCGAGCTACCCCAGGATCGACTTCCACGTCGGCTCTCCAACACACGTGCGTCAACCATTCGTAGATCTGCGAACACTCTACAGATGCCCGTGGATTCGACAAGAAGCATCAATTCTGGGCACATCAGTTCTGTGGTCGATCCCCTACTCGAATTGGGGGAGGGGGGGGCGGGGCGGGGCCGGGCACCGGCACTCCCGAGGCCGAGCGTGGGCCCTCGGGAAGGCGGGGGCAGACCCCTCCCCTGGGCCTTGTCGATGCTCGCGTTGATCTCCGCGATCACCTCGTTGGCCTGCGCCTGGGCCTTCTCCGCCTCTGCCAGGCGGCTGGTCGCCTCCTGAGGCCGAGGGCGGCAGCAAAAAGGCGACTCGTGAGGTGGAGAGGGATGGACGTGGGGGCGATGAGGGGGACGGGAAGAGATGGGAGGTGGGGGAGGAGAGGGTTGGGGATGGTTGGGGCTGAGCGAGGGGACGGCGAAAGAACGAGGAAGGCAGGGGGAGGGAGGGAGGGAGGTAAGCACGGTTCAGGGAGTCACTGACGGAGGAAGGGGACTGGAGGGGAGGGGGGGAAAGCAGAGCTGGGAGACTGGAGGGGGCAATAGCGAGGGATGGCGTGACCTCGTAAACCCTCGAACTCCTCCGAGCAGCACAAAAATAGTTACAACTACGACAGTCGAAACTAACCTCCCTCACTTAAGGGAGAGAGAGAGAGAGAGAGAGGGAGAGAGAGAGAGAGATGGAACGGGTAACAATGATGTCAACGAGGACAATACTTACGCAGTCATGGCGTCCGCTACTCCACCTCGAAAATAAGACACCGCATCTCACCTGGACCTCCCTCACCTCCCCAATCAGTGCGTCTCCCAGTGCCCAAAAGGCGACCCCCATGCCATGGACAGCAACTAGGAACTAGGAAGCGTGTGGCAAATTCCCCGTCCCCGATCCCCACCCCCACTTCCCAGTGTCCTCTTCTTTGCCCTCCTTCGACGACGCAGGAGGAGAGAGGACGAGGAGCGGAGGCGTGACGGTCACGAAGAGAAGCAAGGGCAAGAGCAGGGGGAGACGAGGAGGGAGGCCTGACGAGGGCGGACACATCAAAGTCTGACCGATCGAAAACGCACGTTCGGCGTCGGCGAGGAGGGGCCCGGGTGCCGACGGCACATGCCAGGGAAGCAAGTGCCGATCGCTGCGCGCGCAGCCCACGCGCGCGCACGCGGGGGGGGGGAGCTGCACCAGACGAGCGTGTTCCACTACTCGCAAAACGCCCACTCGCAAATGGCCTGGGCCCGCCGCGGGGGACCTACGACAAAAATCACATCAGAGCAGGCACGTGCTTTTCGGGCCCTGGCGAGCAGGCACTCTGCGAGTCGTGGAGCGCGCTCGGCGATGCACGCGCGGGGGGGCCGCGCGCAGCTGCACGCAGCGCGCCGGCTGTGGCGGGCCACGTCACGTGCACACCGAGGCTTCTTACGTGCGCGTGCTCGGACGCGCCAGGAGGCGGGCGCCGGCGCGCCCGCGGGCCCGAGCAGGCTGCCTCGAAGGAGGCTCCCTGGGCTCGCGGGTGCGATCCCGAGGTTGCGAGAGAAATGTAACTCTGGAGTGCAACACGGCGATGCCAAGGAAGCGTGGGAGGAAAACGGGGAAGTGGAAGGAGGAGGAGGAGGAGGAGGAGGAGGAGGACCTCGTGACACTCAGACTGGCAATGTTGTGATGCTGTCGGGTGCAAGAACACAGCGCGCAAGGTGATGGCGGGAGGGCGATGTCGTTGAACTTGGCGATGGCGTCATCGATATCGCCCTGGATCTCCTTCTCGCGCGTGGCCATCGACCTGCTTGAGGCGTTATCGAGGGAGGGCGTCTTGCCTGCCAAGTCTAGGTCGACGTCCACATGACCCGACCAGTGGAACTAGGCACCCCGAGTAGGTACAACCCTCGAAAAGACGATCAAATCAGAGGTTGGGAGGTGAGGCCGGAGTGATGTGCGAGGTGCCCCAACAGGGACACCGATTTCGGTTTCGGTTCGTGTCGTGCGTGATGTGCGTGCGTGGCGTCTGGAAGAGGCCAAGCCAGAAAAAATGAGTCACCCCCGAGGCGGCCGTGGCGCGGGGTTGTTTGGATAGGTTGTCCCGATGATTGTCTCGATGGCTATGGTTGTCGTGATGTTTATCTCGATGGTGGTGCTGGTTTTTGTCCCGATGATTGAACTGATCGTGTTTCCGATAGTTGTTCCGACGGTTGTCCCAACGGTTGTCCCAAAAGTAGCCCGAATGGTTGTCCCGATGGTTGTCCAGATAGATGTTCCTATGATTGTCCCGATGGTTCTGCGAGGCCATGGTACCAGCAGCATGCGCTCTGCAAGGCCAACATACAAGCACATGCTCTCTGCGAGGTCATGCTAATCATACATGCGCTCGCGCACCTACAACACCTAATCAATGAACCCGATGGGCCAACTTACAAACAATGGTGCCCTGCGTGCCGCCAATCCATAAACGGCACCCTGTGAGCAAACAACTATAAACATGCGCACTGCGGGACAATAACCGATGACACATCGACGAGAAGCAATGCGAACGCATCAGATACCTAAGAACAAATCAATGACAACCCGTGCAAATTCAGCAACACATATGGCAACATCAATGACAGCCCATGAAAAACAAGGCACGGGGTCCAAGCATGGATAGGTCGAATTCCTAGCCGCGCTTGGTTCTGCACAATTCAAAATCCTTGTGACGCAGCCCTGCTTGGATACATGGTGCCCAGAAATATTCACATACACATATATACACGCATACACATACAGATGTGTACACATTCTAATACGCACCTCTCCGAGGGAGTAGAGCTCAGATGCGATTCATCGTGAACGCGCGTTTCTTTGTTTGGCTGTTTCGCTCGGGACACCCTCAACATTCTGAAAACCGGCGCACTCCTCACGCATACCGCGACGTCACGGTCCAGAAGCACAGCTCCTGTCAGTCATTTCACCACAAAGCCTTCAAACACGCGATGGAATTTAGTGACTTGAGCCCGATTCTTCGAGCATAGGGTCGGGCGGGCGAGCGGGCCTCATCCCCCTCCCTTTCTCCCTGCCTTTCCTCCTCCTCCTCCCCCTCCTCCTTCTCCTCCTCCGATTCCTCCTCTATCCTTCCCCTCTTGTGGCGCGACGTCTTACCCAGCCCTTCCTTCCACAGCATTCTCCTCCACACTCCTGATCAGGGCAACTCGTCTGGGCTTCGTTCCTGGATGGGCTGGCCGGATTGCGCGCGGCGTCCAGGATATTCACCACTCACGACGACGCGTGAAAGAAGCACAGAGTCGGGCGGGCGAGCGGGATATGGGCTGCTTTTGGCATTCGGTGCTCGTCCACCGTCGAGGACTGCCGGGAGTGCATCAGGGCGTCTGGGGGGGAGCTCCTGGGGGCCTCTTGGGAGCTCCTGGGGCTTCCCGGGGCCTCTCAGGGAACTTCCTGGGGCCTCTTGGGAGCCGCTTGGGGGGGCCTCCTGGGGCAGGGAGCTCGAAATGCCGTCGTCGTCGCCGCCGCCGTCGTCGGTCCAGCGCCCGCGCCCTCTCGCTGGCCTCCCGCCTCCCGCCTCCCGGCGGGGCGGGGCGGGGACTCGCTGAGGAGAGGCCCCAGCAGGTAGAGGAGGCCGGCGATGAGCACGGCGATGTTGACGATGCCGGTCTCCTGGGGGTCGGGCGTCCGCCGCGTCTGCTTGCCCCCGCCCCCTCGGGGAAGTGGAGGGAGCAGACGACTGGGAGGAGGACGAGAGCGAGAGCGGGGGGGGGAGGACTGGGGGGTGGACAAGGGGGTCGAGCGAGTGAGCGAGCTCCCGCCTGCCCAGGGCAAGGTCTCGGCGTGCCTCTCGGCGCGACGCCCAGCGGTGAGGGGCCTCGTCCCGGACGGGCTGCTCTTGGTGAGCCTGCTCCAGCAGCGCCCCTCGGCGGCGAGCCCCCACGGCGCGGCAGCGCATCTCGGCGAGCCATGCCGCATCAGCGCCCCTCGGCGAGCCTGGCGCAGGAAAACTCTCTTGGCGGCGAGCCCCTGGCGCGTCAGCGCCTCCCACCGAACCCGGCGTAGCAGAGGCTCTCGGCGGCGAGCCTGGCGCCGCAACGCTTCTTGGCACGCCAGGCGCAGCAGCGGCTCTCGGCGGCAAGCCTGGCGCAGCAGCGCCTCCTGGCGAGCCCAGCGTGGTGTGCGGAGAAGTGGCCGCGCGAGGAGCGCGAGACACCGCCCGCGGAGGAACCGGTACACACAGAGCTCAAAGCGCAGCTGCCGTCGCCTCGAGGCGCGGCTACAAGGAGGGCAGGCGGACGCAGAGGTCAGCAGACCTGCCGAAAAAGCACGGGCGAACCTGCGATATATCCTGGCCTCAACGTTGCAAATATGATCGGGTGAAACACTGCGCCGGCCGATCAGGGCAGGAAGAGGAGGAGGAATGGGAAGAGGAGGGAAAAGAAGACAGCAACTCTGAGGAGAAAGGCGCAACAATTAGGTCCACGATACAAGTTGTCGTTAGAGATTCTGCATGGGCGCGCGCAAGGTGGTCGGCGTCTGATCCGCACCGCCCCTCAGCCCAGAAGCCACTTGATCCAGAGTAGTTCCAGAGCTCTCCGCAACCCTCATCTTCCCTCACTCCTCCCTTTGCCCTTCCTTTCGTTCTTTCGTCCCTCCTTTTTCCCTCCTCCTCTTCTTCCCTCCTCCTCCTCCTCCTCCTCCTCCTCCTGCTCTTCCTCCTCCTGCTCTTACTCCTCCTGCTCTTCCTCCTCCTGCTCCTACTCTTCATGCTCCGCTCCTCATCCTCTTCCTCCTCGTCCTCCTCCTCCTCTTCATCGTCCTCCTCCTCCTCCTCCTCCTCCTCCTCCGCCTCCCTCCTCGTCACTTTCCCCCCCTGGGCCTCCGCACTCTCTCCTGTCTCATCTCTGTTCTCATTTCCGCTATGTATCCTCCCTCCTTCTCCTTCTCCTCCTCCTCCTCCTCCTCCTCCTCCTCCTCCTCCTCCTCCTCCTCCTCCTCCTCCTCCCCTCCTCCCCCTCCCCCTCCCCCCCCCTCCCCTCCCCCTCCCCCTCCTCCCAATACGGCCCCGAGAGAGCTTCGAATGGGCCCAGGGCGGCCCAAAGGTAGCTTCAAGTACATGGCAGATTGAAGGGCCCGATCAGTCTTCCACTGTCCTTGGTGCGTGGCTGAAGCGGAGGTTGGCGGTGCGGATTGTCGCTGTTGCTGTTGGCAAACCGTTATCCGACCAGCCCTCTCGGCGTAAGTGGTTTAGGTCTTTCGCCTCCGAAGAACTGTGCCCGTGCAGTGTGCTCTTGTTCGTACTCCCCTGCTGCTGGTCCTCTATCTCCGCTGCAGGTACAGCGTCAGCCCGCTCTGCTCCGATTTTTCCATGGCGCGGACCAGGCCACGCGGGGCGCAGGGTGCAAGCGGCGTCCCGCCCCGTGGACTGCCGCCGCCGGCGCTGACCGTCCGTCCTCCTGACCCATCGCCTCTTCACCTCTCCGCTGGTTTCGCACCGACTTCTGGCACGACCAAGCTCAAACTGGACCCGAAAGGGGTGGAGGAAGGGATCACTGGTGGTGGTGGTGGTGGTGGTGCTGCAGCTGCTGCTTCTCGTCCCTCTCCAGGGGGGGCAGGCCTACTCCCTCCTCGTCCCCTCTCCTCCCCTCTCCTCCTCCATCCCTCTTCCTTATAAGTACAACTCCTCCGTGCCGCACCCCGAAGCCGGCCGAAAGGGCGGGCCAGCCTTTTTGCCTGAGCCTTACTCGTATTCGATGATCATGAAACTGGAAGCTGGCATCAGCTTCGAGGATGGAGGGCGGCCCCTTTTCAAACGATGCCTCTCGCCTTGACGCCGCGCACATTCGTCTTCGAAGATTGAAAGAGCTTCACCGATGGAGGGCGGTCCGTTTTCAAATTATCCCAGTGCGACCCTACCTAGGAGTTGGAGCCCCCAGGAAAGCAGCATTAGTAGTAATAGTAAAGCTAAGCTAAAGCTAAGCTGAAGCTAAGCTAAAACTAAGCTAAAGCGAAGCTGAAGCTAAAATAAAGCTAAGCTAAGGCTAAGCTGAGGCTAAGCTAACACTAAGCTGAAGCTAAGCTGAAGCTAAGCTGAAGCTAAGCTAAAGCTAAGCTAAAGCTAAGCTAAAGCTCAGCTAAAGCTAAGCTAAAGCTAAAGCTACAGCTAAGCTAAATCTAAGCTAAAGCTAAGCTAAAGCTAAGCTAGAACTAAGCTAAAACTAAGCTGAAGCTAAGCTCAAGCTAAGCTAAAGCTAAGCTAAGGCTAAGCTAAATCTAAGCTAAAGCTAAGCTGAAGCTAAGATAAAGCTAAAGCTAAGCTAAAGCTAAGCTAACGCTAAACTGACGCTAAGCTAAAGCTAAGCTAAAGCTAAGCTAAAGCTACAGCTACAGCAAATCTAAATCTAAGCTAAAGCTAAGCTAATTCTAAGCTACATCTAAGCTACATCTAAGATAGCGCTAAGCTAATTCTAAGCTAAAGCTAAGCTAAAGCTAAGCTAACACTAAGCTGATCGATAAGCTAAAGCTAAGCTAAAGTTAAGCTAACACTAAGCTGAAGCTAAGCTAAAGCTAAGCTAAAGCTAAGCTACAGCTAAGCTAAAGCTAAAGCTAAGGTTAAGCTAACACTAAGCTAAAGCTAAGCTAAAGCTGAGCTGAAGCTAAGCTAACACTAAGCTGAAGCTAAGCTGAAGCTAAGCTGAAGCTAAGCTAAAGCTAAGCTAACGCTAAGTTAAAGCTACAGCTAAAGCTAAGCTGAAGCTAAGCTAACTCTAAGCTAAAGCTAAGCTAAAGCTAAGCTAACGCTAAGCTGAAGCTAAGCTAAAGCTAAGCTAAAGCTAAGCTAAAGCTAAGCTAAAGCTAAGCTAAAGCTAAGCTAAAGCTAAGCTAAAGTTAAGCTGAAGCTAAGCTAAAGCTAAGCTAAATCTAAGCTAAAGCTGAGCTACAGCTAAGCTAAAGCTAAGCTAAAGCTAAGCTAAAGCTAAGCTAAATCTAAGCTAAAGCTGAGCTACAGCTAAGCTACAGCTAAGCTACAGCTAAGCTAACACTAAGCTAAAGCTAAGCTAACACTAAGCTGAAGCTAAGCTAAAGCTAAGCTAAAGCTAAGCTAAAGCTAAGCTAAAGCTAAGCTAAAGCTAAGCTAAAGCTAAGCTATCACTAAGCTGCAGCTAAGCTAAAGCTAATCTAAATCTAAGCTAACACTAAGCTAAAGCTAAGCTAAAGCTAAAGCTAAAGCTAAAGCTAAGCTAAAGCTAAAGCTAAGGCTAAAGCTCCCAAGGAACTGGGGGAACCGCGGGGCGGGGACTGGGGGAACCGCCCGGGGCGATTAGCATTGCCCGGCCCCTTTAGCCAACAGAGTAAGAACCCTTCTAGGCAGAGCCTAGGTAGGGAACTGTGGCTCTCGCCCCAACGCCGCGCACATTCGACGTAACAGTTAGCCAAAGTTTCACGGGAGGTCGGCTCCTTTTTAACATGTGGCTCTCGCTTTAGCGCTGCGCACATTCGTCTAACAGTTAGGAAGTGTCACGGATGGAGGGCGGCTCCTGTTCAAACTGTGGCTCTCGCCTTGGCACCGCGCGCACTCGTCGTAAAGGTTTGCAAGAGTTTCACAGATGGAGGGCGATCTATTTTCAAAATGTTGCTCTCGCCGTAGCGCCACGCACATACGTCTTAAGAGTTTGCAGCATATTGATGTATTCTCGTGGTTACCGTCCCAGAAACCGTGTTCTAGCACTGTCGGAATGTCAGGGCGCAGCCGTCACGTTGATTCGCGATGTTGAAGTCCCAAGAATGGTATTTTGGTATGGCTCAGGGTCGTAACGACGCAATAATCATGGTCCGGTGATTCGCATCGTTGAAGCCCCAGAAGTGGCGTTCTTGAACAATTCTGTATTTTCAAACGATCGTCTTCCAACGGGGCATTTCCCTCAATGAAAATGAACTCGTGTAAGAGCACATGAAGCGGAACACGCAGGGAGGGCTTATGGCAATATCGTTGGTGCACATTGGGTTTACACTGGTCCTCCTCCTCCTCTCTCCTCTCTCCTCTCTCCTCTCTCCTCTCTCCTCTCTCCTCTCTCCTCTCTCCTCCTCCTCCTCCTCCTCCTCCTCCTCCTCCTCCTGTCGCTCCTTCTTCTCATCCCCTCTTCCTCCTTTCTCTCCTCGCTCTCTCCCTCCTCTCTCTCTCTTTCCGTCCTCTCTCCTCATACTACTTCTCCTCCTCCTCCTCCTCGCCCTCGTCCGTCTCGTCCTTCTCGTCCTCGTCCTCGCCCACTCTCCCCTCTCCCTGATCCTCCTCGTCCCTCCCTCCTGCCCTTGAAAGGAAACCTCCAGGGAGATCTCCTGGAGGACCAGGGGCGACCTCCCAGAGACCTGCCCTTCAGAGGAGGAGAGACCTCTGGGAGGCCTCTAGAACACCTCTGCAACGCTACCCTTACTCGACGAGCGCGTTCCACTGCTCGCAAGTGGCCTGGATCCGCCGAGGGGGATCTACGATAAATCTCATCGAAGCAAACATTGGCGGTGGACAAACCTCCCTTTAGTAAACCTCCCTTTAACGAAAACGACCTGGGACCGAAATCGACGGACCTGGACCCGCAAACATGACGGCCGCGACGCCCTCACGCGAACCGAAAACGGCCAATTCGCTAATCGACGTGTCAGGGCAGGAGGTCTACCAACCTCTAGAAGCACACGTTTCTGTTCCGAACGTTTGCGAGTAGGCACTGCGCGACTACTGGAACGCGCTCGGTGACCTACGCGCCTGGTCGCCCGCCGTCCGCCGCTCTCGCTGCCGCCCCCCCCCCTCCCCCCCCCGCGATGCCGGCAGCGGGCGACGGCGGCACCGCGCTCCGGGATGTCGAGGTTGAGCTCGAAGCCACCCCCCAGCGGGACCTCCCCCGTCCGCCATGCGCGGACGACGGATGGAGGGGGTGCTATTGTCGGGGATGGACAGGCCCCCCTTTAGCAAAACGTGGTTTAGGCAAAACGACCTGAGGCCCAGACCTGGCGGGCGCAAGCCTGGAAAATGATGGCCACGGCGCCCTCTCGAGAACCGAAAACGGACAATTCACTAATCGACGTGTCACTGTTGGGGGTTCTGTCCAGCCCCGATATTGGTGAAGACGCCGCCTCGGCCATCTCCTCCTCGTCCTCGTCCTCGTCCTCGTCCTCGTCCTCGTCCTCCTCCTCCTCCTCATCCTCCCCCTGGTCCTCCTCCTCGTCCTAGTCCTCCTCCTCCTCCTCCTCCTCCTCTTCCTCCTCCTCCTCTTCCTCCTCCTCTCCTCCCGCTCCTGCTGCTGCCGTTCCCGTCCTCCTCCTGGCACACAGGGTCGGCTGCACCCGCCGTGGGGGCCTTCGCACTGAGAGGAGGAGACGCCGCCTCGGGAAGCTCCAAACTCGAATGACCTCATGGTCTGGAGCTGGTCCTCCTCCTCCTCCTCCTCCTCCTCCTCCTCCTCCTTCTCCTCCTCCTCCCCCTCCCCCTCCCCCTCCCCCTCCCCCTCCTCCTCCTCCTTCTCCTCCTTCTCCTCCTTCTCCTCCTCCTCCTTCCCTCCTGGCACGGAGGCATGTCATCTCGAAGTGTGGCAAGTGTCAACAAGTGAGGCTCTCGGGAGGACATTGGACACAACTATTCGGGCGACATGGGAAAGAGGAGAGGGCAAAAAGGAGGCGAAGGAGGAGGGGCGAGGGGGAGGGATGAGGAGAAGCAGTGGCATGGAAGAAGATGGAGGACAAGGACGGGAGGAGGACGAGGATGACGATGATGAGGAGGGGGAGAGATGAGATGGGGGAGGGATGGGAAGGAAGAGGTGGGGGAGAGAGAACGATGAGGATGTGAGGAGGGGGAATGATGATCATAATGATTCAGAAGGAGGCGTAGCGAAATCCGATGATGTATTCAGGGAGGATGCCGAGCCTCAAGAAATTCCTGCGGGCGCCGCACGCCTCCCCTTGGAGGCCTCAGAGGCACCCGAGGGGGATGCGAGGGAGGAGGGGGGGGAAGAGAGAGGAGGCGCCCAGGGGGACGGGGGTGGGGGGCGAGGATGGGCCCAGGAGGGGGTGGATGGGGAGGGGGTCAGGGACCGAGGAGGCGGCCGAGGGGACCCAGCGCGCGCCATGTCTGACATCCCGCCCCCCCCCCACACCCATCCCTGCCCAGTGCGCTGGTTTCTATCTATCCGCGGACGCGTGTCCTCGCGGACCTGGAACTTCACAAAAGATCCCTATCGTGTTGTTCGCAATCGGAAATGGGGAGAGCTGCGTACATAGCAGGATGATGATGAGACGGATGAGCAGGAGGACGAGCAGGAGGGACACCGAGGACGAAGTCGATAAGCAGCAGCAGCAGCAGCAGCAGCAGCAGCAGCAGCAGCAGCAGCAGCAGTAGCAGCAAGAACTGGAGTGGAAGGAGCGAGAGTAGCGGGGCGGTGGGGGGATGAGGAGCGGAACGGGGACGAGGAGACGCAGCACGAGGAGGAGAAGGAGCACCAGCAGCTGCATGCCGGTAGGCAAAGGCAACGGAGGGAATGCCCACCGGTCCCTAAACCTCTTCTGCGGTGCGGCTCGACCTGGGCTTCGGGGGTGAAGCCGGACCGCGACGACGAGAGGCCTCCCGGAGGACCGACTACGTGTGCCCACGGATTGGCAACGCGGGCCACGGATCATGCTCATGTGCCGTGCCGTCGCATTCTCGAGAGCGGGGACTGAGGCTGGCGGAGGCGACTCACAACGGCGGCAAGCGGGACCCGGGACTGGCGATGGTGAATCGCGCTGGCGAAGACCACTTCCTTCAAACTGGGTGACATGTTCAAATGAAGCTAGGTCACCTAACTTCGCGCACCGCGTCCCGCGATGCGCGACTTCTGATGTTCTTCGCGATCTGGCGTCCTCGCGCCGCCCCCCCATGGGGAAGGGCAGCCGCACTGGTCCAGGCCGCGACGGGCGAAGCGAGATTGTCTTCGTGCCCCTGGCGGTGACCCACGAAGCTTCGACGTGAGCGCCGCGCGGGAAACTCTTCCGGTCGATCACGAATCTTGGCACGCCCGCATTGGGCACGGATAGAAGGGGCACGATGGCCAGCAACAACATGTTGTTCAGACAAGAAGCCGACAACTTCCGCTGTTGGGCAGGCTGCCGTCCGTCTCAAAGGGACCCTAGCCTCGGCGACACCAACGGCGAGTCCGGTTCCAAATGGACAAGAGCTGAGCTGTCGGTCTGTGTACCCCGATTTTCCGTGCCCGTTTCGATCGTGCCGACGATCGATGCCGTCGTCCTTTGAGCAGGGACCGATCGTCCCGGCATTCCTATAGTCCTACCACGAAATGTTCTCAGAACCCAAAATGTTATAATGACAAAAACAATGTTCTTGTAACATAAACCCGATGTGTTAAAACAAGACAGTCCCAGCCATAAATGTTCTAAGAACATTTCGTGGAAACCACAAAACGGTTCTTAGAACATTGTTTGGTGGGGCTAATAGGCGAGCCAGGACGCTCCACCACTGCTTGAGTCCTGGGCACCTCGCCCCCGCCTCCCGGCCTTGCCGAAGTTCAGGAAGCCCTCGGGCGCCTCCTCGTTGGCCAGCGCGGGCGCGGCGGCGCCTCCGGAGCGGCACCGCGCGACGGGAGGGAGAGGAGCGGCGGGATAGGGGGGGGCAAAAAGAGGAGGCTGGCGGTGAGGCCGCGCACGACTTGCCGTCGCTCGGACGTCCATTTCCCGTGTGCATTTTCCGGTGTCGTGCGTGTTTTTCTTGCTCGATCGTCCAGGGTGCTCCTCGATGGTCCTCGCCAAGAGAAAGTGCACACTCTCGAGCGATGCCAGGATGAGGCAGGACGCGGAGGAGAAACGCGGGAGAAGGGGGAGGGCCGGCGGCGGAGGAGGGGCCGAGGGCGAGGAGGGTGCGCCAGCTTCTCGTGGCGTGGCGTGGCGGCCTCGTCGTTGGCTCCCCGCCACCGCGCAGGCCGCTCGGCCTCGAGGGAGGAGCGGCGGCCCCTCGGCCGCCAGGGTGCCCCGCTCTGGCCGCTCTCGGGGCCCCCGGCGGCGCTCCGCCTCGGCCGCCCGCGGCGGGGTCGCCGCCGCGTCGACGAAGGGGCCCCAGGACATACAAATAACTACACACAAATCAAAGGATTCCCCATATTGTCCCCTATTTTCGGGTTTGTGCCTCCCCCCCCACTCCCCAGATTTTCCCATATGTTCTGGGGGATCGGCGATTCATTGTCTGTGTGTTTTCTTCCTTCCCGAGTCGACACGGCGCGAGCCGACAGTGGAGGCCAATCCACAAGAAACCTTCCACAAGAAACCCAGCCCTGAGACTGCAGGACGTCCATTGACTTTTGGGTGTGTGGACGTCACGCTTTCCATAGCCAAGCCATCGAAGCCCAAGAAACCCGGGGCACCCTGGAGGCAAGCAGGGTGCTTCTTGGCACGGGCCTCCACTTTTGTAACCCCGCATCCTGCTCCTGCTCTCGCGCGCTCAGTCCGTGCGCCAGGCCTCGCGCAGCACTGGCAGGACACGTAGGGGGGGGGAAGGGAACGGCTCGCGCGGGGATGTGCGCCCTCCGATGTGCGAGTCTCGCTCGGGAAGCGCCGTGCGCGCAGAGGTGTGGGCCAGGACCGGTACGCTGGTCTACCTCCGAAGAGGCGGGCCCAAGGGGAGAGAAGCGAGGCATCGCCTGGCGCAGTCCATCGCAAGGCGCCCCCCCCAGCCAGGCCCCCACGGGCTGGACTGTGAGGCCAACAAGCAGCGAGAGGCGCTACAGCTGATGCTCGGCTCGACAGACAGCAGATGTGGGGAGAGAAGGGGAAAGGGGGGGAGCAAGACAGAAAGGGAGAGAAAGAGAGGACGTGGATGAAGGAGGGGTAGAGTGAACTCGATTCGGCTCGACTACACGCAGGGGGGAAGCGCGATGAATTCAATATTGCGCCGCCCGATGATCGACAGGAGGAGGATGAGCGCCACGCGATATGGGATAGAACGCTCAATGACAATTTTGCCAGCTCGCCCTCTCTTGCGTGAAGAAGGCGGGGCGCCCTTGCACCCGAGTCGACGAGCTGTCGAAGCCGATTTCCTCCCTCCTCATCCTGGTCCTCCTACATTCCCCCCATGTTCCTTTCCGTACTCCTCACTTCCTCACCTCACTGTCCCTCCTGCTTCCTCCTACCTCCTACTCCATGCATCCAAACTCCTCGTCTTTGCCATCCTCTTCCTCCTCCTCCTCCTCCTGCTCCTCCTCCTCATCCTCCTCCTCCAGGGTGACCCCTGGAAGCCACAAGATGGTCGGATGCTTCTCACACGAGCCCCCCCTCCCCCCCAAAAAAACAAATCTGTCCTCCGCCTCCTCCTCCTCCTCCTCCTCCTCCTCCTCCTCCCCCTCCTCCTCCCGTGACCTCGTCTTCCCGGCTGGCGCGTCGGAGCGTGCATCGGATCGGGCCGCACTGGCGCGCAGCCGGATTCGCATGGGATCGGCCGCGGCGAGACCCGCGGCAGTGCAGGCATCGGGCCGTATCGGATCGTTGGGCACGTCGAGACCGCATCGGGTCCATCGACACGGGCCCTGTCATGGCCGCTTCTCCCACCGCCCTCCTCCCTCCTGCCTCGTACCGCCATCTGCCTCCTGGAGCTGCCTACCTCCTCGTCCATTCCCGTCCCTCCCCACCTCGCCTCCCTCCTCAGTCCTCCCTCCTCGCACCCTCCTCATCCCTCATCCCTCTCCCTCCCTCCCTCCCCTCCTCCTCGTCCCCTTTTCCTCCGTGCCAGATCCACATCGGAGGTTGCTGTGCCATCGAGTCCAAGCGCCTCCCTTGGATCTGTATCCCTATGCGCGGGCTTAAGGACAACGGGTTGGGCGCCGAACGATGCGCTCCATGGTTCGGGACCCATTTGTTGGTAGCTGCTCTGCAAAGCCCAGCCACCTGGGGACCTTCCGCCCGTAAAAGAAGAGCATTGTCTTGAATCCTCCTCCTCCATCTCGTTTTCCTCCTCCTCCTCCTCCTCCGCCTTCATCCCTTGTCCTTATTAAGAACGCCTCCCAGTCCCTGTCGCACTCACTCCGAGGCATGTCGGTAGGGCGGGCTGGGCGTTTAGCATAGGACACAATTCATGATCCTTGAGATGAGAATTTGCAAGAATTTCACATTTGGAGGGCGGGTCCTTTTCAAAATGAACCCGGCGCGACCCAACGTAGGGGAACGCTTCCTATTGCATGAGCGCAGTGCTTGGCATTGTTTGGCATTGCTTTCTGTTGCTTGGCATTGCTCGGCAACGCTCGGCGTTGCTTGGTGTTGCTTGGCATTTCTTGGCATTGCTTGGTACCCGAAGAACCCAGAGAACCTGGTGAACCCGAGGACTCTCCAGGGAACGGGCAAAGTAAGCCCCCGAGGCACCAACCTTTAACCAAGCAAGAACACCTTAGGCAAGCCTGATTGGGGAATGTGGCTCTCGCCTTCGCACCGCGCACCTACGCCTTGGAATTGTATTTTTCCACGGATCGAGGGCTGCCCAATATAAACATGTGGCTCTCGCCTTAGCGTTGCGCACATTCGCTAACACTATATATGTCATAGTTTCACGGATTGAGGGCGGGCCGATTTCAAATGCGGCTACGTCTTAAACATTTGCAACAGCTTCACGGATGGAGGGCGGGCCGTTTTCAAACTGTGGCTCTCGCTAAAAAGCCGCGCACAATCGTCTTCAACACATTCATTAGTTACACGGGTGGAGGGCGGTTTTTCAACATGTGGCTCTCGCCGTAGCGCCGCGCACATCCGTTGCATACTTTACAATCGTTTAATGGGTTATCAGAGTTAACGTCCCAGAAACAGTGTTTTGGCACGATGTCGGACAGTCAGGGCGCAACAGCCACGTGGATTCGCAGTGTTGAAGTCTCAGGTGTGGTGTTCTGATGTTCTGGCACGATTCAAACTAGTCAAGGCGCAACACTATCGGTGATTCGCAGCGTTGATGTCCAAGGGATGGCGTTCTGATTCAGAATTCTCCATCGGTTGTCCTCCAACGGGGCACTTCCCTCAGTGAAAATAAATTCCTGTACGGGCCTTTGAGGCGGGAACTTGGGGAGAGCGTTCATTGCAATGTCGTTGATGAGTCTTGGATTTCCACTGGTCCTCCTCCTCCTCGTCCCCTCCCTCCTCCTCCTCCTCCTCCTCCTCCTCCTCCTCCTCCTCCTCCTCCTCCTCCCTCTTCCCCTCTTCCCTCCCTCCCTCCCCCTCCCTCCCCCCCTCCCTCCCCCCCTCCCTCTTCCCTCCCTATTCCCCTTCCTCTTCCCTCCCTCTTTTCTCCTCCCTCCTCCTCCTCCTCCTCCTCCTCCTCCTCTCCTCCCCTTCTTCCCCTCTTCCCATCCCTCCCCCCCTCCCTCCCCTTCCCCCCCTCTTCCCCTCCCTCCTCCTCTTCCTCCTCCTTTTCCTCCTCCTTCTCCTCCTCCCCCTCCCCCTCCCCCTCCCCCTCCCCCTCCCCCTCACCCCCTCCTCCTCCTCCTCCTCCTCCTCCTCCCCCTCCTCCTCCTCCTCCCCCTCCTCCTTTCTCCTCCTCCTCCTCCTCCTCCGCCTCCTCCTCCTTTCTCCTCCTCCTTCCCTCCCTCCCTCCCCCCCTCCTGCCTCGTGCCGCCTCCCGCCTCCCGGAGGACTGCTCCGCGCGCTTTGCCCCTGCCTCCCCCCCCCGCCGGGGCGGGCGGGGCCTGCGACCACGGCGACCGCCGCGGCGGTGCCGGCCGGGTGCGGCATCCGGGCCGCGGGGAGGAAGCAGCCTGGCAGGGGGGGACCCAGACCTCCTCGAATCACGAAAAAATCACGACGGGAGGTTTTTCGCGATTTTCGGCCTCTGGAGGCCCTTACCGGGCCTCGGGACCGTCAAAAAACGACTCGGGATGAAAAACCGGTCCCGGGGAACGGGTCGAGACCTCTGGGGGTCGACGTCGTGAAAAAATCATGACGTCGGGGTCTGGGGAGGCTCCAAGGAGGGAGGGGGAGGGAGGGAGGTAATTTGGGCAGGGATGGGCTTCGAGAGCTTCCGATCTATCCGGCGCGGTCGCTGTGTGGGGGGCGGGGAGCGGCTCTGGGGACCCGGGGAGGGAGGGGGGGGGCTCCAGGGAGGCACGGGGCAGAGGGGGGGGGAGGTTTCAGGGAGGAGGGGGGTGGGGTGGGAGGAGGCACGGAGGGGAGGCTCGGGGACAGGGGGGGTGGAGTGGAGAGGAGAGGGGCGGGGGCGGGGGTCGGAGAAGGGCGGGTGGAGGGAGGGTGGAGGCGAGGGAGGACGGAGGGAGGACGGAGGGAGGACGGAGGGAGGACGAAGGGAGGACGGAGGGAGGGTGGAGGGGGCCGCCTGCGGTGCGCGCGGCGAGGGCGGCGGCGAGCCCGAGGACCAGGCAGGCCGCGAGGCCGGGGCGGCGGGCGGCGGTCCTGGGACGGGGCCGCCGCTGCGCCGCCGTGCCGCCGTGGGGGGGGCAGCTCCCCCCCCAATCCCTCGAGAGGGGGAGCACGACCACTTTGGACGCCCGACATGGGTACCGAAAAAATGGGTACGATGCCCAACAACAAATGTTGTCCCAAACCAACAGCGGCCGCTGTTGGGCAGGCGGCCTCCTGTCTCGAATGGACACAGGCCGCGGCGGCGTGGACAGCGAGGCCTGTTCAAAATGAACGGGAACTGCTGTTGGGCATTGTACCCATTCTTTCGGTACCCATTTCGGGCGTCCAGAACCATGGTGTCCGATGATCCCCAGTGCCCGGCATCGCATCATCCTGCTCCTCTTCGTGCTCCGGAGCTCCTTCTCTTCTGCTCCTCCTCTCCCCGGTGCCCAGCTCTGGAACTCCTGCTCTTCTGCTCCTCCTCTCCCCGCCGCTCTACGTGCACTGCGCACTGTTCGTTAGCATTGCGTTCCTCGGCTTTAGTTTAACTACCTTGAGGCTCACTGCGTCCAATTGCATTGCATTGCGCTGTACTTCTGGTCATTATCTTGCATTCCATTGCACTGCTCGCTTTACTTCGCTCTCTGTGTTGTTGCCTTGCGCTGCGTGGCATCATGTTGCAGTGTTGCTTTAGGATAGCATGATTTGCACTGCGTTGCTTTGCCTTGTCTTGCGCAGCATTGCACTGTGTTGCAGTGGGAGAAAGAAGACGCCTGCTGGTGGCCGCGCTGGATTAGTTTTTACCCATGAACTTTCTGCACATTCCAAGCCTCGTGTCACCGCTTAGTTCCCCGCGAACCCTGTTCCATGTCACCCCTCCCCGAGGTCCCCTTCCCCCCCCTCGCCTCTCGGCTACACAGAAGAGGGACCCTAGGCAAGAGTGACCCTCGGAGCGCGGCTTTTGCTGCCGGGGGGCAGAGATACAAGCGTGCCACCCAGTGCGGGGTGGATCCCTCCAGGCCTACACTAATGGTTGCTCTGGCGAAGGGTCACTCTCACGCGCAAGCGAATCTCCCCCCCCCCCCTGGACAGGAGAGCCCAACATCGAATCGATAAGTCGGATCGGCGGTCGAAAGGAATCGGATCGGCGGAAATCGGCAGCAGAGTCGGGAAACATCGAATCGGCGGAAATCGGCAGGCACGTCAGGCCTCCATCGAGAAGTCGGAGCCGAAATCGGAGTCCGCCGTCGAATCGAATCGGAATCGGAAGCCATCGAGGTCGAATCGAATCGGAGGAATCGGAATGAGCCCCGCCTGGATCGGGACCCCGGGCCCAATCTGGCCCTCCCTGGGCCGTCCCCCTTTCCCCCCCCGGCCGCCCACCACGCCGCGCCCGCGTCCCTGCCCCACTGCTGGGCGCCTCTGGGCCTCCCATGGGCCGCGAGAACAGAATCACAACGAGGAGAGCATCACAGCCCGCGTGCGACCTGGAATCTGGGACGCCTGCCTTGGCGCCCTCGCGCCCCGCGTCCTCGCGCCGCCCCCCTGAAAAAGGGCAGCCGCTTCGGCCCGGACCGCGACGCGCGGAGCGCGATCACCTTCGCTCCCCCGCGCGTGAACTGGGGCATGGATCCCGCGAGCGCGACCTCCTCGTCGCACCGCTGCTTCCACCATGGCTGCGAACCGTAGCTGACATTCTGGGGTTCATGCCCTCCTTTCAGTCATCCTGATGCCATACCAGTCGGGGCGTTGACCTAAACAACCCTCGATAAGAAACGAGGCCCCTTTCTTCCAGAAGATAAACTTCGACGTCCCATCGAAAACCCGAGGACAACCGAATGCAACCTGTAAAACAATTGAGGACCACTGAGCCCCTCCCCGACGAACAGGGTTCCTTCTTCAGCGCCCCGACGGTAAGCAACGCTCGGCAAGGACCACAAGAGCTCTTCTGTGAAGGGGCCCTGGGACACACAACTCAATAGACACCAACAACAAAATGCCCCATGCTGTCCCATTTTTCCTGGATTGTCGTCTTCCCCCCCACTTCCCGTAACTTTCCCATATTCTCGGCCGAATCGACGAGTCACTGTGTCTCCGTTTTTTTCCCTCCTGACTTCTGGGCACGCGCCGAGCCTCGGCACGAGGCCCCAACACGGCCCCCGCTGCGCCCACAGGCGGTCCTTGGTTTCGGCGTCTTGGCTGCGCCCCCTCTGGCCCCCCTTCGCCCCTCCTCCTGGCCCTCCTGCCCTCCTCCTGCCCTCCGCCTGGCCCTCCTCCGCCCTCTCCCCC